>QRFJ01000567.1:158196-211442 GCA_006176705.1 Cocos nucifera
CAATTTGACTAGGATCTTCCATACTTCTATTGATCAATCAAATAATGGTATCACACTTTAAAATTGATCATGATGGCGTAGTGGTTAGACTCATAGAGCACAAAAAAATGTTTTCAAATTAAGGTCATAATAGCGATTCTGATATCGGACGAGAAGGTTATGTTTATTCTAGTGCGATAATGTCAAAATCAATTGGATCAGGTGCGATCAGCTTGGATCCTGATCCTTTTGAGTCAGGTCTATCAAATCAAGATCTCTATCTACTTTGACATTTGCATCAGATAGAATCTTTAAAGGGATTCCAAACCTTGAGCCAAGGCATAAAGCTTTTGTGAGCAATTAAAGGGCTGATGAAAAAAAAGATGCTTGAGAAATTGAAGTAAACAAGTGTGGTTGAGGAGATTGACAAAATTGGTTTGAAGGATCATAATATAAGCTGAATAAAGAAAAATGTCTAGGATGAGCCACTATGAAGCAGGTTGAATAGAGACATGATAAGTGGAGGCTGATTAAGCATGATTATCAATCTAACAGATAATATAAAATTTATACTATTATGACTACATGGATAGTGGAGAATAGTTGGTGTCAATTATTAGAATTGCTAGAAGTAGAAGTCCAACATGGGTTGTTACCATCAAGGAGATAGTTACACTACTGTTTGTCTTCAAGTATAAACAAGTGAATGGTAATCCAAAGAGGGAACACTCAACACATCAATGAATCTAGGTTATCCTTAAGTATCTTTACTTTTATCTACTTGAAGTTTGCTAGTAGGACTTTATTATTAGAAGTATCAATATTAGTAGATTACTTCTATTGCAGCCCTAGATATACACTATTTTGTCCCATCCACCTTATTTCAAATGGATAATAATGGTAGCAAAAATTCTTGAAGTCAAGGCACCTAAACACACACTACTTTCACTTTTTTCCTTCAATCATCTTATTTCTAGCTAATCTGATGTTGGTGTGATGCCCGTGCATCTACCACAGCCTTGCCGCTAGCTGGTGATCCCATCTTAGTAGTGAAGAAGGAAAACAAATACCTTAGAGATTCTAGGGAAACACTATAATTTGCTTCAATCTTTTTAGATCTTGTGTATCCTAGGCATTGGGTGAAGTTTTTGGACTATGTTGATCGAGATTAGATAAGTAGCTCTACCAAACTAGTGACTTATAATGCATTATATGTTTGAATATTTTTGACACTTGTATCTTGTTTTAGCATACTTACATATCTAATGTTTATATTTTCAAATTTATTTACTAGCTTAGTGCAAAAGATGGAATTGTGAATTATTCTTGCATCCATTTAAATATTTATATGTGTAAGTAGTTGTTGGAGCAAGGCTTCAGATTTGTCAAAAGATTTGTGCTGGAGAGCCAATTCGAGGTTGAATCGATCGAGAACATGGGCCAACATGCAAAAAGAAGTCCAAGAATCGATGAAGATCTTCCAGTTTAGAACCCTCCGATGCTTAAGTTAGTTGAGGCCTTGTCAATAGATAGTGAAAATGAAAGGTTGAAAGACAGTGTGAGAGGATCTGAGTGAAAAAAGAGTTCAATCTTCCTTCAGTGGGAAAGTCGAAAGTAGATTTCGGTAGAGTCTTGGTCCTGTGAATCTTGTGCTTAAGTAAGCTTACCTTCGGAAGGATCCCCTATCCCCTTATTTATAGAGGAGTTTGCTTAGGCCTTAAGAAGAATCTGTTAGGCCATTAGTTTGTTATAATTGGATAGCCAGCTAGATTATAGCTACTGGCCATTTACCTAGATGGTAATTAGCTATAATATGGCTCGAAGATAGCTGCATTAATTTGATTGGAGTATAGCTGGTGCTTAACTAGCTTTTAGATCATGTCGAGGTTGGTAAATCACCGAATTAGATGGTATGACTAGATTGATGTTTTATCGATCTAGGTGTCAATCGGGCAGCGCATTTGAAGTTAATGACATCATTTTCTTAATGATCTAGGATGACCAGTTAGTCATGGAGAGACTGATCTCATACTTAGGTAGATTACTGTCATCAAGATCGATATGGAGCCGATCGTCTGTGAGAGTCAATTATCACTGACTTTTAGGATGGTGAGATGCCGGTCTAATTTCGTATAGCCACCTTGAGATCGACTGGATACCGACCTCGGGGTGCAATGAGAATGGATATTCATCGATGGTTGTGAGCCACCAACTTGGACTTTATATCATCGGTATACTCCCAATCTAGGTTGATGACTTAATCTATTGTCCGATCACAATAAAGATTAATCTATGCTTTAGGTTGGTCTTTTACTAACCTAGAGCTAAACATTTATCATTTTTGGCAGTCCTTTATGGTGACAGCCTCTCTGATGATGCCATGTGGCTAGCAACGATTGCCTGTACCAATAGTTGCCCCCCATTTTTCAGACTCAAAGTAGAACTTTTTTTATCATGAGTGAAGAAAGTTATTTTTCAAAATCACCCATCAAGTTTTTGCACCGAGAGATGTGTTGTGTGGCCACCAATTTTAATTTTTTAATGATTTGAAGTGATAGAGCATCTCGTTCATCATACTTGCCATACTTAGCATTTAAGAAAGCATGGAGAGGTGTAGAATCATCATTGACTATTTCACTGCAACCTAGGTGGTATGGGGTACGTGTCATCCATCTATTGACCAGCAGAACTGCCCTTCAAACCAAGCTTACATGGCTTAATCGGAATGGGTGCATTGAAATAGCCCTTTTGAGGCCTTTCCTGTGAGCTCAAAAATGGCACACCCAAGTCTTGAAAACATGAGATGATAGGTCATGGGAAGATGGGAGTAAGCCAGAAGAAAAATTAGCCTGGGTAGCAAAGTTCAGAAACTTAGCCAGCTCACCCTAAGACTAGGTCGACTAAGTTTGAAACTAGGTCAACTCAATCCAGGACTGGGTTGGCTATGTATCAAAGAAAAATCTAGATAGAAAATAGTATTTTTGGGCTATTGGCATGGTACATAACTAGGTTGGCTCAGTCTCAGGTAGAGCCGATCCAGTCGTAGGTTAGCCGGCTCAGTTTGAAACTAAGCTAGCTTAGTTTTCGTGGGTATGTTTTATGTACGTGGGTTATTTTGGATTTGAAAAGTTTTTCTATGAGCTTAGGGCTTGATCCTTTTGTAAAGTGTATATACTGAAAATAGGTCAAGATTATATATGATGCTGAATTCATTGAAATAATGCTCTTTTCTTCCAGAAATCTCTACTACTCTTCTTTTCTATTCCTTGAATCCATTGATCGTGCTTCTATAGTAATCTCTAAGGAGTTCTTTCTTGTTGCTTGGCTGATCACCAGCGACCATGCCGGCCATGTGTGAAATTAATTTTCATAATAATTGGCATCAGAGCGGTATTGTGTGCAAGAAAGATACCTAAGGTTTCTGAAGGAAAATTCTGATTTTTCGGTCCAGGTTCGTTCAGATCTGATCAGATCAAGAGATATATTTCAAAATTTTTTCTCTTTGATCTATATCAGATCTGGGATGTTTCAGATTTGATTCTTATTATTTTAATAAATAAAATAAAATAAGGATAAATTAAATCAAATTTAATTTACCTAATTTGGGTAATCCTATTACCCTGTTGATGATCCTGTTTACAGCGGAAGGTTCTAGATCTAGCCACGCAAGCGCCTGGCCTCTACCGATATCCACTCAGGCTGGATCTGGAGATCCTCTTCTTCTCTATCACATCTCCAAAAATTAGATCTCGATCTGATCTGGAGGATCTTCAAAACTCCTTTTGAAGATCAGCAGTCGTCCTTTGCAGCAGCGCAGCCTTCTTGCTTTTGATCGCCTTTCTTTGATCTGAATCGCACCAACCAAAATCCAAAACTCCTTTTGGACGTGGAGAGCAAGGGGAGAAGGTGGTTTGGCATGGAGAAGGAGGGGAGAGGCAGCCTTGGGGCGTATGGGAAACTCTTAGCTTCAATCTCATATCAATCTGAGTTGGGCGCAGGGTCTTATTTATAGACTAGCTGTGATCCAACTCCTCTTCTTCCCAACCAATCACAACCCTTTGTGAAATCAGATCTAAATCTGATTGGTGGGAATAGAGTCCCCTGGATTCCTCCTTAGAGGGTGCCTAAGACCAGTCAAAGTTGGTTCTTAGAAGAACTCTAATTGGAATCCAAAAAGGAGATGGAGTCCTTGTCCAACAAGGACTCCTAGGCGCCTCCAACTTGGGCACACGCCTAGGGTGGCGTGCGCCCTTCTCCTTGCCAGGTTCTGGCAGGGGGACAGGCCCCCACCAGCTCTCCAATAGGTGCATGACATGTGGTCAAAAGTCAAAGTGTCAATGGTCAACATTTGACCAGTCAAAGGTAGACTTTTGACCAAAGTCAAAGAACAAGAAATGGCAGGTGACCAAAAATGGCAGGTAATGTCTTACAAAATAAGACAACCTTTTCTGACTTGGACAACCTCCAGTCAGACCATATGAAGGCCTCTGATTGAGCACAAACTCCTTTGGCTCAGACAGGACAATCTTATTTATGATAGCAAAAGAAGAACGTTAGGTTCAATCGAGTGCTAGCACGATTTCCTTGAACCTAATTGAATCTCATTCAGATCAATTGAACTAGATCAGTTCAATTGATGATCACCAGATTCAAACCCTTGTTTGTGTGACCCAGTTAGGTTCAGTTCTGTATGGTAATGGGATATGTCATGATCTCTATCATCGACATCATCGAAACTCCTTTCGATGGATCAGAACTCTTCTGATTCGAACAGCTAGAATGATCGATCATCTAAATCATTCTAATTGCTCCCAAAATCCACCAGTGACACCTAGCAGTATATGGTGGCAACCCATCAGAGCTGAATGCGAACCTCTTGGTGCAGCTACCTGTGTGATTCAGTTCTTCTATCTTGAGCCCCGATCAGATTAGGGTTAAGGTGAACTCGTCAAACCCTAGTCTCTGTCATATGATGTAATCATTCGATTCGAGTCCAATGTGAAAATCTAAATAGAAACTCTTTCTATTATTTCACTCTACCATGGCCATGGGCTTCTGGACTTGATTCTCATGATTCATCATAGGGCTGCTCCTCTACCACCGAGGTAGATAGATTCCATCTTGATGCCATCCAGTTCCTACAATGAACATGCTATAGCCAACATACACCTCAGGGTTCCATATGGCTAGGAGACCGAGTAATGGTGTAGTCAAACTATAACACCCTCAAGGTGAACTGCCGATGCACCTCAGGTCAAAGAACCAGACACACTACTGCAGCATCGAGTCAGTCATTGACGAGAAGGTAGACTTCCTAATGACTACTCGAGGTGGTCACGCTCAGTGCCCTCGTTCTCTAACGAGTACCTGTACTCTCGCTCCTGGTGTCTCCACACCGTAGACTCAAGACTCATCTACTAAAGAGAAGCGATTGTACACCAACCTTTCCGGATCAATCACCATCCTCGTGATGATCCTATGGTCAGGAGCAATTTATGAGTTAATAATGATTATTCATGTCTTAAATTTTCAACTCTTGAAAATATGAATTATCATTACCATTAACTCAAAGGATGTATCACAGACACTAAATACACATATGTGATAGAAAATAACCCATTTATTGATTTTAGTCAAAATTATAATTTTGCCCCTAGAAGTGTATTACAAGTGTCAGCCAATTCTGGCTTCTAGGGCACATATATCTAACAGTTTCTACATCCTGGACTTGTTGCATCAGGTTTTATCCTAAAAACTTCTTATTTGCTTCATGGTTATCTCTAGATTGAGATGAAGATTTGTTATACAGAGGAATGGTGATACAGAAGGTTGAAAAGAGGATCTAAGGCATTTAGATCTTCTTTGAAGGATAGTTTTATTAGTGCATGATCATGAAAGGGTGTTAAGGTTTTGTTCTTGACTTATTTAAAGTCATGGGATCAAGTGGACTCAAGATAGATTTTGAGAAGTTTAATGGCAAGAGGAACTTTACCTTATGGCAGTAAAGGATAAAGGACTTATTGGTTCGGTAGAAAATCTACAAGATCTTGATAAGAGAAAGGCCAGAAAAGATTAGTGTTGAGGATTGGAAAGAGTTGGAGGAAATTGCTTTTAGCACAATCAGAATGTGCTTGGCTAATCGGGGGCTACCCAAGGTTTGCATAGAGACCACGACAAAGAGGCTTTGGATGAGACTAAAGAACATATATATGGAAAAGAACATAACAAATAAGCTATGGTTGAAGAAACAACTGTATAGTATGAGGATGTCCAAAGGTGGAGATCTTGTTGCACATATCTGATGGTTCAATTAGGTGTGTTCTGAGGTGATGAGTTTGGATGTGAAGATTGATGAGGAAGATCAGGCATTGCTATTGTTTTGTTCTCTCTCATGCTTATATGATGGTCTCATAACAACTTTGGTTTATGGAAAGGAGACTCTAAACTATGAAGAAATTATTGGTGTGCTCAGATCGAATGAGCAGAGGAAAAAGATCTACAAGAAAGATCCCAAGTCTGAGATCTTGGCTATAAATGAAAGACAGGAAAGATCAAAGAAGAAGATAAGAGAAAAATCCAAAGGTAGGTCAAAATCTCAAGATCAGAGGAAGACATTGAAATATTATAAATATCATCAGCTTGGACACCTGAGGAGAGATTGTCCCCTTTTAAGATCAGAAAAAGGGAAGGCCAATAAGACTAATGATACAGCTTCAGTGAGCAGTGGAGAAGACCTGCTAGTTGTATCAAATGGATCCACAAAGTGTGATACTATGTAGATATTAGATTCAGCATGCTCTCAACACTATACTTCTCATCGGGAGTGGTTTTCTACCTACCAGAAGATCGATGGAGCAAGTATCAGCCTTGGAGATGGTCATCCATATAGAGTAGCTAGAGTTGGCTCAATTAGGATGAGGATGTATGATGGGATCATTCATACATTATTAAATGTCAAGCATGTACCAAAATTGAAAAAAAATTAATTTCTTTGGGCTACTTGGAGGAGCAAGGTTATGCTTTTAATAGCTAGGCTGGGAGTGGATGTCTAAAAATTTTCAAGGAGGCTTTGGTGGTGATGAGAGGTAGAATACTGATCAACAATCATTATAAAATAGAAGGCTCAGTTGTAAATAATAGTGCAGAGGTGCTAGCAGCGGCACAGGAGGAGCAGCTCTTATATCGACTATGGCACTATCGGATGGATCATATAAGTGACCGAGGGCTCACTGAACTCAACAGAAGAGGGATGATCCCTGCTTTGAAGAAGGAGGGCATAGATTTATATGAGCCATGCATCTTTGGTAAACAACATTGGATGAAGTTTGCCAAGAATACTAAGAGCAGTGAAGGAGTGCTGGATTTAGTGCACTTAAATGTGTGGAGACCAGCTCCTGTATCAACTAGAGGTAGGACAAAATATTTTATCACTTTCATTGATGACTTTTCAAGGAAGGTGCGGATTTATCAGATCAGAGAAAAGTCAGAGGTGTTAGCCCGGTTCAGAGTCTGGAGAGCTGAAGTTGAGAAGGAGTCATGAAGATAGGTGAAGTGTCTAAGGTCCGATAATGGAGGAAAATATACAAGTCTGGAGTCTAGGAGGTACTGTGAGAAAAATGGTATCAAATGCCATTATACAGTGAAGATGACTCCCTAGCAAAATGGTGTCGCAAAAAGGATGAAGTGGACACTGACCAAGAAGGCACAGAATTTAAAGCTACAGACATCACTTCCAAAATCCTTTTGGGGTGATGTTTTAACTTTTTCTTATTTTCTTATCAATAGGTCCCCTCATCGCAAGATGAATGGAGGCATTCCAGAAAGGATCTGGAGTGGAAAGAAGGTGGAGCTTGGCCACCTGAAGGTCTTTGATTGCATAGCCTATGCACATGTGGAGGCAATCGAGAGAAGTTGGACCCTAAATCTCAAAAGAAGATATTTATAGGATATCCACAAGTAGTCAAGGGATACCTACTTTGGAATCATGAAGCACAAAAGGTAGTGATCAATAGAGATGTCATTTTTGACGAAAAGAGCATCTTAGAGAGGCCTAAGAGTACAGGAGCAACTAGAGAAACAAAGGTGAACAACGATAGCCAATCAGAGAATGATGGCATACGGGTTACATCCACTTACATGAGTATTCCTGTTGAGGTGGAGCTAGGCAGAAAAGTTTTATCTCAGATTGAAAATTGACATGAAGGGTCAGCAGTTCAGATGGATATGCAGGATCAATCATAGATTTCAGGCAGAGATGTGCCAGTGGGAGTGGCTTTGCACAAGCCCCAACGTACTATAAGAAGGCCAGTCAGATATGGCATTGATGAGGTTATCTCCTATGCACTCATCACTGCTAATAAAGATCTAGAGAATTATGCAGAGGCCATGAAGAGTGAGGATCATGATTCATGGATGCAGGCCATGATGGAGGAGATGGAATCACTGAATAAAAATCAGACATGATAGCTGGTGGATCTTTTAGAAGGTGCTCAACCTATTAGCTCAAAGTGGATATTCACAAAGAAGGAAGCACCTTCAGAATAAGATGGAGTTAGATTCAAGATAAGGCTGGTAGCAAAGGGATACTGACAAAGGGAAGGGATAGATTACATAGAAGTTTTTATTCCTATGGTGCATCATACATCTATTCGAATTTTGCTGTCACTGATGGCACAATACAACATGGAGTTGGAATAGATGGATGTGAAGATAGCCTTCCTTCTTTGCACATTGGAGGAAAAAATCTATATGAAGCAGCCAGATGGTTTCATGGAGATTGGATAGGAGAAAAAGGTGTGTTTATTGAAGAGGTCACTATATGGCCTGAAATAATCCTCTCGTCAGTGGTATCATAGAATTGATAGCTTTATTTCGAGCCTAAAATTTGTCAGATGTGAACATGATTGTTGTGTCTACGTCAAGGATGTAGATAAAAAGGATACCCTATATCTACTATTTATGTTGATGATATGCTTATAGCCAACAAGAGTATGAAGGCTGTGAAAGGACCGAAATGGGCATTATCAGCTGAATTTGAGATGAAAAATCTAGGTCCAGCACTAAAAATCCTTGGAATGGAGATTTGCAGAGATAGGTGCAAAGAAGTGCTCCATTTGTCACAAGAAGGATATATCTAGAAAGTTCTGAAAATATTTGGGATGGAGAAGGCCAAACCTATAAAGACACCATTGTCGAGCCATATGTCTCTCTCCAAGTATCAAAGCCTCTAGTCAGAAGAAGAGAGAGAGTATATGGATAAAGTCCCATATGTGAATATTGTAGGTAGTGTGATGTACACTATGGTGTGCTGTAGATCAGATATAGCACATGCAGTGAGCACGGTTAGTAGATACATGGCTAACCCTGGAAAGGAACATTGGAAAGCATTGAAGTGGATATTAAGGTATCTATAGGAAATAAGGGATTATGGTTTGGTGTTTGGTGGGCAGCCGAGAGGATTTGAAGATAGAGGTTCATGTTCTTTGGAAGGATTTATAGATGTAAATTATGCAGATGATCTTGATTTAAGGAGGTCTACTACTAAATACCTCTTTTGCATATATGGTAGACCGGTGTCTTGGAGATCAATCCTTCAGATTAATCATAGTTGTTAGGGATAAACCCACTCCTGCCAAAGTTCGATCGGAATGTCTAGTCTTTGAATTAGCCCACTCGATATCAGCAGCTTGGAATGAGCTTCCATCAAATTTGTATGACCTGCCGAACTTCTCCTTCAGCCGAACTTCTTTAGCAGTCGAACTCCTGTCGGACTTCTCCTTTGGCCAGACTACTTCATCAATCGAACTCCTACTGAACTACTTCATCAGTCAAACTCCTGCCGTACTTCTTCTTCGACTAGACTACTTCATCATTCGAACTTCTGCCAGATTTCTCCATCAGCCAAACTCCTTCAGCAATCAAACTCCTACCAGACTTTCCCTTCGATCATACTATTTCATCAGTCGAGCTCCACCAAACTTCTTCATTAGTCAAACTCCTACCGAACTACTTCATCAGTTAAACTCCTGTCAGACTTCTTCTTCAGTAGAACTCCTTCAACAGTCGAACTCCTATCGGACTTCTCCTTTAGTTAGACTACTTCATCAATCGAACTCTTATCGGACTTCTTTTTTAGTCGAACTCCTTCTAGGTTTTTCCTTCTTCAAGCCGGGCTTCTCACCCCAATTGCCTAAAGGACTTCGCTTGATCGAGCTTCTCTTAGATCCTCCTAGCGAGATTCAGCCCAGACCCCTTCCAGCAGTCCAAAAGAACCTCGACACATGCCTTTACTATCCCATCCGAACCTCAGCTGTTAGGTTCTAACAGGCTAGCACGTCGCGATAATAGACACTATCCTCTATAATGAACTTCATGTGGCCCTGAGCGGTCCACTATTAGGTAGTTACGGCTGTTACTATCAGTTTGTTACCAGCTCTGCCTATATAAGAGACTCTTCATATATGCTTTCAGCTCTAAGCTCTAAGTTTCCTTCTAAAAACTCTACTAAAATCTCTCTGAGCACTCCATTTCTATCGATCGAAAGAGCTGACTTGATCATCGGAGGATCTTGCTGGAGCCACTACCTCCAACTCCAGACTAGACTTGTTTTGTAGATTACCAACAGTGACCTTACCTTCTCTAACTCTAGCCTCGATTTTGGCAACAACCAGATTTCGCACCAACAGAATTGACGCTAGGAGGGCTCCTCTTTTTCTTGAGGTTTCTTTGTTCTTAAAGGAGTGCTCAGTAGGGAACTCTCTTCTTCTCTTTTGGAGTTCTTCTTCCCCAGCTGATCTTGTGAGGATGGCTCTCAAGAAGGCCTCGACTCGGTGGTTAACCGCCTCCTCGATCAGATCTCATCTAGATCTATCCATCCCTATCTCATCCCCGATATTTCAAGTTTCACCGACAGCAATGGTAGATGTAAAGCAATTTAACCTATTGGTCCAGCAAATTAGAGGCCTCACTAAAGCAATGCAGGTCATGCAGTAGCAGCGGTCTCCAGTGCTGATCTGATCGGAGCAGACTTTTTCGAAATCCTAGGATCCAGTCTAGAGATGATCGACTTGGGTAAGTCGATCGGTAACTTTCGAAAAAGAGAAGTAGAGGTTAGAGAGCCCCTGCTCCAATCATGATTCGACCCCTGGGGAAACTTTGCCCACATTTAGCTAGAAGACTTTGGAGATTCACGACCATGAGGATCTCCTGGATCGAAAACTACAAGAAATGAACCAATAGATCGAGAAACTCTACCATGCTCCCTCCTCTTACGATAATGATATCTACATCAATCCTCCTTTCTCTCATCAAATCAAGCAGTAATCGATCCCGTCGAACTTCAAGCTTTCCCAGTTCGAGAGCTACAATGGGACTACTGATCCAGTTGACCACTTAGAGGCCTTCCGAACCATCATGCTGCTCCATGACATGCCAGACGCAATCATATGCCAGGCTTTCCTATCAACCATGATGGGAGCAGCGAGAAATTGATACTCGACTCTCAAGTTGTGTACTATTTTTTCCTTCGATTAGATGAGCCATCAGTTTATGGCTCATTTTCCTAGTAGCCGACGTTCTCGACAATGCTTGGACTCCCTCATCAACATTAAGCAGAAGGAGGGAGAATCCATACGGGCCTATGTCCCCCATTTCAATGCTGCTGCACTAGAGGTCCGAAACTTGGACCAATCTGTTGCAATGCCCGCACTAAAGGATGGCCTTCAAAAGAATGATTTGCTATTCTTCCTAGAGAAGAAGTATCCCAAAAATTTTGCTGATATGCTGGCTCCGGCTAAAAATTATGCCCAAGCAGAAGAGGCCTTCAATGCTAAGGATAATGAAGCCATTGGAGAGCGGCGAGCAGGTGAATCAAGTATGCCCATTGCTGATGAAAAGTCGAGTGAAGCTGGACCATGCTCCCAAACTCCTCTCGAGCACAAGCAAGCCCAAACTTCTTATTAGATAGGTATGCTCTAGAAGCTAGATTGGCTAACAATTGTAATACACTTCTAAGGACAAAATTATAATTTTGACTATAAATAATAAAATGGATTATTTTCTATCATAATGTGTATCTGAAAGTGTCTATGACATATTTCTTGAGTTAATGGTAATGATAGTTCATATTTTCAAGAGTTGAAAATTTAAGACATGAATTTTCATTATTAACTCATAAAATGCTCCCGATCGTAGGATCATCATAAGGATGGTGATTGATCGAGAAGGTTGGTATACGATCACTTTTTTTTGATAGATGAGTCTTGAGTCTATGGTATAAAGACATTAGAGTGAGAGTACAGGATACTTATTAGAGAATGAGGGGACTGAGCAATTACCACCTCGAGCAGTCATTGAGGAAGTCTACCTTCTCGTCAATGACTGACTCGAAGCTGTAGTGGTGTGTCTGGTTCTTTGACCTGAGATGCATCAACAGTTCACCTTGAGGGTGTTATAGTTTGACTACACCATAACTTGATCTCCTAGCCATTCAAAACCCTGAGGTGTATGTTGGCTATAGCATGTTCATTGTAGGAATTGGATTGCACCAAGATGGAGATCTATCTACCTCGGTGGATGAGGAGCAGCCCTATGATGATCATGAGAATCAAGTCCATAAGCCCATGGCCATGGTAGAGTGAAATAATAGAAAGAGTTTCTATTAGAGTTTTCACATTGGACTTGAATCGAATGATTACATTCATATGATGGAAATTAGGGTTTGACGAGTTCACCTTAACCCTAATCTGATCGGGAGCTCAAGATAGAAGAACTTAATCACATAGGTAGCTACACCAAGAGGTTCGCATTTCAGCTCTGATGGGTTGCCACCATATACTGCTAGGTGTCACTGGTGGATTTTGGGAGCAATTAGAATGATTTAGATGATCGATCATTACTAGTTGTCTGAATCAAAAAAGTTCTGATCCATCGAAAGGTGTTTCGATGATGTCGATGATAGAGATAACGATATGTCCCATTATCATATGAAATTGAACCTAACTGAATCACATAAATAAGGATTTGGATCTAGATATCATTAATTGGATTAACCCAGTTTAATTGATTTAAATAAGATTCAGTTAGGTTTAAGAAAATCATGCTAGATTACGATTGAGCCTAATGTTCTCCTCTAACAATCATTAAAACTTATCTCGACTGAGCCAAATATGTTTAGGCTCACTCAGAAACCTTTATTTGGTTTGACTAGAGCTTGTCGAGGTTAGAAAAGGATTGTCTTAATTTTTGAGATAAATTTGAGACAACATCTATCATTTTCCATCACCTGCTAAATCTTATCTTTGGACTTTGGTCAAATATTGATCTTTGACACTTAGACATCTGCCCATGTGTCATGCACTCATAGGAGAGAACATTGGTCCTTATACCCCTGCTAAAAAGTAGACAAACAAGGAGTGCATGCCAAGGGAGGCGTGCGCCCCTTGTGGATAAGGTTTGGAGTCCCATATAGATCAAACTCCAGTTGCTTCAGGGAATCTACCTAGATGGTGCCAGGAAGACTTGTTTGACCCAATCTTAGCACCATCTAAGGAGAGTTTTGAAAGACTCTAATCTGATTAGATCAGATGATGTCATCCCACCAGTCAGATTTAGATCTGATTGCATAAAAGACTTTGATTGGCTAGATGATGTGGCACTGCATGGCACAACAGGATCTATATAAACCCTATCTGCACCTAGAATAGAAAGTTTCTACTTTAGCCCATGCCATATAGCCCCTCTCCCTCCTTCTCCATGCCATCCTTAGGTCTTCTCTCTCCTCTCCATGCCCAAGGGATATTGGGCATGAGTTAGGTGTGATCCAAGGAAGTGAAAGATGACAGAAAAGGAAGAAGGCAGCACCACAGCAAGAGACAATGGTTATTCTTCAAAAAAGTTTTTCAAGACCTTCAAGATTAGATCTAGATATGATTTTTGGAGGATTGATTAAAAAGAAGAAGATCTCCAGATCCTGTTCGAGTGGATATCGATAGAGGCCAAGCACTTGCGTGGCTATGTCCAGAACCTCAGGCAAACATCAAGATCATCACAGGGTAATTGGATTACCCAAAATAAAGGTATAATTAAATTAGATTTAATTTAATTTTTATTTTATTTTATTTTATCAGATTAATAAGATTAGATCTAAAGAATCTTAGATCTGATTAGGATCCTAGAGAAAATTTTTAAAATATTCCTCTTAATCCAATCAGATCTAAACGAATTTGCATCAAAAAATAAGATTTTTTTCTTCAACTGGTGTCAGAGCCAGGTTCCAAAATTTATTAGATATAATTTTAATTTATTTTTAATTTAATGATTAGATAATTTCATATGTCATATGAGATATGATTAGATCTAAAATTAAATAAATCTATTTGGATCTAAGATGTATGAAGATATGCATGACTAGTTCTAGGAATAGAATTAGTTCTATAGAATAGTCTTGCATGATCATAATTTTAATTTAATTAAATTATAATTTTTAGATCTATTTATTTACTATTTTTTGATATTATAAATATTATAATAAGATCTAAAAAATAAAAAATAAATTTATTTAATTTTAAATATCATATGAGATATGATTAGATGCATGTCTAGACTAGTTGTAGAATAGTTCTACATAAAATTATCTAGATTAGAATTTATTTTGATATAGATCAAATTTAAATCTAATTTTTTAGATTATTATGAGATAATTTAGATCTAAAAATATGCATGATATGATACATGAGATGTATGCAAAATATGCCATTTTTATTAGATCTAATTTTTATATGAGATATGATATATGATGTAGATCTAACTTGTTTTGTAGATTTATCATGTTTCTGATTAAGGCGTTCCTCTTGGCCGTCCGGTCATAAGAATGAAGAAGGGATTTAAAGGCCCTCTCCTCCCATTCGATGGGGATGTTCTTATGATGTGTAGGGGTGCTGTGCATTCGTCCTTAATCAGAAATCCAAAACTTACTTTCTGCAAAACCCTAGATCCTGAAATCCTAGGATTTATTATGCATGCATATTTTGTTTATGAACCCTACTTAATTAAGAATTAAGATTATGAAAATATTAATTAGGTCTAAAATTGAGAATTTTCAGATCTAAGACATATTCATAATACTGGGTTCGGGCTTGGGTAGCTCAATTAGGTCTAAGCGGTTGATCAAACCGAATCAAGAGTTGGTTAGATGGGATCAACAATGCTTAAATTGACCAGCCTAATAGGATTAAGTCTGGGTCAAGATCGAGTCACCGAGTGTCATCGATCAAGTTAAGACCTAATTAGGCTCAGAGGTTAGAGTCTGGATTGTAGGCTAACCCAATTGGTTCTGGCTCAATAATTTGGTGTCTAAGGTAAGTTTGGCACATACGACCGACTGGTTTTTAATTGGAAGCTACTCGACTCTGAATGCATTCTTGTACGAGTTAATGGCATATTCCTTCCACCGATCTCACTTACCTGGCCATATCTGTTGACTCAGTTCTGATCTGAGGTGGTCAATAATCCGAGCTAACCCATGCCACTAGGTTAGTCATAATTGTTATGACTATGTCAAGTCTAGTTTAATGAGACCTGAATCAATTCTTCCCTAAGAAAAGATTAAGTCTGAGGTCTTCCACCATTGTAGATGTGCGGGCCCTTTCCCGGGGTTGATTGTTCTCGGACTGGATACAGTGGCTCAGTTGCACCGGAAAGATGCAACCATGTCTATTAGGCATTGGATGCTATGGGCTGGAGGATGAGTTGGGCTCAATATTTCTGGATACGGTGAGAGACTCAATTAGGAATCCATCTGTGCAAATGGTGGGTCTGACTTAACTAAGGAGTGGATCAATATTTTCGGGATACGGTGAGATTCATGAATTAGAGACCAAGTTTGGGTGCACCATGATTAGAGAATCATTGAACAAGAGTTGTTCACTCATTGGCTAACCCATCACCAATAACTGTTAGGTGAGGTGATGAGTCAGTTGGTGAGACCGCACCACCCACTAGAAATCATTAATCATGGAGATTTTTGCATCTCTACAGAGGGAGTGTAGGGATCCGAGAAAATAGTGGGAAGCTAATTTATTTAAAAATAAAATTTCTAAATAAATTGGTCAAGTCATAATTACAGTAATATCTAACTAGAATCTTTGACTCTCTATAGGAAAAAAAATGTCTGCGTCCAACCCATTAGCACGTATCCTGGACACACATAGACTGACCGGAACCCAATTATAAAGATTGGCTCAGGAAACTACAAAATTCATTTTGGATTCTGAGAAGTTAACCCATGTATTGGACCAGGACCCTCCCACCTTACCAGCCTCGTCCATCCACTGAACAGAGAGCATCTCTTGAAAAAATGGATAGACGAAGATAATAAGGCCAGATATTACATGTTGGGCTCGATGTCTGATGAGCTCCAGCGCCAACATGAAGATATCGGGACTGCTCGCCAAATGTTGGCTCACCTGCAGGAGATGTTTGGTGAACAGAGTCGCGCAGCCAAATATCAAGTCACGAAATGACTTTTTAAGGCTAAGATGCGTGATGGGCAGTCAGTCCAAGATCACTGTCTGATGATGATCAAGGACATGGAAGAGCTTGAGAAGCTCGGTGTGAAGTTAGACTTGGATCTGCAGAATGATATTATTCTGCAATCCTTGACTGATGCATATGGGCAATTCATCATGAATTACCACATGCATAAACTTCAAAATTCCTTGGCCGAGTTAATGAATATGCTGGTTACCGCTGAGCTTTCTATGAAAGGTTCTAAAGGCTCAGTTCTTGCTATGGAATGGACTTCTTCCAAAAGAAAGTCTTATGAAAAGAAAAAGAAGTCTGTGAAAAAGCAGAAGGTGGAAGGAGGAAAGAAGAAGAAGGCAGAGCCGAAGAAGAAAGGCCGCTGACAAAGAAAAGTATTTTTCCATTGCAACAGCGACGGCCATTGGAAGCGGAACTGCCCTACTTACCTGGCCACCCTGAAGAACAAGAAGGAAGGTCCTTCTGGAGGTATGCTCGTTATTGAGTCTAACCTTACGGATTTCTTCTGCATCCAGTTGGGTGCTTGACTCTGGTTCTAGTGCTCATCTGTGCACTTCCATGCAGGGTCTTGAGGATAGCAGAGAGGCTGAGGGATGGAGACATGATCCTATGCATCGGTAATGGAGCAAGAGTTGCTGCAGTAGCCGTGGGAAACATACCCTCTTCGATTACCATCTGGTTTAGACTTAGTTTTGAAAGACTGTTATTATGTGCCTGCAGCTAGCAGGAATTTGATTTCTGTTTCATGCTTAGCACAAGAAGGCTATGTGATTACCTTCTTTAAGGACCATTGTAACATTCTTTATGAAAGAAATAAAATTGCAAATGGGTTTTCTTTATTACATATTGAATGTACCTATTCTAATCGATGCAAAATGAAT
The DNA here is from genome assembly GCA_006176705.1 of Cocos nucifera. Taxonomy (NCBI): domain Eukaryota; kingdom Viridiplantae; phylum Streptophyta; class Magnoliopsida; order Arecales; family Arecaceae; genus Cocos; species Cocos nucifera. The sequence continues at coordinate 175,596 of QRFJ01000567.1, forward strand.
GCCAAACGACCTAGGGATAGTCCAAATGATAGGATATCTATGGCACCTAAGATTAGGTCATATAGCAGAAGATAGGATCAACAAATTGGAGAAAAATGGGCTATTGAGTCCATTGACTTTTGAGTCATATCCAACTTGTGAATCTTGTCTTCAAGGCAAAATGACTAAACTTCCTTTTGTTAGGACATGGGGAAAGGGCCACAGATCTCCTTGCCCTAGTACATACTGATGTGTGCGGCCCATTTGATGTGCCGGCTAGAGGCAATTTTGTCTACTTCATTATCTTTACCGATGATCTATCTAGGTATGGGTATGTGTATCTTATGAGACACAAGTCTGAAGCCTTTTGAAAAGTTCAAAGAATTCAGACATGAAGTAGAAAAAGCAAACTAAAAAACCCATTAAGGTTCTTCGATCAGATCGAGGAGGTGAATACCTTAGCCGAAAATTCCTAGACTATCTCAAGAAAATGGCATAGTCTCTCAATGGACTCCACCAGGAATACCTCAACTCAACGGGGTTTCAGAATGGAGAAATCGGACTCTATTGGATATGGTTCCGATCCATGATGAGCTTCACAGACCTCCCTGATTTTTTTTTGGGGACACTCATTGTTAACTTCAATATATCTACTGAATAGGGTTTTCCCTCTAAAACCGTTCCTACCACACCGTATGAGATATGGCATGGTAAGAAACCAAGTCTGAGTCATCTCAGAATTTGGGGTTGTCCGGCTCATGTCAAAAGACAACAAGCGGACAAGTTAGAGTTTAGGTCCTTTAGAGCTCTCGATTCATAGGATATCCTAAAGAGTCATTAGGATACTATTTCTACATTCCAGAAGACCACAATGTGATTGTGAGTCGACATGCCATCTTTTTTTGAAAAATAGTTTATTCAAGATAGCGGCATTGGAAAGCAGATCAAGCTTGATGAGAAAGTCTCACATAAGTAGCAACGAGCTAAGGACCCAATGGAACCAAATCAGGTTGAGCCAATAAGAACACTACCTCCTCCACCTCGTAGATCGGAAAGAGTTTTCCATCCTCCTGAAGAGATACTTAGGTATTATTTCAGAGGAAAGTAGAGAAAATGTTCCTCGTAGGTAATGGTGCTCATGGTGATGATCCCAAAACCTACAATGAGGCGATATCAGATATCGACTCCGAGAAATGGTTAGAGGCAATGAAGTCAGAAATTGACTCGATGCACTCAAACCAAGTCTGGACCTTGGTAGATCCACCAGAAGGTATAGTACCTATTGGGATGTAAATGGATCTTCAAGAGAAAGATTGGTGCAGATGGAAATGTGGAGACATTCAAGGCTAGACTAGATTAGTGGCAAAAGGTTATAGTCAAGTCAGCATGAAGGCATTGACTATCAGGATACCTTTTCCCAGTAGCTATGCTAAAATCCATCCGCACATTGCTTGCCTGTTGCAGCCTATTTCGATTATGAAATATGGCAAATGGATGTGAAAATGGCATTCTTAAATGGATATCTTGAGGAAGATATCTATATGGAACAGCCGCTAGGTTTCACATCCAGTGATACTGATCACAAGGTTTGCAAGCTGCAAAGGTCCATATATGGACTTAAGCAAGCATCTCGGAGCTGGAACACTCGTTTCAATGATGTGATCAAATTAGTTTGGTTTCATCAAAAATGAAGAGGAACCATGTGTTTTCAAAAAGGTCAGTGGGAGCGCTGTTGTCTTCCTCGTATTGTACGTGGATGACATCCTCCTTATTGGAAAATGATATTCCCATGTTGACATCAGTCAAAATATGGTTGTCCTAAAGAATTCTCCATGAAAGACCTAGGTGAAGCATCCTTTATTCTAGGAATTAAGGTCTATAGGAGATAGACCGAATAGGATGCTAGGACTTTCACAGAAGATGTACATAGAGGAAGTACTAAAGAGGTTTAGTATGGAAAACTCTAAGAGGGGATTAATACCCTTCAGACATGGTATTCATCTTTCCAAGAAGATGTGTCCCAGCACACCTGAGGAAATAGAATGCATGAGCAAGATCCCTTATGCTTCTGCAATAGGGAGCCTCATGTATGCCATGCTATGTACACGACCTGATATAGCCCATGCTGTGAGTGTCACAAGCAGATATCAGTCAAATCCAGGTGAAGAACACTGGACTTCTGTGAAATGTATCCTTAAGTACTTGAGAAGAACTAAGGATATGATGTTGGTCTTTGGTAATGGAGAACTCCAAGTCCAGGGATACACAGACTCGGATTTTATGTCCGATATAGATGATCGAAAGTCGACATCTGGGAGTCTGTTTGTGTGCAATGGTGGTGCTATCAGTTGGAAAGAGTTTCAAGCAATAGTGATAGCAGATTCCACCATGGAAAGCAGAATATATCGCTGCATCAGAAGCTATGAAGGAAGGCATTCTGGTATAAAAAGTTCATCGCAGAAATCGGAGTAATGCCATCAGATGCCATTCCTCTATACTGACGACAATAATGGTGCCATAGCCCTTGCTAAGGAGCCTGAGGTCTCATCAGAAATTTCAAGCACATTCGAGCGGATGATACCACCTCATCCGCGATTACCTTGAGAAAGGATTATGTCGAGGTCAAGAGAGTCAACTCCATAGATAATGTGGCAGACCCACTCTTACAAAGCCGTTGGGCCAACAGAAGATCGAAGCCCATTTTGAGAAGATGGGACTTAGACTTGTAGCCAATTGGCTTTAGGACAAGTGGGAGATTGTTAGATATAGGTGTGCCCTAGAAGCCAGAATTGGCTGACACTTGTAATACACTTCTAGGGGCAAAATTATAATTTTGACTATAAATCAATAAAATAATGGTTATTTTCTATCACAGTGTGTATTTGAAAGTGTCTGTGATACATCCTTTGAGTTAATGGTAATGATAAGTTTCATATTTTCAAGAGTTGAAAATTTAAGACATGAATAATCATTATTAACTCATAAAATGCTCCTCGACCATGAAGGATCATCACGAGGATGGTGATTGATCCTAGAAGGTTGGTGTACAATCGCTTCTTTTTAGTAGATGAGTCTTGAGTCTACGGTGTGGAGACACCGGAGCGAGAGTACAGGTACTCGTTAGAGAACGAGGGCACTGAGCGTGACCACCTCGAGTAGTCATTAGGAAGTCTACCTTCTCGTCAATGACTGACTCGATGCTGCAGTGGTGTGTCTGGTTCTTTGACCTGAGATGCATCGGCAGTTCACCTTGAGGGTGTTATAGTTTGACTACACCATTAACTCGGATCTCCTAGCCATATGGAAATCCTGAGGTGTATGTTGGCTATAGCATGTTCATTGTAGGAATTGGATTGCATCAAGATGGGATCTATCTACCTCGGTGGATGAGGAGCAGCCCTATGATGATCATGAGAATCAAGTCCATAAGTCCATGGCCATGGTAGAGTGAAATAATAGAAAGAGTTTCTATTTAGAGTTTTCACATTGGACTTGAATCGAATGATTACATCATATGATGAAAACTAGGGTTTGACGAGTTCACCTTAACCCTAATCTGATCGGGGCTCAAGATAGAAGAACTTAATCACACAGGATAGCTGCACCAAGAGGTTTGCATTCAGCTCTGATGGGTTGCCACCATATACTGCTAGGTGTCACTGGTGGATTTTGGGAGCAATTAGAAATGATTTAGATGATCGATCATTCTAGCTGTTCGAATCAGAAGAGTTCTGATCCATCGAAAGGAGTTTCGATGATGTCGATGATAGAGATCATGACATATCCCATTACCATACAGAACTGAACCTAACTGGGTCACACAAACAAGGGTTTGAATCTGGGATATCATCAATTGAACTGATCTAGTTCAATTGATCTGAATGAGATTCAATTAGGTTCAAGAAAATCGTGCTAGCACTCGATTGAAGCCTAACGTTCTTCTTTTAACTATCATTAAATAAGTTGTCTCGACTGAGCCAAATATGTTTGGGCTCACTCAAAAAATTTTATTTGGTCTGACTGGAGCTTGTCCAAGTCAGAAAAGGGTTGTCTTAATTTATGAGATAAATTTGAGACAACACCTACCATTTTCAATCATCTGCTAAATCTTGTCTTTGGACTTTGGTTAAATATTGACTTTTGACACTTAGATATCTGCCCATGTGTCATGCACCCATAGGAGAGAACCTTGGCCCTTGTCGCCTACTAAAAAGTAGACAGACAAGGGGTGCACACCTAGGGAGGCATGCACCCTATGTGGATAAGGTTTGGAGTCCCATACAGATGGGACTCCAGTTGCTTCAGGAAATCAACCTAGATGGTGCCAAGAAGACTTATTTGACCTAGTCTTGGCACCATCTAAGGAGAGTTTTGAGGGACTCTAATCTGATTAGATCAGATGATGTCATCCCACCAATCAAATTTAGATTTGATTGCATAAAGGGTTGGGATTGGTTGGAATGATGTGGCACTGCATGGCGTAGCAGGGTCTATATAAATCCTATCTGCGCCTAGAATAGAGAGTTTCTACTTTAGCCCATGCCATATAACCCCTCTCCCTCCTTCTCCATGCCATCCTCAAGTCCTCTCTCTCCTCTCCACATCCAAGGGACTTTGGGCATGAGTTAGGTGCGATCCAAGCAAGTGAAAGGTGATAGGAAAGAAAGAAGGCAGCACCGCAGCAAGAGATAATGGTTATTCTTCAAAAGAGTTTTTGAAGATCTTCAAGATGAGATCTAGATCTAATTTTTGAAGGATTGATTGAAAAGGAGAAGATCTCTAGATCCTGCCCAAGTGGATCCGATAGAGGTCAGATGCTTGCGTGGCTATGTCTAAAATCTCAGGCATACATCAAGATCATCACAGAATAATTGGATTAACCAAAATAAAGATATAATTTAATTTAATTTAATTTAATTTTTATTTTATTTTATTTTATCAAATCAATAAGATTAGATCTAAAGAATCTTAGATCTGATTAGGATCTTAGAGAAAATTTTTGATCTGAACAAACCTGCATCGAAAAATAAGGTTTTTTCCTTCACTCCTTGGACTCGAAGGCAAAGAAGCTAGGATAGAAGGGCATGGTAGGGCTCCCTCCTTAGAAGGTTCCACAACTATGCTCCCCTCAATGTTCTAAAAATTTAAATGCTGATGAAAATCAAGGAGCAGCTACCGAGGTCGGAGAGGATGTGCACTTATCTTGGCAAGTGCAATCCCAACAAATACTGTCTCTACCTAATGACCATGGTCACGATACTGAGAAATGCATTCAGCTCCAAGATGAGATCGAGGAGCTCATCAGGCAAGGCAGGCTTGGCCGATTTCTATGGTGTTGATCGAAAGGATGGGAAGATCAGCCAAGGGCACTACCACAACCAGAGCCACCAAGAAGGGAGGAGCAACAAGAAGATCAGCTCCTGCTTGGCATCATCAACACCATCTTTGGAGGACATCAGTGAGGGGAGGCTAGCGGATTGATGGAGCCAACAAAAAAGAGGAGAACTGAGGAGCCCTTAGCTTTCATCGATGAGGATGCCCAAGGAGTTGAATTCTCGCACAATGATGCAGTAGTAATTTCTTTAAACATTGCTGATTATGATGTATGCTGCATTCTAGTAGATAATGATAGCTTTACTGATATTTTATTTTATGATGCTTTCTCTAAAATGTATATACCCAATGATCACCTGGGACCTACGAACTCTCCATTAGTGGGCTTCACTAGCAATGTTGTGCTAGTTGAAGGAATAATAACACTAACTGCGGCTACAGGGCAATATCCAAAGCGAGCCAAGGCATAGGTCGACTTTCTGATCGTGAAAGCTCCGTCAGTCTACAACACAATTCTTGGTCGACCTAGCCTAAATGCACTTTGGGCTGTGGTATCGACCTACTACCTAAAAATGAAGTTTTCAATGAGCTACAAAATCGAGGAGGTTAGAGGAGATCAGATTTTGGCAAGGCAATGCTACTCCATCACTTTGCAAAATAATGGCCAATCCGACCCTTGCCCAGTTAATAGTCTGGATGTCCGTGACAAGCTTGCTGAAAAGCGGGGTGAACCCATGGAAGACCTTGTAGCTATCCCTTTGAATGATGGAAATGCAGGACACAGTGCAAATCGGCTCCAACCTAGGGGATGAAGTTCGGAATCAGCTCATCATCTTTCTATGGAAGAATGCCAACATCTTTGCTTGGATCCTAGCAGATATGCTAGGGATTGACGTCGAGGTCATGGAACACCAATTAGCTGTTGATCCCAAATACAGGCTGGTTAAAGAAAAATTTGGGGCCATGCATCGAAAAAATAGAAGGCGATAGCAAAAGAAATGGATAAACTCCTCAAAGCCAGATTCATCCGAGAAGTCCACTATCCAAGTTGGGTTTCTAATGTGGTCATAGTCAAGAAGGCCAATGTCAAATGGAGAATGTGTATTGACTTCAAGAAGTTGAATAAGGTCTGCCCAAAAGATAGCTCCCTCCTATCCAAAATTGATCAACTAGTGGATGCAACCTCGGGCCGTGAGCTCCTCACGTTTATGGATGCCCTTTTTGGCTACAATCAAATTTGGATGGCACCAGAGGATGAAGAGAAAACTGCTTTTATTACTGATTGTGATCTTTATTGTTATAGGATCATGCCCTTTGGGCTTAAAAATGCAGGCGCAACCTACCAATGCCTGATTAATAAGATCTTCAAAAAGCAGATCGATTGTAACATGAAAGTCTACGTAGATGATATGCTTGTCAAGAGCTGGACCTCATCCAATCACATCGCAGATCTTGAAGAGACCTTCAACATCCTTTGAAGATACAAGATGAAGCTGAACCCAACTAAATGCACCTTTAGAGTGACCTCAGGAAAATTTTTGGGGTTCATAATCTCAAGGCAAGGGATCGAGGCTAATCCAGAGAAGATCCAAGCCATTTAGAAGATGACCACCCCAAAATCAATAAAAGAAGTTCAATGCCTGATCGAAAAGGTGGCATCCTTAAATTGCTTTGTCTTGAAGTTGGCCGAGCGATGTATGCCCTTCTTCCAGATCCTCAGGCAACCAAAGAACTTCTATTGGATAGTCAAGTGCCAATAGGCCTTTGAAAAACTCAAGAGCTAGCTCGATTCATCCTCACTATTGATAAGGCCTGAGCCTGAAGAAAAATTATTCTTGTACCTAGCAGCCTCTCCTGCAGCCCTAGCAGTGGTCTTGGTCAAGGAAGAGGCAAAAGTGCAATAGCCGATCTATTACATGAGCCGAGTCCTTAGAGATGCGAAGACCAGGTATACTAAATTAAAAAAATTAACTTACTCTCTTCTGATTGCAGCCAAGAGACTTTGACCCTACTTCCAGGGGCGTACCATAACACTTCTCATCGACCAACCAATCAAAGCAATTCTTCATTAAACAGAGGCATCTAGAAGAGTAGCGAAACGGACAATTAAACTTACAGAATTTGATATCAACTTCCAACCTCGACCATCAATCAAAGCCCAAATACTGGTAGATTTTATAGTGAAATGTACCATTTCGAATGAAGCTAAGCTTGAATGGAATGAAACCAATATTCCACGATTGCAGTCGAGCTCCTCTAAAGAAAGAGCCAACCTTCCTAAAAGTTTTTGGACCTTATATGTTGATGGCTCATCCAATGCTTTTGGTGCGGGCGTAGGACTAATCTTGGTTAATCCAAAGGAAGTCATTGCTGAATATGCACTACGCTTTGAGTTCCCTATGGCTAACAATGAGACTGAATATGCAGCTCTGATTATAGGATTAAAGATAGCTAAAGAGTTGGAAGTGAACTGGCTCTAGGTCTATAGTGATTTCTAATTGATGGTCAAACAAGTTGGTGGCAATTATGAGGCTCGAGAAGAAAGTATGATAAACTATCTTGAGCAAGTAAAAAACCTGATCCTAGCATTCAACCATTTTGACATCAAGTTGATCCCAAGAGTAAAAAATACTAGGGCCGACCTTCTCTCTAAGTTGGCAATGTTGGCCCTAACTAAACTGCCCAAGAAAGTCTTCTTCGAAGTCCTGAAACATCCAAGCTCAGAAGATCGATAGTCTGTAATGCGGGTTGACCATGAGCCATGTTGGATTGACCCACTGGTTGCTTATCTCAAAGATGGAGTTCTTCCTTTTGACCCAAAAAAAGCTCGAATACTCAAAAATTGAGCCTCCCGATATATTCTATATGAAGGCAAGCTTTATAAAAGGTCATATTTTCTACCACTCTTGAGATGTCTTTGATCTTCAGAAGCCGACCTTGCATTATGGAAAGTGCATGAAAAAATTTGCGGAAGTTATATAAGGGCTAGATCCTTATCGTACAAACTACTTCTATAAGGTTACTATTGATCGATGTTGTACCATGATTCTATAGAATATGTTAGAAAATATGATCACTGTCAAAAAAATGCAAATATCCAAAGACAACTAGCCTCCGAGCTTACACCCCTGAGCATCTCATGACCTTTCGCACAATGGGGCATGGATATACTTAGACCTTTTTCCATGACATCCAGATAGCAAAACTTTCTCTTGGTAACAATCGAATATTTTATAAAATGGGTTGAGGTCGAGCCTCTGGTGAAAATCATTGAAGCAAAAGTGTGGGACTTCGTCTGGAAGTTGATTGTTTGTAGATTTGACTTGCCTCAAATCCTCATAATAGATAATGGATGACTGTTTGCTGAAATAAAGTTTGCCAAGTTTTGTGAAGACTTAAATATCTTTCACCATTTTACATCAGCAGCCCATCCATAAGCAAACGGTGAGACCAAAGTAACCAACAGAACCCTGCTCCAGGGTATCAAAGTAAGACTTAAGGGAGCAAGGAGAACCTAGGTAGATGAACTCCATCAAGTGCTCTAGGCATACTGAACTATCCAAAGACTGCCAACTAGAGAAACACCATTTTTCTTAGCCTTTGGAATAGAGGTGGTCATCCCGATCAAGCTCAAGCTCTTGTCGGCATAGGTCGCAGCCTTTAATGAGCAGTGCAATTCGCAGGACCTCAGAGCTAACCTCAACTTGCTGGAAAAAAAATGAGAAGAAGCCCAAGTTTGAATGATTGCTCATAGGGAAAGGATGGCCCGATACTACAACTCCAGAGTCCAGAACAAAGTGTTCAGAGTGGTGGACTTGGTGCTTAAAGGAACCAGATCTAGGATTTCATGCATAGATCTTGAAACATTTTCAAGATCATGCAGCGAAAGACTTAAATAAATTAAATATTTATTTAAATAAATATATAAATATCTAGATCTCATATCTATTACATAATCAAGGTAGATATTAAATTAGAAATTAAAATCAAATAAGAAAGAAAAGGTTGATCAAATCAATCTAAATCTACACTACATCAAATGCAGGAATGAAGTTAATAGATCAGATTTATTACCTGAGCAAGTTAGATATTCTAACTTGCTGATCTGGATTTGAGGATGAAGTCACAAGCCGCACATGCATCCAACCTCTAAGAGTCATCCACATGAGCCTACAAATACAATCAGAGATCTTGATGCAGAAAATCAGCATAGTATGCTAGCACTGTGCTGATCTCTCTTTGACGATTGATCCGATGCTTCCTTCTTCAAAACTAGGATACTCCAAAATATCAAAGGAAAAGAAGAAGATTTGTGATGCTGAGACACCTCTCAAAAGCTCACAAAAAAGGAGAAAGAGATCTAGAACAAAAATCCTAGAAGAAGACCCTCTTCTTCTTCCTTGTTCTTTTTCTAGACACCCTAATTTGTGTTTTCAATATCTCCATGACCTAGATGAATTATTTTTTTTATTTTTATACACCAAAGAGAACTCTCAAATGTGTACAATTTTCAAAATTTTTTATTAAAAATTCCTATTAAATAAAGAGATATGCAGAGTCCAAGTTAGGTCAAAAACCTAGACTAGGAAGAACCAAATAAGGAAAGTTGTTGGGGCGCCCAACTCTTGGGTGCCCCCATCTTTTTTTTCTGCCATGGACCAGCAAGGGGGGTGCACAAAAAAATGTCCTCTTTTACCATGAAGATCAAAGAAAATAAGGAAGGATGGGTTGACACACTTATGGGAAGAGTTTTGCTTCACAAGGATTCTGTCTCATAGAATCCTTAAGTAAAACTAATTCCCCTTTTGACTTGGTCTTCCAACAAACTTCCATATGAGAAAAAGAAAGAAAGAAGGGAGGCATGAGAAACCTTGGGCATGGAGATTATTCATGTAAAAATATAAAAAGAAAAGGGTGGGGCGTGAGGATTAGGTGGCACAAGGAATAGGGAGTCCTAGTCACACTAGGACTCTTGTTTTGACTTAGTCAAAAAAGTTCTTTTAACCAAATAAAAACAAGAGTAAACCAACCCAATTATATAAGACCCTAATCTATTTAAAGACTTAATTAAATTAAATTAAATTAAATTAAATTTTAATTTAATTTTTTAATCAAATTAGAAAATTGGGTTGACCCGAGTCCTAGTTAGACTAGGACTAGTTCTTCCTTGCACTTGACTTATCCAATAAGCCAATTGAACTAGATCCAATCAAGCCCAAACCAAATCTAATTAAAGCATATTTAATTAGACATAATCTTAATCCTCTGGCTTAATCAAATTAAGCTAATTAGTAATCTAATTGCTAATCGATCCTCCTGCAATACTTGCACTAGGTCAAACATCAATCGTATTGATCGTTTAACCCTAAAACCATTCTAAATCACTGATCAACCATCCGATCGAAATATGAATTCTAATGTGTGTGATCTCATAGGTCTAAATCTAAGTCAGTAGCATAGGAATAAATTTTTGTACTAATCAAAGTGACCATCTAGCAATGATACCCGACGGTCGGATAAGTCCAAAGGTGTAGAACACCATCCTTAGAACCCATGTGAATACAGTTTCCATATAATTCATCCCCTTGACCATAATGCTCGTAGGACACCTTAGAGTTCAACTATCAACTCTGATCAGGTTGTCCACATTGTATTTTAAAATAGCAAATCCATCTGATGGATTATCCTGGCCAAGGTTTTGCTATATTGAAATATAGTGATACATTCTTCTCCAACTCTTGGAGTGGTCAATTTCAACTTGATCACACTCCGACTTTGCAAGTACTTGACTATGCCCAGAAGCCTTTCATTGCTAAATTAGAAATTCAGTTAGTCTGGTATCAAAGCATAGTTAGTTCCTTGCAAGTTACTGAGGTGATGTCAAGTCTAAGGGATACTTATACCTATATCCCATCAGAGACATTCTCGATAGCAGAATGCTCTAGAGTTTGTCACGTTCAATGATGATGTACCCATAAATCTCACCTATATGCCATACCAGTGTCTCCACACTCTTTAGTTAAGAGGACAACCAACCTATATGGCATATAGCGACCTATGCTCGATAGACGCTATCGTCCTAATTAACAGCCTATCATTTGGTCATGAACAAATTTAAGGACTAATCGATAAATCCTCTCTTTATCGAAACTAAATAGTCCTAAGAACTTCATCACAACAATGGAATTCATTAGAAGATGTAAATTTATGATGAAAAAAGATGCCAAAATATTTTTTTTTATTTAATTAATAAATTAATTATAATATATCAATCATCAACAGGCTGATGATTAGCTTTGGGATACAATTTCCAACAATTTCCACTTATCCTAAAGCCACTCCTGATAGTATCTAATACCCATCTTCGACTTATGGTTATCAAACTCCTTGATTGCTAGGGCTTTAGTGAAGGGGTCAACTAGGTTCTTCTTTTCGCTGATCTTCTAAAGATCGATGTCACCATAATCCACGATCTCATGGACCAAATGGAAGTGGTGTAGAATGTGCTTTATCCACTGGGGTGCCTTCAGTTCCTTTGCTTAAGCTATGGTGCAAGTGCTGTCGTAGTAGAGCAGGACAAAATCATCAATAGAAGATGCTACTCCGAGCTTGGTGATGAACTTTCTTAGCCACACAGCTTTCTTTGCTGCATCTGATGCTGTCATGTACTCTGCTTCGCAAATAGAGTCAGTCACTGTATGCTGCTTGAAACTTTTTCAGCAGATGGCTCCATCATTTTGTGTAAAGATATACCCTGACACACTTTTACTATCATCATGGTCAGATTAAAAGCTGGAGTCTGTAAATCTCATAAGCTTCAGATCTGACTCACAATAAATCAACCATTGGTGCTTAGTATTTCTTAAATACTTAAGGATGGTTTTAACCACCTTCCAATGATTTTCCTTAGGGTCAAATTGGTATCAACTCACTACTCCTAGTGAGTATGCCATGTCTGGTCTTGTACATGTCATTGCATACATAATAGATCCCACTATCAAAGTATATAAAATTCTACTCATACGCTCTGTCTCTTCAGGAGTTGTTGGATAATCCTTCTTAGAAAGAGAAATTTCTTGGCCTATCGGAAGATAGCGTTTTTTAAAATTCTCCATACTAAACTTCTTCAGCACAGTTTCTATGTACGTGGACTAGGATATACCAAGCATCCTTTTAGATCTATCCCTATAGATCTTCATCCCTAGGATGTAGGATGCTTCATCCAATTCTTTCATGGAGAACTATGATGACAACCAGACTTTTATTCCTTATAGTGTGGAGATATCATTTCCGATTAAGAGAATCTTATCCACATACAAAATAAGAAATACCACTGTCGGATCATTTGCCCATTTATAAATGTAGGGTTCTTTTCCGTTCTTAACGAAGTCATATATTTTGATTAATTTATCAAAACACATGTTCCAACTCCGAGATGCTTGCTTTAATTCATAAATAGATCTATGAAGCTTGCACACCTTAGACTCATCTGTGGATGTGAACCCCTCAGATTGTATCATATACACCTCTTCGATTAGGTCTACATTTAAGAAAGTCATTTTCATATCCATCTGTTAGATCTCATAGTCCAGGTGGGCAGCTATTGCAAACATTATTCGAATAAATTTGATCATTAACACTAGGAAGAATGTCTCGTCATAGTCAATACCATAATGTTGACCATACCCCTTGACAATCAGATGGGCTTTATAAGTCTCCACCTTTTCGTTTGCGCCTCTTTTTCTTTTGAATATCCATTTACATCCTATGGGTTTAACCCTTTCAGGTGGGTCAACTAATGTCCATACATCATTGACCTTCATGGAATCCATTTTGGATCTCATGGCTTCTAGCCATTTCTCAAAGTCAGGTCTTTGCATCGCATCCATATATGTGATTGAATCTTCATCATTCTCATTGAATTCGATGGAATCACCATCCTGAACCAAGAATCCATAGTATCTGTCCGGATGGTGTGGTACTCTATCAGATTGACTTAATGGTGCAGGTTCACTAGGCTTTGGAACTGATCTGATCAAATCCAACTTAGGTTCAACATTCTGCGTCAGACTTTCTATCTGTTGAACTTCATCAAGTTCAACCTTAGAGGCAACAATTCCTTCACCAAGAAACTCCTTTTCAAAAAAAGTTGCCTTAAGGCTGACGAACACCTTTTGTTCATCAGCATGGTAGAAATAGTATCCTTTGATCTCTTTTGGGTACCCTATGAATGTACACTTGTCAAACCTAGGTTCATGTTTATCTGTAATTAACTGTTTGACATGAGCTAGGCACCCCTAAATCCTAAGGTATGAAAGTGCTGGCTTACGCCCTGTCCATATCTCATATGGGGTTTTAACTACAGACTTACTTGAAATCGTATTTAATAGATAACAAGTCGATTCGAGTGCATGTCCCAAGAAGAATATCGACAAGCTGGCAAATCCCATCATGGATCAGACCATGTCTAACAGAATCTGATTTCTTCTTTCAGATACACCATTATGCTGTGGTGTTCCAAGAGAAGTCCATTGGGAGAGAATCCCATTCTCTCATAGATATGTGAGAAACTCACCAGAAAGGTATTCTCCTCCTTGATCAGATCGAAGAGATTTAATATTCTTTTCAATTTATTTTTCTACTTTACTTCAGAATCATTTGAACATTTCAAAAGAATTTGACTGATGTTTCATCAGATAGACATATCCATATCTGGATAGATCATCTGTGAAAGTGATGAAGTAAATATATCCATCTCTAGCACTTATGCTCATTGGTCCACATACATCAGTATGTACTAGACCTAAGAGCTCATTAGCTCTCTCACCTTTTTCAGTAAAAGGAGACTTGGTCATTTTACCAAGAAAATAGGACTCATAGGTTGGAAGTGATTCACAATCAATGATTTCGAGGATTTTCTCTTAAGTCAACCTATTTATCCTGTTCTTGTTTATATGACCTAGTCTACAGTGCCATAAGTAGATATCTGATACACTATCTAATCTAGGATACTTGCTAGTAGAATAGACTACATTAATAGGTTGTGATAACAAATATACACCATTGTTTAATTATCCATAGAAAGCAGTAACACCATTCATAATGACATTACAAACTCATTTTTTTATTAAAATTTCATAATTGTTCATGACCAAAAGACCTATAGAAATGATATTTAAAAAGAAACTAGGATAGAAATGACAATCACTAAGAACAACGGTATGAGATTCAAATATAAGTTTCAAAATTTCTAAAGCTAGAACTAAAACTGTTCTTCCATCTCCAACGTTCAGGAATCTTTCGTCTTGCTCAAATCTTCCACTGACCTGCAACCCCTACAAGAAATTACAAATATGGTAAGGGCTACCGGTATCCAATACCCAGTCAGTAATATCACATATAGAGAAATTGCAAGGAGTTATCATATAATTATCTTATCCAGCAATAACTTGCTTCTTTCTCTACCTGTTTGGGTCCAGGAATGTAATGTACTGAGGATAGTTCCTCTTCCAGTGCCCCTGCTTCTTGCAGAAGAAGCATTCAGCTTGACTCTTATCGAGCTTGATCTTCCTGGTCTGACCTTGCTTTGATGTCCCAGCCTGAACTTGCACCTTCTTTATTTTCTTCTTCTTGTTCTTCTTTTCTTTCCTAAAGGGTCGACAACAGAAGATGAACCTTCCACTAAGTTCACCAACTCTTTATGGAGCTAGTGATCCTTCTCAAAGTTTTGAAGTAACCCCAATAAGCCGTGGTAGTTTACTTCAGGCTTTGTCATTCTGTAATATGTAAGGAAAGGGAGATAGGACTTTAGTAGCAAGTTTAGTATTACATCATTCCCAAGTTGTTCATTCAAGAAAAAGCCGAGTTTGCTCAAGTCCTCTATCAGCTCGATCATGTATAGTACATGATCAGTGACAAAGGCTCTATCCTGCATTCTGGCATTGAAGATGGTGCAACTAGTCTTGTGCCTCTCAACATCATCGGATGTGCCAAAAGAATCCTCCAACACTTGAAGCATTTCATTTGGCTGAGCTGTCTCAAACCTATAACTGAACTCATCGCTCATCGCTGCCAGCATAATACAGCACATCATGGTTCGATCACTGAGCCACTTCTGATAAGTATCTTTGATTGTTTCATGTACATTGGTAGCTGGCTCCTCAGGTGTAGGATCCGTCAGCACATATAGGATCCGTTCATGCTCTAAAATAATCTTCAACTTTTGGTACCAGCTACCAAAATTAGGTCCCACCAACTTATCATTATCCAACAATGATCGAAGCGATAGGAAAGTGCCTATGTCTACACAAAGAAAAACCAAAATCTAATTAGTAATTGATTCATTAAACCTAAAGATTTTGACTTTAATCAAAAGATTTCTTTCACTATTTTATTCAAATTGATAGCCTCTACCTCCAATTCGAGGAATTATCCTAATTCCTTAGTGGATAATAGAATCCACATAGACTGCACACGAGCCCAACTTTGATTGGCCAACCCATGTACGTCTAAGGATAAGTTCATAACCAATTATTTCTTCAAATAATTTCTAATAATTAAATTTTGCCCCAACCCCTAATCAATTGGCTTTGGTCTTTTCAGAAAAGGATCCAGTTAGGTCCAACCATTAACATGATCATGCTTAAACCATCTAACCAATGAATGATTAGGCCTAACTTTGGTTGGCCCACCTAAACACCGTTTAGAAAGATGTATCAAAGAGATCATATAATGAATGATAATTCCATCAACCGATAAGCACCAGGCCTTTGGACCTCCAATGATTATCCAACTGATGCACCCATTATCATCCACTTTAATGGGAGGCTATGATCCAGTTATCATATAACTATTTTATTTTAGGAACCTAATAATTTTAGAGAATTTATTTATAGAAGTGAGTAGGTTAGATTAACCAGCTTGTCATGATCATCCCACTGGCTTCACCAAGTCAGCTTAAGGGAGACCACTAACAGGCTGGTCTAGAAGCACCTAAATCTAGTCAACACTGATTTACCTAGCTAACATGGGTCAAGCTCAAATAGTCAAGTGATTCTGATCAAAACATATAATTTCACCAAGAAGGCTAGGATAAAGTTCGATCGAGTGGGAGGGTCTGCCAAAGCTTGCCTTAGACACCATCAAAAATGGCCAGGATAAGTAGGACTGTCCAATTAAAAACCACCTGATCTGATTTATCTTAGATACCAACTGGTTTAATTAATTTTAATTAGATCAACCTAATAGTTCATGCTAGACCACATAGCCAAGAATCAAGTCCATCTTGGGATCTTGTTAAAGACATGGACTTGACCAACTACAACTATTATAATTGATCTAGAGAATCCCTAATTTAAGACAACAATTGATTAGATTTAGTCAATTCTCTAATTAAGTCCACTCTTTAATCTAACCTTAGGTCTAACCCAATTAATAGACCTAATCCCTACTAACCCATTTAACTCAATGTATTATGATTTATGTCTTAGGATCTTCAATTCACAATCCTAGATCCTAAGCAATCAACTTCTTAATTCTCAATTAAGTTTTCTATTGAGGGTTGGGATTCGACTTTTTGAAAATGATTTTCATCTTTGTAAAATATTTTTACAACATGATTCTATCAACCAAGTTGCATGTTTGATTCATAATCAATATGCAAGTAAAATAAACATAAAACTACTTTAGATCTAATCTAAACAGGTTCATGTAATTGAAACAGTTTCAATAATAATCAATCATAAATCTTCCTAGATCAAATCTAATATATTTATGATGATTGAAATTAGATTAAAATATTTTTAATCAGATCATAAAACCTCTTAGATCTAATATAAAATTTTATGATCAATATTTTAGATCAGCACATACTAGGACAACCTATTCACTATAAGGGATAAACCTTACAGCAGAACAACCTTATGACAGTCTATGCAATCTAAAATATTTTATTTTTAGATCTAAAATTAATTTAAATCTATTAAATTATAAATAAAATTAGATTAAATCTAATAAATTTATGATTAGAGTCAGATCATCAAGAACTAGGATAATCTTTTTACTGTAAGGGGTAAACCTTATAGCAGGACAATCTTATGGCAGTTCATAAGATCTAAATTTTTTTAATTTTAGATTTAATAATTATATTATAAATTAGATCTAATTGAAGAAATAATCTAAATATGCATACAAATCATGTAATAAGAACCTAGCTTTGATACCAATTGAAGAAACTAGATCTAGGATATCACGGATAGATCTTGAAACTTTTTCAAGATCATACAGCGAAAGACTTAAATAAATCAAATATTTATTTAAATAAATATGTAAACACCTAGATTTTAGATCTATTATATGATCAAGGTATGATATTAAATCAAAAATTAAAACAAATAAGAAAGAAAAGGTTGATCAAATCAACCTAGGTCTACGCTACATCAAATGCAGGTACGAAGTTAATAGATCAGATCTATTACCTGAGCAAGTTAGATGTTCTAACTTATTGATCCAAGTTTGAGAATAAAATCATGAGCCGCACATGCATCCGGCCTCTAGGAGTCATCCATATGAGCCTACGAATACGATCAGAGATCCTGATGTAGGAAATCAGCATAGTATGCTAGCACTGTGTTGATCTCTCTTCGATGGTTGTTTTGATGCTTTCTTCTTCAAAACTTGGATACTCCAAAATATCAAAAGAAAAAAAAAATATTTGTGATACTAAGACACCTCTCAAAAGCTCACAAAAAAGGAGGAAGAGATCTAAAACAAAAACCCTAGAAGAAGACCCTCTTCTTCTTCTTTGTTCTTTCTCTAGACACCCTGATTTATGTTTTCAATATCTCCATGAATTAAATGAATTTTTTTTTGATTTTTCTACTCCAAAGAGGACTCTCAAATGTCTATAATTCGAAAAAATTTAGCTAAAATTTATTTTTAAATAAAAAGATATATAGAGTCCAAGTTAGGTCAAAAATCTAGACTAGGAAGAACCAAATAAGGGAAGTTGTTGGGGCGCCCAACTCTTGGGCACCCCAACCCTTTTTTTTCTACCATGGACTAGCAAGCGGGTGCTAAAAAAATGTCCTCTTTTACCATGAAGATCAAAGAAAATAAGGAAGGATGGGTCGGCAAACTTATGAGAAGAGTTTTGGTTGACAAAGATTCTATCTCATAGAATCCTTAAGTAAAACTAATTCCCCTTTTGACTTGGTCTTCCAACAAACTTCCATATGAGGAAAAGGAAGAGAGAAGGAAGGCTTAAGAAACCTTGGGCATGGAGATTATTCATGTAAAAATACAAAAAGAAATGGGTGGGGCGTGAGGATTAGGTGGTGCAAGGAATAGGGAGTCCTAGTCACACTAGGACTCCTATTTTGACTTGGTCAAACAAGATCTTTTAACCAAATAAAAATAAGAGTAAACCAATCCAATTAAATAAGGCTCTAATCCATTTAAGGATTTAATTAAATTAGATTAAATTAAATTTAATTCTAATTTAATTTTTTTATCAAATTAGAAAATTAGGTTGATCCGAGTCCTAGTTAGACTAGGACTAGTTCTTCCTTGCACTTGACTTACCCAATAAGCCAATTGGACTTGATCCAATCAAGCCCAAACTAAACCTAATAAAATCATATTTAATTAGACTTAATCTTAGTCCTCTGGCTTAATCAAATTAAGCTAATTAGTAATATAATTGCTAATCGATCCTTCTGCAATACTTGCACTAGGTCAAACATCAATCGTATTGATCATTTAATCCTAAAATAATTCTAAATCGCTGATCAACCATCCGATCGAAACATGAACTCTAATATGTGTGACCTCATAGGTTCGAACCTAAGTCGATAGCATCAAAATAAATTTTTGTACTAATCAAAGTGACCATCTAGCAATGATACCCGATGGTCGGATAGGTCGAAAGGTGTAGAACACCATCCTTAGGACCCATGCGAATATAGTTTCCATATAATTCATCCCCTTGACCATAACGCTCGTAGGACACCTCAGAGTTCAACTATCAACTCTATTCAAGTTGTCCACATTGTATTTCAAAATATCAAATCCATCTGATGGATTATCCTATTCAAGGTTTTGCTAAATTGAAATACAATGATACATTCTTCTCCAACTCATGCAGTGGTCAATTTCATCTTAATCACACTCCGACTTCGCAAGTACTTGACTGTGCCTAGAAGCCTTCTATTGCTAAATTAGAAATTCAGTTAGTTCAGTACCAAAGCATAGTGAGTTGCTTGCAAGTCATTGAGGTGATGTCAGGTCTAAGGGATACTTATACCTATATTCCATCAGAGATATTCTCGACAGCAGAATGCTCTGGAGTTGATCACGTTCAATGACAATGTACCATACATCTCACCTGTATGCTATACCAGTGTCTCCACACTCTTTGGTTAAGAGGACAATCAACCTATATGGCATATAGCGACCTATGCTCGATAGATCCTATCATCCTAATTAACAGCCTATCATTTGATCGTGAACAAATTTAAGGACTAATCGATAAATCCTCTCTTTATCGAAACTAAATAGTCCTAAGAACTTCATCATAATAATAGAATTCATTAGAAGATGTAAATTTATGATGAAAAAGAATGCCAAAATATTTTTTATTTAATTAATAAATTAATTATAACATATCAACCATCAACAAATTGATGATTGGCTTTAGGACACAATTTCTAATAGTCATCCCAATCATGCTCAAGCTCCCGTCGGCATGGGTCGTGGCCTTCAATGAGCAGTGCAATTCCCAGGACCTCAGAGCTAACCTCGACTTGCTAGAGAAAAAATAAGAAGAAGCCCAAGTTCGAATGGCTGCTTACATGGGTAGGGTGGCCCAATACTACAACTCTAGCATCAAGAAGAAAGTGTTCAAAGTGGGGGACGTGGTGCTTCGGTGAGCAGCTATCTCTCAGCCCTAAAACCAAGGAAAGCTCGTCCCAAATTGAGAAGGATCCTACGAGATCAAAGAAGTCGTCCGATCCAAGACATACTATTTGAGAGAGCTAAGAGGAGCGGATCTACCCCGACCAAGGAATTCATAAAACCTACGAATGTATTACTAATGATTTGGTTGCAATGATATCCCCCTACTTTAACACCATAGTCCTTATTATACATCTATAATGATGGAGGGTTACCTCTCAAACTTAACCATGCACCAAGCGCAGCCATATTAGGAATAGGAGGAGGACCTCATTCTAACATGAGCAAAGTCGAAGTCCTTGTTAACTTAAGACGAGATGAGTGGAGAGATCCTAACAATGGCCCTAATATGCCCCTATAGCCATGTTAGAAATAGGAGGAGGACCTCATCCTAATATGAGCAAAATCGAAGGCCTCGTTAACTTAAGATGAGATGAGGAGAGAGGTTCTGACAATGGTCCCAATGTACTTCTATAGCCATTTAGGAATAAGAGGAAGACCTCATCCTAGCATGAGCAAAGTCGAAGGCCTCGTTAACTTAAGATGAGATTAGGGGAGAGGCCTTGACAATGGCCCTAATATGCCCCTACAGTCATGTCAAGAATAGGAGGAGAACCTCATCCTGACATAAGCAAAGTAGAAGACCTCATTGACCTAAGATGAAATGAGAGGAGAGGCCCCGACAACGGTCCTAGCATGCCCCTACAGCTACATTAGGAATAGGAAGAAAACCTCATCCTAACGCAAGTAAATCCAAGAATCTTGCTAACCTAAGCCAGAAAAAAAAAGGCGCGACCCATCCAGTGGTCCCAAATAGACCCCCAACCTAAAACAAAGAGAAGAAAGAAACCCTGTCACCAATCCTCACATGCATTTCTCCGATGACTACCCGACCGTATGAGATAAAAGAAGGGAAATCACGCCTAGGTCTATGAAAAGAACCTCAGATAGGTATCCACAACAACCACTTTATCAAAAGACAACACAGAAGGAAGACAAAGAGGAAAAAATGAAGACACAAGCAAGCATTGAGTTCATGTAAGGTGAATAATGATGAAAAAAGGTACCATCTTATTATAAATATAAGTTTATTACAAGCAAAATAAAGGTCGGCAACATCGATCACATGAAAGAAAAGAAGAAGGTGAAAGGCTGAAGACTTAAGATGAACCAAACTCCTCATATTTTGGGCTGTCGACCTCAGTCATCACCAAGGCCTGCTTCAACCTTAAGATCTCTTTCTCAAGCTCTTTTCTTTTTTGTACACCATCTATGTACATCCTGTTGACATGTAGAAACTTACCTTCAAGCTCTCACCACTGCTTTCTCAAAACTTCGGACTCGGTCTCTACATCCTTAATGGTTTGCTGCTCACAGGTCAGCTGGAGCTTCAGTCATTGTACCTCAGCCTTCTCTACCCCGACCGACTTTGAAAGCTTGCCGACAATCTCCCTCAAAGAGACAATCTCCTCCAGTTTCTTGCTTGTGCCAGCTTGGTAGCTGTCATTCAGCTGTTTCTGGAGTCGAGCTATTTTGCCATTAGCAGCACGAAGCTTTTGCTCGAGTTTAGATATTCTCTCACTCCAACCTAATCGATAGGTATCGTAGACGAGCTCAGCATCATGCAACTATTTTTGAAGCACGGAGAACTTCTTCGACTAGTCTCACTCGTATCGCGCTTTATCAAAGGACCATGGTGAACTCCCTTCCAGTAATTGGATCTTCTCCTTCACCATTTTAAGCTCAGTTTCGAGGAAGTTGATCTTCACCGTTAACACCCAAGACTTGCTACTGGCATTTTTCTTGAGTTCAGCGAGCTCCCTCTTGAAAATGCCCTTCTAGATGCCGAAGTCTACAGAGTCCTTCATGTGTAAGTTTCGAAGGCGAGTGACTTATTTGATCACCTCCGAGGCATTCTTTCGAGAATACTGAACACCCTCCTCCATTCTTTTTCAACTTCTTATTCAGATGATGGATTTTCTTCTTCAAGCTCTTTATCAAAGGCTTCAGCGGGACTCCCTGAGGTAAGAAATCAACATTGATCGGGTACGGTGGGTTATGACCTTGGTCAGTAGGAGGATACTAGATAACATATGACACAACACCAATATGAAGAAAGGTATAAATAAAAGTGAACTCATTTTCATTTAACTAGAAACTTTCAAGTACAAAGCAAGTCAATAGAGAAAAAGAGAAAGATACAACTACTCGAGGTCCATAATCTTGGGGGATGGAGTGGTAGAAGAAGTTGGGATGCTCTCAGTAGGTTTAGATGCCTCCGAAGTAGGCTCAGGCATCTCCGAAGCAGGCTCTAGCACCTCTGCAGTAGGTTCAGTAGAAGGAAGATCGGCCCCGGTGCTGGATGTTCCTGCTTTGTTGCTGTCCTCCTCCTCTTTCAAGAAATCGAGGTCAAGTTTAGGGAACCTCCAAGCCACCCTACCTTCACAGAGCTCGAAGCCCTTGATGAACACCTCCTGACCAAAGGTGATGTTCAGTTCCTTCATTTTGGGGGAGACCTTGAACTCCTCCATGTCTCGAACCATTGCCTCCAAAATGGACTTCGCCAATTGGGCCTCTAGCTTTGCAACCTTGAGCTTGGCTTCTTTCTTCTCCTTTTTCTTCAGAGCCAACACTGCCTTGAGTCCAGCCGAGATGAACTTCTTCCTTCAAAGTGCACCATGCAGGCTCTCATTTTTTGTTGTCTTCTCTCCCACTAGGTGCTCAGCCTCCACAGTCATCCTCTGAAGGCGATTGATCTCGACCTAAAGGTATTCCTAGACCTTCAGCACCTCCACCTCTGGGCGATTTGCCCTCTTGAGGTGGGCAAGCATGTGGTAGCCCAACTACCATGAACAAATTGCTGTAAGGTGAGGAAAAAAGAATGAGAAAAAAAAAATGAAGTATGGCGAGGTGATTACCCTAAGGATAGACCCGAGAGACTCCCAGACAAACTACCTCTGGTTAAGGTCAATCAGGCAATCCACCTCCTCTAGGAGGGCGATCCTATCAATTAAATCCCGAACAATGTTTGGGTTGTCGAATGGATCCACCCCCTGATCTTCACTTTAACCCGATCGGGCTCATCCGAGCGCACCTTGCGAGCCTTCTTCATGATGGCCACTTTCCCTTTCCTCCTCTCCTTCTCTTTGTCGGTGGGGGGATCGGGTGTGCGATCCTCAGAGGGGAGATTCATAGGCTTGGGGGGAGGAGATTCCCCCTTAGCCATAATAGCATGGGTAGTCGGGATGACCTCATCTCCCGAGCGAACCTCGGGTATGGCATCTATGGCGATAGAAGCCACAGGGTCGGATGCGCTGACCTTTGCTCATTTTGAGCTCTCGCCTGAGGCCTTCGTCTTTTTTTTCTTTTAGGCATAAAGGTCCTTGGCGAACCTCTCTACAACATTGGTGTCCATCTCTGTAATAAGAAAAAAAAGTTACAATATGCCATGGTACATATGAAACCTCACGAGGTTCATATATATACATATATACACAAATGCACTTAATACCAGTAGGATCAAAAGGACTCAAGCAAAGGTTCAACAAGGTCTGCTCCTTCAAAAGGTCGAAAAGGAGAGGAGCTCGGTACGTCTTGAGTTTGTTAGAAAACTCGAGGTCGGCTCCATCCAAACTAGGAGCTCGACGGATTGATTTTCGAACGAAGCCCCAAGGAGGAAGACCAAGTATCAAGCTCGGGCATTGGACAAAGAAGTACTTTTCTTCTAGTTATGAATGGAAGGAGCATCTTTTAGTAATCCCTTCTTACCAAACTAAGGGGACAAGTACCACCAGTCTTTTGTGGAAGGATGATGCTTAAAAGTGTAAAAATTTGAGACAAGTAAGACAGTCGATCGAACTTTGACCAGGCGATAAAGGAAAAGAAAATCGATTATGAATCGAAAGAAGTTCGATACAACGGAGGAAAAGGAGAAGTTCAAAAAGTGATATAGGATGACTACAAAGGAAGGAGGTGAAAGTCGAAGTCCGATATGCAAGGCTTCTAGATACAGGCGAAACTGACCGACTGGAGGCGAACTAGCATGGTCATCTGACCCAGGGATCTCAAGGTCGTACTTCAATGGGATGTCATACTATATCCAAGTTAGGAAGAGGTCATTCAGAGTAAGAATAGAAGGAATGTTGTTCAGAGCGAAAGACTGATGGGACATGTTCCTAGGCTCAACCTCGATCAGGAGGATAGGATCTAGGAAGGCCGATCTGGATGAGCTCCAAGAACCGATAGATTGAAAAGTTTTGGAAGACATCCAGATCGAAGTAAATGCTCCAGAAAACTCTCAAAAAGCAGGAAAAAATGAAGTGCAAAAACTTGTACAAAAAAATTGAAAGAACAAGAAGAAAAAAAGGCAAGAGTAATTGAAAATAGGTATTGATAGGCTAACCTAAGTTGATTGAGAATGACAAAGAGATGATGGTTGCGATGAGAATCGGATGGAGGAATGCTTGGAACCAGGGAGGACAAAGGAAGAAATTGAAACTCTCGGATGGAAGAAGAGCGGGAGCTAGAGGGAGAAGGAGACTCAGGCAAAATGGGTTTTGGAGGAGGAAGAAGGTCGTAAATAGTCGATGAGAGGCCCAAAGCAATTATAATTATGAATCACCCTCGGTCGATTTGTGTGTGCCACGTGTCCCACTCATCCTGGTAGGGGAGTGGCAATGGGTAGGTCTTTAATTATGCCATACCTGGGGCAGTGTTGCAGCAAGAAATTTGAAGAGCCATCTTCTCAAAGTCATTTCGAATTTAATGAGTCCAAGAGCCGAAGCGGTCGATGCCAAAGTATCTCTTTCGGATAGACACGAAAAAAAAAAAAAACTTTGGCAGCTACATCCATACTATCTTCTTTCGAACTTCAAACTCGATAGTAGAAAGACTATTATTGGGGATAAACCTGCTCCTATCGATGTTTGACCAAAATGTCTGGTCTTTGAATTACCCCGCTCGATATCAGCGGTCAGGAACGAGCTTCCATCAAATTCGTATGACCTGCCGGACTTCTCCTTCAGCCAAACTCCTTTAACAGTCAAACTTCTATTGGACTTCTCCTTCGGTCAAACTACTTCATCAGTTGAACTCCTGCCGAACTACTTCATCAGTCGAACTCCTGCCAGACTTCTCCTTCGATCAGACTACTTCATCAGTCAAACTCCTATCAGACTTCTCCTTCAACCGAACTCCTTCAGCAGTCAAACTCCTATCGGACTTCTCCTTCCATCGGACTACTACATCAATCGAACTCCTACTGAACTCCATCAGTCGAACTCCTACCAAATTACTTCATCAGTCAAACTCCTGCCAGACTTCTCCTTTGGTCAAACTACTTCATCAGTCGAACTCCTACCGAACTACTTCATCAATCAAACTCCTGCCGAACTTCTCATTCGATCGGACTACTTCATCAATCGAACTTCTATCAGACTTCTCCTTCAATAGAACTCCTTCATCAGTCGAACTCCTACCAGACTTCTCCTTTGATTGGACTACTTCATCAATCAAACTCCTGCTGAACTTCTCCTTCAGTCGAACTCCTTCAGTAGTCAAACTCCTTTCAAGTTTTTCCTCCTTCAAGCTGGGCTTCTCCCTCCAGTTTCCTGAAGGATTTCTCTCGATCGAGCTTCTCTTAGATGCTCCCAATGAGATTCAACCCAGACCCCTTCTAGCAACTCAAAAGGACCTTGATGCATGCCTCGGCTACCCCATCCGAACCTCAGCTGTCAAGTCCCAACAGGCTAGCACGTTTGATAATAGACACTATCCTCTATAACAAACTTCACGTGGCCCTGAGTGGCCCATTACCAGATGATTACAACTGTCACTATCAGTTTGTTACTAGCTCCGTCTATATAAGAGATCCTTCAAATATGTTTTCGACTCTAAGCTCTAAGTTTTCTTCTAAAAATTCTACTAAAAACTCTCTGAGCATTCCATTTCTGTTGGCCAAAAGAGCTGACTTGATCGTCGAAGGGTCTTGTCAGAGCCACCACCTTCGACTCTGGACTAGACTTATTTTGTAGGTCACCAATGGCGACCTCACCTTCTCCGACTCCAGTCTCAATTCTAGTGACAACCAAATTTTGCACCAACAATAATCTTGTCTACCATAGAGGCTGAGTACATTGGCATTATTAAGGCTATAAAGAAATCACTTTGGCTTAGGAGGCTAATTGTTGAGATGGGAGTGGAGCAGAGCAAGGTTAAATTGTATAGTGAGAGTCAGAGTGCTCTGCTGCTTGTATAGAACCTAATCTATCATGTACGCACAAAGTATATAGACATGAGATACCACAGGATCAGAGAGCTGATGGAGGAAGGTGAAGTAAAACTGATGAAAGTTCATACAAAGGAGAATCAGTCTGATGCACTCATGAAGGTACTCCCCAGAGATAGTTTTCATATGTGTGCAGCACAGATGTGTTTGCAAGGAAGAGATAAGTTCACAAGAACTTGAAAGCACCAAGGTAGAGAATGTGAGCTCAAAAGTGGCACTCCCAAGTCCTAAAAATATGAGATGATAGGCCATGGGAAGATGAAAGCAAGCCAGAAAGAAATTAGTCTGGGTAGCAAAGTTCAGAAACTTAGCCAGCTCACCCTAAGATTGGATCGGCTAAGTTGGAAACTAGGTTGGCTCAATCCAAGACTGGATCGGCTATGTCTCAGATGAAAATTCAGACAGAAAATAGTATTTTCGGACTACTGGCATAGTACACAATTGGGTCGGCTCAGTCTTAAACTGAGCCGACCTAGTCGTAGGTTAGTCGGCTCAATTTTTGCGGGTGTGTTTTGTGTACGTGGGTTATTTTAGGTCTGGAGAATTTTTCTATGAGCTTAGAGCTTGATTCTTTTGTAAAGTATATATACTGAAAATAGGTCAAGATTGTATATGATGCTAAATTCATTGAAATAAAGCTATTTTCTCTCAGAAATCTCTACTACTCTTCTTCTCTATTCCTTGAATCCATTGATCGTGCTTCCTCAGTAGAGACTGAGCCAACCTAGTCGTAGGTTAGTCGGCTCAATTTTTGCGGATGTGTTTTGTGTACGTGGGTTATTTTAGGTTTGGAGAGTTTTTCTATGAGCTTAGAGCTTGATTCTTTTGTAAAATATATATACTGAAAATAGGTCAAGATTGTATATGATACTAAATTCATTGAAATAAAGCTATTTTCTCCCAGAAATCTCTACTACTCTTCTTCTCTATTCCTTGAATCCGTTGATCGTGCTTCCTCAGTAATCTCTAAGGAGTTCTTTTTTATTGCTTGGCTGATCACCAGCGGCCATGCTAGCTCGTATGTAAAATTAATTTTTACAATATTTCTAGATGATTGACAAGTGGTCTACATCCAATAGCGAATGGGTTGATCTAGATCACTACTTTTCCTTATATATAGGGCATTTGTCCATTCCACTATCATTCTATCACTTTTTTCCTGGAGTGGAGGTCCTACTATCAAAGTTCTAGAGACTTTTGTGCATCCAAGTGGTTAGAGAAGAAGGTGGTTCTAATGATCGCCGAAGCTTAAGGAGGGTCACTGAAGCTTACAGAGAAGGCTCCCCTTGTCCTTAGGTAGTATTCCTCTTTCCCCTCTTGAGCTTTACAGTTCCTTTCTCTTGGTATTTCCTTCTTCCTCTTATTGTTCCTTCCTCCTCTATCCCTTTTTTATCTCCTTTGATTCTTTTCTTAACCATGTCTTCTCAAGAGAGTACCTCTTGATGGCAACAAAAGGGGGGAGATAATCCCACGTGGTCATAACATTTGGACCACCCAACCCTAACTGGCAATTGAGGCGAGTAATCCATCTCAGACAGTCATGGAGGCTAGTTTCTTCGGCCACGATGGTTCAAAGTCTCCAGTAAGAGGATTCTTAGATTATTTTAGTCCAGATACTAAGCCGTCAATCTTGATTGATGCCGACCTAGAAAGGCTCAAGAAAAAGTATTTATCCCTAAGAACTTTCAACTCATTACCCCCAGTCTGAGCGACCATGTCACACAGCCTCCTGAGGGTTGTGTGGCCTTCTATGATGAAGCACTATGATCTGAACTATGCTTTCCTCTTCATCCCTTCATCTATAATGTTCTGGACTTTTATGGCCTGTAGCCAACCCAAGTCACTCCCAATGCCATTAGGATCATCCTAGTTTTCATTATTCACTATAGTTTTGCTTCTACAGAGGTTAGGACTTCTCTTTTTAGGGCACTTTTTGTTTTGAAAAAATATTCCATAGAGAAAGGTTGATGGTACTTCTCACCTCGACCTAATTATAAATTTGATCCTGCTCTTACTTCTTCTATCCATGACTAGAAAACTCATTTCTTCTTTATTTCTTCTAATACTCTCTCGGGTTTTGATACTAGCTGGGGTAGAACCCAGCTTAACTGAAATTCTCATAAGACCCTTCTTCTTGGGGAAAAGGAGGTCTTCGAAAAGCTGCTGGGTATGAAGATGCCCAAGCTCAGTCAATTGGTGATGAATCAATCATAGTTCGAGTCCTGTATCAGTCTCATCTCCCCCTAAGGTAAGACTATTATCTGGATTTCTCCTTTGAATTTTCTCATGCTCAATCTCTATCTGATTATCATGTTTTCTTTTTGATCATTGCAATACTCATGAGGTTTGATCCAAAGAGATTGGCAAAGTAGAGGATGAAGAAGTCAGAGCCCTCCAATCCTCCTCCAGTAAAAAGAGGAAAGGAGAAGGGTGTCGCTGTCTCTTCCTCGGCTTCTCCCCAACTATGCTAGCTTCCACCGTGGGGGCACTAGTCATCAATGCAGTGCCAGTCAATGCCCTGCCTTCACCTGCATCTTCTCCAATGTCCCGGGGACATCATCAGTCTATCGAGGTGGCTCATCCACCTCACAGAGAGCCTGTGACCCTTCTGAGGTCAGGTTCTAATATCACATAATCGAGATCTAGTCCATCGACTGCACCGACCTTGGCTTTTGCCCACCAAACTCAATCCTCCGGAGGGCTAAAGGTTTCACTGATTGACCCACCATCAACCTTCCTCAATCGGATCGACATCTCTTAGGCCTCCATGCAAGACACTTTGACACTCGGCAAGAACTTGCTCTATGCTGTGATGCCATAGATGGACTTGCATGCCCGTAGGAGGGATCTCGGGCCAGACATGCTACTCAACCTAGGTTTCAACAACATCTTGGATGTAAGAAAGCTCCTCTTTTATTATATATATATTTTTAACATTAGTGTTTTACTGACCTAAAATCATTCTATCTTTCTTTTGTTAGGCTGCCTCATACTTTAGGTTGTTTGCCGAGCATGTGCTGTGATGGTCCAAAAATAAGAAGTCCTTGGAAGAAGGACTGCAGCCGATAAAGGACTACTAGAAGGTAGCAGAAGATAAGGTTTCTAAGGAGGTGAAGCTCACTGAGGGGCTGAAGAAGCAACTTCAAGAGAAGCTCACTGAAATAAAGAAGAAAAATAAGACCTTGCTGGACCATCAAAGGAAGGCCAATGAGGGAGAAAAAAAGCTGCTAGAGCTGTAGTAGGAGGTCTCTAAGATTCTCAATCTAGAGGCCAAGATCAAGGAGTTGGAGGAGGTGGTCTCCTCCTAGGATGGTACACTGGCTACTCATGACAAGGCCCTTTTGGTGTACTAAAAAGAACTGGAGCACTGGAAGGCCATGGCTGCTTAAGTGGTGGAGGACTACAAGTCCTCTGAGGCTTTTGAGGTGGAGGTCATGGAGGCTTCTGGAGAGGCCTTCGAGAACGGGTTCACCAACTGTAGGAATTTGGTTAGCAAGCTTTTTCCTAACTTAGATTTGAGCGGCGTCACCTAGGAGGCCGGCCTTGCCCTGGCATCGAAGGCAGACACCTAGGCGGTGCCAAACATGGATTCTTCTATTGAAGCACCTTAGCCTGCCACCAAGGTGCCTGTTGCCCCGCTCCAGTCGAAGGTTAAGGTGCCAGCCCCTGATGAGGCCCCAACACTTGCTCCTGCTGAGGCTCCTGCACCCACACTGACCGAGGTCCAAACTATCAAAGTAATTTCTCTGGAAGATGATTCGATAGCTACTCCTACAAAGGCTCCTCCGGCAGATGCTTGATTTTTGTACTCTTTTTTCTTTTCTTTTTTATGTTTGTAACCTTTTACATCAACCTAATTCAGGCTTTTCTTGTAAAAACTTTCATCAATGAAATGGAAATTTTCTTTTCTCAATTTTGCTTGTATATGACATCAAAATTTTCTGATTTAATGTGGATTTCCATGATAATAATTTCTTGTCAAAAAATTTTTCTAAGTCATAACAGAATTACTAACTTTGAATAGGTGACATCACTTTTATATCGATGTAGATTATCTGAATATGTAGAATCATGCTTTCCAATTAATCCATAATTTCAAACATCATGAAGTGGGAGTTTAGGGATACCTCCATCTTAGTTCAAAAATTGGAAGATTGAACCTTTGCTTCATGAGAGTCCAACCGATTGGCTTCTGGGTATTCAGAAAAGTTTAGCAACTCTGGTGAAAAATTAGAGAATTACGATTTCAAAATTGCTTCGATATAGATACCATTATTTTGTTCAAGAATAATGTTGATTTGGAGACCCATATTTTATTGGGGTCTAGGATAACATCAATCAAGAGATCGATAATTAAAAGAGATCAAATATAACTCCAGTCTGGGGATTGGTAATTTATAGAAATCCAATATAACTCGATCTAGAGATTGGCATTTTGAGAGAAATTCAGTATGGTATTGATCCATAGATCGGTAATAAATAGAAATCCATCATGACATCGATCCAAAGATCGATAATTAATAGAGATTCGTCATACATCGATCTAAAGATTGGTATTTTAAAATAGTGGAGATCTTATCTCCTGTGCCCTTTGGGGCTTCATCGATCCGGAGATCGGTATTTTAAGATAGTAGAGATCTTGTCTCTTGTGCCCTTCTTGGCTTCACTAATCCGAAGATTGGTATTTTAAGATAGTAGAGATCTTATCTCCTGTGCCTTTCGGGGCTTCACCGATCTGGAGATCAATATTTTGAGATAGTGGAGATCTTATCTCCTATGTTGAGCATGGCCTCTTTTCAAATTAGTTCGATTTTTCATCAAGGTTGTTAGAGGAATTTAGGATTTTGAAGAGAAATCCTCAGTGAGATAAAATTTTTACAATCTTTATTCAAAATTTATTGATAATACACTTTGAGATTTTTGGCATTCCATGTCCTTGGGATTGTTAAACCATCCAGATTCTCAATTTTATATGCCCTCGGTCTCACTATTTCTATGATTCGATATGGCACTTTCTAATTTGGGGCAGGTTTTCCCTATTCCAAGGGTTTGGAGACTTCAACTCTATAGAGGACTAGGTCGCCTTTGCAAAAGATTTTTGGTTTAACCTTGGTGTTGTAATATCTAGCTATCTTTCGTTTGTAGGTTACCATCCGAATTTAAGCTCTTTCTCTAGTTTCCTCCAACAGGTCGAGATTGGTTATCAACCATTCTGATCATGGAAGTTCTCCACTCTTAGTGTTGGAAGACCAATTTCCATGGGTATCACCGCTTCTATTCCAAATGTGAGCTTGAAGGGTGTTTTTCCTATTGGCCGCCTAAGAATGGTTCTATAAGCCCATAGGATACTATACAGTTCATCAACCCAGAGAGCTTTGGCTTCAGTGAGCCTAATTTTCAAATCTTGTGGAATCATTCAATTTGTAACCTCAGCTTCCCCATTGGATTAAGGGTGTCCCATTGAAGTTAATCTATGATTGATACGTAATTTAGCATAGAATTTTCTGAACTTTGCATTATCAAATTGCTTTTATTGATGATAATCACTTATGGGAGATCGAAACGGCAAATAATTGACTTCCAAATGAAGTCTTGCATCTTTTTCTCAGTAATTTATGCTAGTGGTTTAGCTTCTACCCATTTGATAAAATAATCGATAGCAACCACTAGGAATTTTCTATCTTGCTGCCATGGGGAATGGGCCAAGAATGTCCATACCCTAGATGGTGAAAGGCCAAGGAGCTGTAGTAGTATGAGTTCAACAGTCGATTGATACTAGATGTTTGCGTACCTCTGGCATTGATCACATTTATTGATGAGGTTGGCAACATCCTTTTGCATGGTTGGCCAATAGTAACCCTATCGGATTACTTTATATGCCAAGGACCTGTCCCCTATGTGATTACCGTAGATTCTTTCATGAATCTCTCGAAAAGCAAAATCGACCTCCGAAGGCCTTAGACATCGGAGTAGTAGAAAAAAAAATAATCTCTTATAAAGTCTTCCATCTTGGATGACATACCATGAGGCTTGTCTTTTGATTTTTCTTACATTAGTGGGATTATTGGGAAGTGTCCCTTTTCCAAATAATCAAATTAGGCGTCCATCCAACTTGGTTCATGATTCACTTGAGTGATCATTTGAACTTTCATGCTGGGTTTCTTGAGGACCTCGATGAATACTTTCTGATTTAGTTTAGAAAATCCTAAAGTTGCAAGATGTGAGAGGGCATCAGCTCGGGCATTTTTTGATCTTCGTATTTGAATGATTTCGAGATCATCAAAATTTTTTGATAGTTCCCTTGTATTTTGTAAATATTGGGACATAATAGAATTTTTGGTTTCGTAAAGACCTCGTACCTATCCGATGATAAGCTAAGAGTTTGTGAAGACTTTCAACTTCCTAATATTAAGCTCCTTTGCCATTCTTAGTCTTGCAATGAGGGCTTTGTATTCAGCTCTATTATTTGAAGCTTTAAAATTAAATCTCAGGGTGTGTTCAGTGATAGCTCCTTCTGGACTTGCCAAAATAGATCTACGCCACTCTCTTAGGCATTTGATACTCCATCCACGTGTAGGAGCCAATAGGATTCCCCAGTAGCTTCTTTCTATATTTCTAAGACTAGATCTTCTATGGGTATTAATCACTTGACCACAAAATTAGCCAGTACTTGAGTTTTCATGGAAGGTCTAAGCTTATAATAGATATCAAATTCACCAAGCTCGATGGCCCACTTAGCTAGTCGATTGGATGTATCAGGTCATTGGAGGATCGATCTCAGTAGCTAGTCTGTCAGGATAATAATAGAGTGGGCCTAGAAGTATGATTGAAGTTGTTTGGCTATTGTAACCAGATAATAAATCATCTTCTCAATCCTAGAATACCGAGTTCTACTTCTCATAACAATTTACTAGTGTAGTAGATGGGTCTCTGTGTTCCTACATTACCTCGAACTAGAATCGAGCTAATAGCATTAGGCAAAATAGATAGATATATGAATAAGTCCTCACCTTCGACTGGTTTTGACAATAGTGGGATTGAGCCAAGATATGCCTTGAGCTCATCGAAGGCGGATTGGCTTTCTTTTCTCCAATAAAAATCTTTGATTTGCTTCAAAGTCTTAAAGAAAAGAAGGCATTTTTTGGCTGACCTGGTTATAAACCTACTGAGTGATGCCACTCACTCAATAAGCCATTGCACCTCCTTCAAAGAGTTTGGGGGTTTCATTTCAAGCAGTGCTTGGATCTTTTTGGGGGTGGCTTCTGTTCCTCTCTGAGTCACCAAAAAACTAAGAAATTTGCTGGCTATAACTCCAAAAGCACACTTATTGGGGTTGAGCTTCATTTAGTGCTTGTAAAGTTTTTTGAATGCCTCTTCTAGGTGAGTAATATGCCGATCTTTCTCTGTGCTTTTAACTAGTATATCATCAACATATATCTCCATATTACAATCAATTTGGTGCTTGAAGATTGACTAAGCACTAGTAGGTGGCATCTGAATTTTTTAAATCAAAAGGCATCATTTTGTAATAGTACAAACCTTTGTCGGTGATGAAGTCTATATTTTCTTCATCTTCAGGAGCCATTTTGATTTAATTATACCCAAAGAAGACATCCATAAAGCTTAAGAGCTTATGCCCTGAGGTTGCATCAACCAACTAGTTAATTTATTGAAGAAGGAAGCTATCCTTCAGGCAAGCCTTATTGAGATCGGTAAAATCAATATAGATTTTCCATTTTTTGCTTGCTTTTTTAACCATCACTACGTTGGCTATCTAGCTCGGATATCATGCTTCCCTGATAAATCCTGCATTCAGAAGTTTATCAACTTCCTCATCTATTGCTTTTTGCCTTTCTAGAGCAAAGCTTCTCTTCTTTTGCTTTATAGGCTTGCATTTAGGATCGATATTTAGCTTGTGCATAATGACGTCAGCAGGAATCCCAAGCATATTTGAGACTGACCATGTGAACACCTTGATATTTTGTCAAAGAAAAGAGATCAACTTTTTCTTAAGTTTGGTATTTAACTGAGATCCTATCTGGATGATCTTTTTTGGGTCTTTTCCCAAGGGAATGGTGATTAGTGGTTCTGCCGACTCACCTTGGATTTTTTTTATCTCAAATTTGAGATCCTGACCAGGAATTTCAACTAACTGATTTTTGACTGGTTCCTTCATTTTGGAGGCTATCAAAAAATATTGCCTAACCATTATCTGATCTCCGTGCATTTTTCCAACACCAGATCTGGTCGAAAATTATACCAGTAGGTGGTAAGTTGAGACCACCGCCCATAGAGCCTTGAGCCTAGGTCAGCCAAGGATGGCATTATAAGTAGAGGGTATCCTAATAACCAAAAATGTGAGTTGCATAGTCGACTGATTGGGCTCTCTTCCAACAATAACTGGCAACATGGTTTCTCCTTCCACCGCCACTAAGTCACCTAAAAACTCGATCAACAGACCATCGATGAGCCTTAATTTATTTAGTATATTCACTTTTGAGAAAGCATCATAGAATAACATGTCGATGGAGCTTCCATTATCCACTAGAATTTATTTTACATCATAATTTGCTATCTTCATGGAAATGATGACAGCATCATTATAGGGTGTTTTAATCCCTAGGACATCATTATCAGAAAAGAAAATAACATTTTAGGTGCATTGCCACTTTGGATAGGGACTCTTGGATGCCACTTGGACTCCATTGCTCTGTAAGATCACGTTGATAACTCTTGCAGTTGGCCGGTTATGCTCTGTAGCATTATCTATCTTCTGGTGCGGCTCTAGGGCCTAATTTGCCATAATCTTGGACATATTTGCTAAGATAGCCCTAGTGAATTAAGGCCTCAATCTCATCTTTAAGTTGCCTGCATTCCTCATGTTAGATATATGTGCCCTAGAAGCCAGAATTGGCTGACACTTATAATACACTTCTAAGGGCAAAATTATAATTTTGATTAAAAATCAATAAATGGGTTATTTTCTATCACATATGTGTATTTAGTGTCTGTGATACATCCTTTGAGTTAATGGTAATGATAATTCATATTCCATGGTTTCTCACCTCATAGGTGGTAGGACATTCGTTGTATATTTTTAGGCTTGTTGGACTTGACAAAATTCAGGTTGGACCTTTTCATATTTAAATGATAACTATTATAACAGTTGTTACATGTGCATCATAAAAGAAAAAAGAGAAAAACATTGCGAAAAATAATAGTGTTATCTTTCCTTTCATTTTTTTTTTTATTTAACAACAAATATTATCTTTTGGACCATACAATCACTTCTGAAA
>QRFJ01000567.1:211467-407696 GCA_006176705.1 Cocos nucifera
AAAAATAACTATTTTTTTTTTAAAATTAAATATTCTACTTAGAAAACGGACAATGAAAATATAATAGTAAGAACTAATCCATTATAGACCATTATAAGATCAAATATATATAAAGCCCTTTAATAATACACCTTCAATTATGTATAATATAAGAGATCTATGTGTGTGGAGATTGTTATACTTCCCGTAGAATGGTTATAACAACATTATTAAGACCTTCCATATTATTTTTTGCATGATCAAGAAAGAGGAATTGTTGCTGGGAGGTTCAAAAACTTATTCTTGCAACAACTTTTCCACAGACTTATATGTTTATTAATAGCAAACCCATGGCTTGCTGTGAGTTGCACAGAATTTTTTTAGAATCCAATAAATGATCGTGCTTCTCGTATGCTTCTGTATTATTCCCGCCTCTTAATAAATTGTGTCCTTAGCCTCCCTTTATCTCAAAAAAAAAAAAAAAAAAGGAAGCCGGTTCGCCGAGGGTAATTAACTTCCTACGTTTTTTGGGATATTATATTAATAGCCAACTTTTGGGTACGTACCGCATATATACCAACCTCTTCTGCGCCCCAAAGAAAAAGGAAAACGTGATACGTATAGTCTTAGCAAC
Organism: Cocos nucifera; assembly: GCA_006176705.1. Taxonomy (NCBI): domain Eukaryota; kingdom Viridiplantae; phylum Streptophyta; class Magnoliopsida; order Arecales; family Arecaceae; genus Cocos; species Cocos nucifera. Next base: position 212,081 of record QRFJ01000567.1, read on the forward strand.
ATACCTGAACCGTATAAGGAGAGGTGTCCTCCAACAGTTCTTAGCTCTTGGATCAATTATAGTTGACTAGTTCCAAGCTCTCAGGATCCGGAGCGGATATCTCTAAACTTCCATTAGCACATCAGCCACTTGCCTCCACAAACGAACTCCATGCCATCCACACTTAACGATCAGCTTACCCTCCGAGCTCTATTGTGAGGCTTCCTGCAAGAGAGGTAGAAAAGGACCAGAATCTTAGCAAGAGACTCCTTCATCACTTGGCCTACATCGTCGCTCCCCCTCGTCTCGTTCGCCTTGAAGAAGTGCACCGATTTCATTAATTACAGCAATGTTCTGGTCTAGGTTGGATAGGAAGTAGTACTCGTCGCCGTTTCTCGGCCGGATAAACGAACACCGGCTCCGATTTCTTATGATGGTGATCTTCACTATTGCCAATTTTCTTTCGCCATTTATCTGTTAACTCGAACATGAAATAAAAATAAAAAAAAATTCAGAAGCTTGTTCGAGGAAGGAATTCAGAGTCTATATATGTAAGTACTTGTAGTAATATTAGCAACAGTGGACAGACAAGGGTTAAAGGATCCAAGGTTAATTTAGATGGAAAGCTTTATTAAGCCATATGAGTTTTTGAACTGAAGCATGGAGCCAAAAGAATCAAAACGTGACATGCTGCGTTCTCCGAAGCACATTGAAAATATATAGAATTTCTGCCAACTGGATTAGTTCACTAATAGAATTATAGGTACACCAACGTACATGGGACAGTTGAAATATATATAAATATATAGTTGTATTTTGTAGTTTGATATAATATACTATGAGATAGGTTGCTCTAGTCTCGACTCTCATAAAATAACCCAATAATATGTATGCATGCAATTTGAGAGTACTAGAATTCCTACTACTCTAAAATTACATATGCGTTAGTTCAGAACATCAATATTATATTTTAAGTGAGAGTCTTATTTCCCCCCACTACAGAGAAAAACGCTGGAAACAACACCAAGAATTTACATGGAGGTTGCAGGAAATAATTATAATAACAAGTTTGATGCCATAATCTATAATGATGGTGAGGATCCACTGGGAAAAGCTGAAAACGATGATACAAAAGCAGGAGTTATCCATGCATATAATTCAAGCAAAGATTAGATAAGAAAAAAAATAATCTAAGACTTCAAGCAAGAAAAGCCTCAATAGAATCCGTATACCCTCTTTTAGTCTTCCACAGCCTTCGGTTTTGGTTTGCAATGCGGCTCGGTGCCTATGTATATAGTGCTTCCGGGCGGTTGGTTAGGAGTCAGCATCCAAATTAAAGCAACGGCACCGAATAATATCCAATGTCGCACTGCATGGATGGGGTTTAATGAGAGAGGAAAGGGGAAGACAATGCTATCCGGGTCTATAGTGTTAATTGCGTTTAGGTGTCAGTTGCAAGGTCACCGCATTTTTGTTGTCTTTTTTTTTTTTTTTTTTGCGTGCAAGGTACGATATAATGCCATATACATATCATCCATGAATCATATACAGCCATATGCAACCATCTATCATGTTGATGGATAGCATGCGCGTGTATGCAGAGATCACATGCAGTATTGTATGAATTGTTAGCATGTGGTTGATTTGTTGTTTTTCTATGAATCTTTTAACATGTGGTTGATATGATCTTTCTCTTTGTTTATTGTTATTTATTTTGGATAGCCACAAACTAGGAAGCTTGTGTTGGGATTTTCAGGACCATTTAGAGTATCCAGTTTTGACATAATATTAAAATATCATCTATACAGAAAAATAATTGTAGAGAAAAAATAAATTTGCTTTATTTAATAGTAAGAAATATTAATATGCATATATGAATTAGATGATAATTAAGAGCATATTGACTAGCTGAGAAAAAATAGCACTAGAAAAAGATAGCATATTAATTTTAGATAATTTATATAAAAAATATGCCAAATGTCCAACAATACTTTTGAATAAGCCATTCAAGTAATGATAAATTATTTTTGTTCAAATTCTATTTATTAGCAATTTAAGACCCACTTGCATGAAGGCTATTAATATAAAACCATTTGAATATTAAAATATATTTACATGAGTTAATTAATAACTTTAATTTACTTATTGTATATTAGAAAATTAATTTCTATTATAATAAATTAGTATTTTTAATATCTATTAAGTAAATATATTCAAAAGAATCATACTATCAATTGATTATTTGGAAAAAAATAACATCATTAGATAGAAAAAGATTAAAAACATTAGCTGGTGTGATGTTTTGAATGGGACTGCTGTGGAATGGCAGCATTAAAAGAGGATTATTTATGAATTTCAGCAAAAAGAGTGGAAATATTTCATCTTTTAGATTATCTCCATTAATCTAGCATACAAATAAAAATAACCAACCCTCTAGAGATATTTGTTTTATCCTTCTCTCTAAATAGAATTATTTTATGACTTATTATTTATTTGGCCATTTTTTTATTCTTTTCATACTTAAATATGATAATTTAAATAAAATTTATTTTTTATGTATATGTTCAAATTAAATAAATATTATTTGATTTAAAAAGTAAAGCTATATCTTTTTCTAAGAAAAAGGCCAAACACTTGCATCTTTATTATCTTCTTTGTCATTCATCGCTCCACGACGCACATGAATTGTTCGAATAGTGGCATCAACTCCATCTTATCAGGGAAAAAAAAAAAATAGTGGCATCAACTCCAGTTTTCTGACAAAGTGCCACGCACCTAACATGGAGCATGGTCAATGCGTTTGCCACCTCAACCACATAGGCCAAATAGTCGGCCTAGAACACGGCATACATCACTTTACCAGTCAACATTAATAGGTTGTGCATATTCTTTCATTCCCGGTCAACGTGCGAAAACAAGGAGTAATCCTTTTTAATGATTATCTCTATATTAAAAAAATAAATATATTTAAAGTCCCCACCTTTATTTATTATTATTATTATTATTATTATTATTATTATTATTATTGTCGTCGTCATTAATTTAGTGTGCTCGTAGCGAAGGACAATAACTTTGAAAAAGTAGTACAGCGGATTTAATGTTCAAACTTATTATAGTTGAGGGGCTAGTTTTCATGCTTTATACAATATCTCTATTATAATAAATGAGACGAGTTTGAAATCCAATATGAATATTTTTTATAATAATAATAATAATAATAATAATAAAAAATAATAATATTATTATATATTAATTATTTTATGTAGTTTATATAAAATAAAGAAGTTTGAGGAAAAGAAGTAATGAATTTTTTCTATCTTTTTACAATTGTCTCTACTATAAAATAATGGAAAAAGTTTGAAGTCTATCCAAGATTAACATCTTCCACATTACATTATTGTTGTGTCATTATCATTGTTTACGTGGTTTAAAAAGGACAAGAAGTTTGCATAAGTAACATACGAATTATAGAGTTCAAACTTGGAGTGCTGTAGTTAAGGGCTATAAGTTTTTCTATCATTAACCATCTTTATTATAAATAAATGAAGAGTTTGAAGTCCAATTAGCATCTTCACATTATTATTATATTGTCATCATCATCATTGTCCTATGAACGACAGACAAGAATTTTGGATAAGGTACTGAGGATTTAATGTCCAAATTTTGAAGTGTGTAGTGAATGGCTACTGGATTACAATTTCATCCTTCTTAATAATCTATATAATAAATAAATGAAAGAGTTTGAAAGTCCATATTAACTATCTTCATATTATTATTATTTGCATCATCATCATTATTATATTATGTAACTTATAGAAAAAATATAGGAATTTGGATCAAGTAGTAAGATGGATTTTAATTTCAAACTTTAGAGTGTTGCAGGTGAGTTTGCTAATAACTGCGAAAAACTAAGGTTCTAGTCAAAGCAGGCGTGCCTTGGCACATAAAATTTCATGCTACTAAATTATTAGAATTAATAATTAATAAATATAAATTGCATTCAAATCCTCCAGTTGGTTTAATCTCTCTCTTTTTCAAATTGCTTTTATTGATGATAATCACTTATGGGAGATCGAAACGGCAAATAATTGACTTCCAAATGAAGTCTTGCATCTTTTTCTCAGTAATTTATGCTAGTGGTTTAGCTTCTACCCATTTGATAAAATAATCGATAGCAACCACTAGGAATTTTCTATCTTGCTGCCATGGGGAATGGGCCAAGAATGTCCATACCCTAGATGGTGAAAGGCCAAGGAGCTGTAGTAGTATGAGTTCAACAGTCGATTGATACTAGATGTTTGCGTACCTCTGGCATTGATCACATTTATTGATGAGGTTGGCAACATCCTTTTGCATGGTTGGCCAATAGTAACCCTATCGGATTACTTTATATGCCAAGGACCTGTCCCCTATGTGATTACCGTAGATTCTTTCATGAATCTCTCGAAAAGCAAAATCGACCTCCGAAGGCCTTAGACATCGGAGTAGTAGAAAAAAAAATAATCTCTTATAAAGTCTTCCATCTTGGATGACATACCATGAGGCTTGTCTTTTGATTTTTCTTACATTAGTGGGATTATTGGGAAGTGTCCCTTTTCCAAATAATCAAATTAGGCGTCCATCCAACTTGGTTCATGATTCACTTGAGTGATCATTTGAACTTTCATGCTGGGTTTCTTGAGGACCTCGATGAATACTTTCTGATTTAGTTTAGAAAATCCTAAAGTTGCAAGATGTGAGAGGGCATCAGCTCGGGCATTTTTTGATCTTCGTATTTGAATGATTTCGAGATCATCAAAATTTTTTGATAGTTCCCTTGTATTTTGTAAATATTGGGACATAATAGAATTTTTGGTTTCGTAAAGACCTCGTACCTATCCGATGATAAGCTAAGAGTTTGTGAAGACTTTCAACTTCCTAATATTAAGCTCCTTTGCCATTCTTAGTCTTGCAATGAGGGCTTTGTATTCAGCTCTATTATTTGAAGCTTTAAAATTAAATCTCAGGGTGTGTTCAGTGATAGCTCCTTCTGGACTTGCCAAAATAGATCTACGCCACTCTCTTAGGCATTTGATACTCCATCCACGTGTAGGAGCCAATAGGATTCCCCAGTAGCTTCTTTCTATATTTCTAAGACTAGATCTTCTATGGGTATTAATCACTTGACCACAAAATTAGCCAGTACTTGAGTTTTCATGGAAGGTCTAAGCTTATAATAGATATCAAATTCACCAAGCTCGATGGCCCACTTAGCTAGTCGATTGGATGTATCAGGTCATTGGAGGATCGATCTCAGTAGCTAGTCTGTCAGGATAATAATAGAGTGGGCCTAGAAGTATGATTGAAGTTGTTTGGCTATTGTAACCAGATAATAAATCATCTTCTCAATCCTAGAATACCGAGTTCTACTTCTCATAACAATTTACTAGTGTAGTAGATGGGTCTCTGTGTTCCTACATTACCTCGAACTAGAATCGAGCTAATAGCATTAGGCAAAATAGATAGATATATGAATAAGTCCTCACCTTCGACTGGTTTTGACAATAGTGGGATTGAGCCAAGATATGCCTTGAGCTCATCGAAGGCGGATTGGCTTTCTTTTCTCCAATAAAAATCTTTGATTTGCTTCAAAGTCTTAAAGAAAAGAAGGCATTTTTTGGCTGACCTGGTTATAAACCTACTGAGTGATGCCACTCACTCAATAAGCCATTGCACCTCCTTCAAAGAGTTTGGGGGTTTCATTTCAAGCAGTGCTTGGATCTTTTTGGGGGTGGCTTCTGTTCCTCTCTGAGTCACCAAAAAACTAAGAAATTTGCTGGCTATAACTCCAAAAGCACACTTATTGGGGTTGAGCTTCATTTAGTGCTTGTAAAGTTTTTTGAATGCCTCTTCTAGGTGAGTAATATGCCGATCTTTCTCTGTGCTTTTAACTAGTATATCATCAACATATATCTCCATATTACAATCAATTTGGTGCTTGAAGATTGACTAAGCACTAGTAGGTGGCATCTGAATTTTTTAAATCAAAAGGCATCATTTTGTAATAGTACAAACCTTTGTCGGTGATGAAGTCTATATTTTCTTCATCTTCAGGAGCCATTTTGATTTAATTATACCCAAAGAAGACATCCATAAAGCTTAAGAGCTTATGCCCTGAGGTTGCATCAACCAACTAGTTAATTTATTGAAGAAGGAAGCTATCCTTCAGGCAAGCCTTATTGAGATCGGTAAAATCAATATAGATTTTCCATTTTTTGCTTGCTTTTTTAACCATCACTACGTTGGCTATCTAGCTCGGATATCATGCTTCCCTGATAAATCCTGCATTCAGAAGTTTATCAACTTCCTCATCTATTGCTTTTTGCCTTTCTAGAGCAAAGCTTCTCTTCTTTTGCTTTATAGGCTTGCATTTAGGATCGATATTTAGCTTGTGCATAATGACGTCAGCAGGAATCCCAAGCATATTTGAGACTGACCATGTGAACACCTTGATATTTTGTCAAAGAAAAGAGATCAACTTTTTCTTAAGTTTGGTATTTAACTGAGATCCTATCTGGATGATCTTTTTTGGGTCTTTTCCCAAGGGAATGGTGATTAGTGGTTCTGCCGACTCACCTTGGATTTTTTTTATCTCAAATTTGAGATCCTGACCAGGAATTTCAACTAACTGATTTTTGACTGGTTCCTTCATTTTGGAGGCTATCAAAAAATATTGCCTAACCATTATCTGATCTCCGTGCATTTTTCCAACACCAGATCTGGTCGAAAATTATACCAGTAGGTGGTAAGTTGAGACCACCGCCCATAGAGCCTTGAGCCTAGGTCAGCCAAGGATGGCATTATAAGTAGAGGGTATCCTAATAACCAAAAATGTGAGTTGCATAGTCGACTGATTGGGCTCTCTTCCAACAATAACTGGCAACATGGTTTCTCCTTCCACCGCCACTAAGTCACCTAAAAACTCGATCAACAGACCATCGATGAGCCTTAATTTATTTAGTATATTCACTTTTGAGAAAGCATCATAGAATAACATGTCGATGGAGCTTCCATTATCCACTAGAATTTATTTTACATCATAATTTGCTATCTTCATGGAAATGATGACAGCATCATTATAGGGTGTTTTAATCCCTAGGACATCATTATCAGAAAAGAAAATAACATTTTAGGTGCATTGCCACTTTGGATAGGGACTCTTGGATGCCACTTGGACTCCATTGCTCTGTAAGATCACGTTGATAACTCTTGCAGTTGGCCGGTTATGCTCTGTAGCATTATCTATCTTCTGGTGCGGCTCTAGGGCCTAATTTGCCATAATCTTGGACATATTTGCTAAGATAGCCCTAGTGAATTAAGGCCTCAATCTCATCTTTAAGTTGCCTGCATTCCTCATGTTAGATATATGTGCCCTAGAAGCCAGAATTGGCTGACACTTATAATACACTTCTAAGGGCAAAATTATAATTTTGATTAAAAATCAATAAATGGGTTATTTTCTATCACATATGTGTATTTAGTGTCTGTGATACATCCTTTGAGTTAATGGTAATGATAATTCATATTTTCAAGAGTTGAAAATTTAAGACATGAATAATCATTATTAACTCATAAATTGCTCCTGACCATAGGATCATCACGAGGATGGTGATTGATCCGGAAGGTTGGTGTACAATCGCTTCTCTTTAGTAGATGAGTCTTGAGTCTACGGTGTGGAGACACCGGAGCGAGAGTATAGGTACTCGTTAGAGAACGAGGGCACTGAGCGTGACCACCTCGAGTAGTCATTAAGGAGTCTACCTTCTCGTCAATGACTGACTCAATGCTGCAGTAGTGTGTCTGGTTCTTTGACCTGAGATGCATCAGTAGTTCACCTTGAGGGTGTTATAGTTTGACTACACCATTACTCGATCTCCTAGCCATATGGAACCCTGAGGTGTATGTTGGCTATGACATGTTCATTGTAGGAACTAGATTGCATCAAGATGGAATCTATCTACCTCGGTGGTAGAGGAGTAGCCCTATGATGATCATGAGAATCAAGTCCAGAAATTCATGGCCATGGTAGAGTGAAATAATAGAAAGAGTTTCTATTTAGATTTTCACATTGGACTCGAATTGAATGATTACATCATATGACAAAGACTAGGGTTTGACGAGTTCACCTAAACCCTAATCCGATCGGGGCTCAAGATAGAAGAACTGAATCACATAGGTAGCTGCACCAAGAGGTTCGCATTCAGCTCTGATGGATTGCCACCATATACTGCTAGGTGTCACTGGTGGATTTTGGGAGCAATTAGAATGATTTAGATGATCGATCATTCTAGCTGTTCGAATCAGAAAAGTTCTGATCCATCGAAAGGAGTTTCGATGATGTCGATGATAGAGATCATGACATATCCCATTACCATACAGAACTGAACCTAACTGGGTCACACAAATAAGAGTTTGAATTTGGTGATCATCAATTGAACTAATCTAGTTCAATTGATCTGAATGAGATTCAATTAGGTTCAAGAAAATCATGCTAGCACTCGATTGAACCTAACGTTCTTCTTTTGCTATCATAAATAAGTTGTCCTGTCTGAGCCAAAGGAGTTTGTGCTCAATCAGAGGCCTTCATATGGTCTGATAGGAGGTTGTCCAAGTCAGAAAAGGTTGTCTTATTTATAAGACACTACCTGCCATTTTTGGTCACCTACCATTTCTTGTTCTTTGACTTTGGTCAAAAGTCTACCTTTGACTGGTCAAACGTTGACCATTGACACTTTGACTTTTGATCACATGTCATGCACCTATTGGAGAGCTGGTGGGGGCCTGTCCCCCTGTCAGAACCTGGACAAGGAGAAGGGTGCACGCCACCCTAGGCGTGTGCCCAAGTTGGAGGCGCCTAGGAGTCCTTGTTGGACAAGGACTCCATCTCCTTTTTGGATTCCAATTAGAGTTCTTCTAAGAACCAACTTTGACTGGTCTTAGGTGCCCTCTAAGGAGGAATCCAGGGGACTCTATTCCTCACCAATCAGATTTAGATCTGATTTCACAAAGGGTTGTGATTGGTTGGGAAGAAGAGGAGTTGGATCACAGCTAGTCTATAAATAAGACCCTTTACCCAACTAAGATTGTAAGTAACAACAGAGATATGATGAGATCATAGTTTTTCCACGCCCCAAGGCTGCCTCTCCCCTCCTTCTCCATGCCATAGTCTCTTCTCCCCTTGCTCTCCACGTCCAAAAGGAGTTTTGGACCTTGGTTGGTGCGATTCAGATCAAAGAAAGGCGATCAAAATAAGAAGGCTGCGCTGCTGCAAAGGACGACTGCTCATCTTCAAAAGAGTTTTGAAGATCCTCCAGATCAGATCCAGATCTGATTTTTGGAGGTGTGATAGAGAAGAAGAGGATCTCCAGATCCAACCCGAGTGGATACCGATAGAGGCCAGGCGCTTGCGTGGCTAAGATCCAGAACCTTCCGCTGCAAATAGGATCATCAATAGGGTAATAGGATTACCCAGATCAGATAAATTAAATTTAATTTAATTTATCTTTTAATTTTATTTTATTAAAATAATAAGAATTAGATCTGAAACATATCAAGATCTGATTGGGATCAAGAGAAAAAATTTTGAAATATATCTCTTGATCTGATCAGATCTGAACGAACCTGGACCGGGAAATCAGGATTTTCCTTCAACTGGTATCAGAGCCAAGGTTCTAAAATTATTTAGATCTGATTTTAAATTTATTTTAATTAAAAAATAATTGATTTTAGATGTCACATGAGATGTGATCAGATCTGAAATCAGAAAAAATTAAAATTAAATGATTTGGATCTAAGATTAGAAAATATGCATGACTAGTTCTAAAATAGAATAGTTCTATAGAATAGTCTTGCATGTTTTTTGATTTAATTCTGATTAAATCATATTTTAGATCTATTTATTTACTATTTTTTGATATTATAAGTGTTATAATAACATCTAAAAAATAGTAAATAAAAATTATTTAATTTTAAACATCATATGAGATATGATTGATGCATGTCTAGACTAGTTGTAGAATAGTTCTACATAATTATCTAGATTAGAATTTATTTTGATTAAGATCAATTTAAATCTAATTTTTTAGATTATTATGAGATAATTTAGATCTGAAAATATGCATGATTCGATACATGAGATGTATGCAAAATATGCCATGATTAGATCTAATTTGTATATGAGATATATGATATAGATCTAAAACTATTTTGTAGTATTGCATGTTCCTGATTAAGGCGTTCCTCTTGGCCGTCCGGATCATAAGAATGAAGAAGGGTTTAAAGGCCCTCTCTTCCCATTCGATGGGGTGTTCTTATGATGTGTAGGGGTGCTGCGTGTTCGTCCTTAATCAGAAACCCAAAACTTACTTTCTGCAAAACCCTAGATCCTGAAACCCTAGGATTTATTGTGCATATTTTGTTTATGAACCCTACTTAATTAAAGAATTAAGATTATGAAATATTAATTAGGTCTAAAATTGAGAATTTTCAGATCTAAGACATATTCATAATACTGGGTTTCGGGCTTGGGTAGCTCAATTAGGTCTAAGCGGTTGATCAAACCGAATCAAGAGTTGGTTAGATGGGATCAACAATGCTTAAATTGACCAGCCTAATAGGATTAAGTCTGGGTCAAGATCGAGTCACGATCAAGCAAGACCTAATTAGGCTCAGAGGTTAGAGTCTGGATTGTAGGCTAACCCAATTGGTTCTGACTCAACAATTTGGTGTCTAAGGTAAGTTTGGCACATACGACCGACTGGTTTTTAATTGGAAGCTACTCGACCTGAATGCATTCTTGTACGAGTTAATGGCATATTCCTTCCACCGATCTCACTTACCTGGCCATATCTGTTGACACAGTTCTGATCTGAGGTGGTCAATAATCCGAGCTAACCCATGCCACTAGGTTAGTCATAATTGTTATGACTATGACAAGTCTAGTTTAATGAGACCTGAATCAATTCTCCCTAAGAAAAGATTAAGTCTGAGGTCTTCCACCATTGTAGATGTGCGGGCCCTTCCCGGGGTTGATTGTTCTCGGCTGGATACAGTGGCTCAGTTGCACCGAGAAGATGCAACCATGTCTATTAGGCATTGGATGCTATGGGCTGGAGGATGAGTTGGGCTCAATATTTGGATACGGTGAGAGACTCAATTAGGAAACCCAGTCTATGCAAATGGTGGGTCTGACTTAACTAAGGAGTGGATCAATATTTCGGATACGGTGAGATTCATGAATTAGAGACCAAGTTTGGGTGCACCATGATTAGAGAATCATTGAACAAGAGTTGTTCACTCATTGGCTAACCCATCACCAATAACTGTTAGGTGAGGTGATGAGTCAGTTGGTGAGACCGCACCACCCACTAGAAATCATTAATCATGGAGATTTTTCGCATCTCTACAGAGGGAGTGTAGGGATCCGAGAAAATAGTGGGAGCTAATTTGTTTAAAAATAAAATTTCTAAACAAATTGGTCAAGTCAATAATTACAGTATCTAACTAGAATCTTTGACTCTCTATAGGAAAATGTCTGCGTCCAACCCATTGGCACGTATCCTGGACACACATAGACTGACCTGGACCCAATTATAAAGATTGGCTCAGGAACTACAAAATTATTTTGGGTTTTGAGAAGTTAACCCATGTTTTGGACCAGGACCCTCCCACCTTACCAGCCCGTCCATCCTACTGAACAGAGAGCGTCTCTGGAAAAATGGATTAGACGAAGATAATAAGGCCAGATATTACATGTTGGGCTCGATGTCTGATGAGCTCCAGCGCCAACATGAAGATATCGGGACTGCTCGCCAAATGTTGGCTCACCTGCAGGAGATGTTTGGTGAACAGAGTCGCGCAGCCAAATATCAAGTCACGAAATGACTTTTTAAGGCTAAGATGCGTGATGGGCAGTCAGTCCAAGATCACTGTCTGACAATGATCAAGGACATGGAAGAGCTTGAGAAGCTCGGTGTGAAGTTAGACTTGGACCTGCAGAATGATATTATTCTGCAATCCTTGACTGATGCATATGGGCAATTCATCATGAATTACCACATGCATAAACTTCAAAATTCCTTGGCCGAAGTTAATGAATATGCTGGTTACCGCTGAGCTTTCTATGAAAGGTTCTAAAGGCTCAGTTCTTGCTATGGAACGGACTTCTTCCAAAAGAAAGTCTTATGGAAAGAAAAAGAAGTCTGTGAAAAAGCAAAAGGTGGAAGGATCAAAGAAGAAGAAGGCAGAGCCGAAGAAGAAGGCCGATGTCAAAGGAAAGTGTTTCCATTGCAACAGCGATGGCCATTGGAAGCGGAACTGCCCTACTTACCTGGCCACCCTAAAGAACAAGAAGGAAGGTCCTTCTGGAGGTATGCTCGTTATTGAGTCTAACCTTACGGTTTCTTCTGCATCCAGTTGGGTGCTTGACTCTGGTTCTAGTGCTCATCTGTGCACTTCTATGCAGGGTCTTGAGGATAGCAGGAGGCTGAGGGATGGAGACATGATCCTACGCATCGGTAATGGAGCAAGAGTTGCTGCAGTAGCCGTGGGAACATACCCTCTTCGATTACCATCTGGTTTAGACTTAGTTTTGAAAGACTGTTATTTTGTGCCTGCAGCTAGCAGGAATTTGATTTCTGTTTCATGCTTAGCACAAGAAGGTTATGTGATCACCTTCTTTAAGGACCATTGTAACATTCTTTATGAAAGAAATAAAATTGCAAATGGTTTCCTTATTAATGGTCTTTATCAGCTACATATTGATGTACCTGTTCTAACTATCGAGCAAAACGTGAATGCCAAACGACCTAGGGATAGTCCAAACGATAGATATCTATGGCACCTGAGATTAGGTCATATAGCAGAAGATAGGATTAACAAATTGGAGAAAAATGGGCTATTGAGTCCATTGACTTTCGAGTCATATCCAACTTGTGAATCTTGTCTTCAAGGCAAAATGACTAAACTCCCTTTTGTTGGACATGGGGAGAGGGCCACAGATCTCCTTGCCCTAGTACATACTGATGTGTGTGGCCCATTTGATGTGCCGGCTAGAGGCAATTTTGTCTACTTCATTACCTTTACCGATGATCTGTCTAGGTATGGGTATGTGTATCTTATGAGACACAAGTCTGAAGCTTTTGAAAAGTTCAAAGAATTCAGACATGAAGTAGAAAAATAAACTAGAAAAACCCATTAAGGTTCTTCGATCAGATCGAGGAGGTGAATACCTTAGCAGGGAATTCCTAGACTATCTCAAGGATAATGGCATAGTCTCTCAATGGACTCCACCAGGAACACCTCAACTCAATGGGGTTTAGAATGGAGAAATCGGACTCTATTAGATATGGTTCGATCCATGATGAGCTTCACAGACCTCCCTGATTTTCTTTGGGGACACTCATTGTTAACTTCAATTCTATCTACTGAATAGGGTTCCTTCTAAAATCATTTCTACCACACCGTATGAGATATGGCACGGTAAGAAATCAAGTCTGAGTCATCTCAGAATTTGGGGTTGTCCGGCTCATGTCAAAAGACAACAAGCGGACAAGTTAGAATTTAGGTCCTTCAGAGCTCGATTCATAGGATATCCTAAAGAGTCATTAGGATACTATTTCTACATTCCAGAAGATCACAATGTGATTGTGAGTCGACATGCCATCTTTCTTGAAAAATAGTTTATTCAAGATAGCGGCATTGGAAAGCAGATCAAGCTTGATGAGAAAGTCTCACAAGCAGAACGAGCTAAGGACCAAGTGGAACCAAATCAGGTTGAGCCAATAAGAACACTACCTCCTCCACCTCGTAGATCGGAAAGAGTTTTCCCATCCCCCTGAAAGATACTTAGGTATTGTTTCAGAGGATGTAGAGGAAATGTTCCTCGTAGGTAATGATGCTCATGGTGATGATCCCAAAACCTACAACGAGGCGATATCAGATATCGACTCCGAGAAATGGCTAGAGGCAATGCAGTCAGAAATTGACTCGATGCACTCAAACCAAGTCTGGACCTTGGTAGATCCACCAGAAGGTATAGTACCTATTGGGTGTAAATGGATCTTCAAGAGAAAGATTGGTGCAGATGGGAATGTGGAGACATTCAAGGCTAGATTGGTGGCAAAAGGTTATAGTCAACGCGATGGCATTAGACTATCAGGATACCTTTTCTCCAGTAGCTATGCTAAAATCCATCCGCACATTGCTTGCTGTTGCAGCCTATTTCGATTATGAAATATGGCAAATGGACGTGAAAACGGCATTCCTAAATGGATATCTTGAGGAAGATATCTATATGGAACAGCCGCTAGGTTTCACATCCAGTGATACTGATCACAAGGTTTGCAAGCTGCAAAGGTCCATATATGGACTTAAGCAAGCATCTCGGAGCTGGAACACTCATTTCAATGATGTGATCAAAAAGTTTGGTTTCATCAAAAATGAAGAGGAACCATGTGTTTTCAAAAGGGTCAGTGGGAGCGCTGTTGTCTTCCTCGTATTGTACGTGGATGACATCCTCCTTATTGGGAATGATATTCCCATGTTGACATCAGTCAAGATGTGGTTGTCCAAGGAATTCTCCATGAAAGACCTAGGTGAAGCATCCTTTATTCTAGGAATTAAGGTCTATAGGGATAGACCGAATAGGATGCTAGGACTTTCATAGAAGATGTACATAGAGAAAGTACTAAAGAGGTTTAGTATGGAAAACTCTAAGAGGGGATTAATACCCTTCAGACATGGTATTCATCTTTCCAAGAAGATGTGCCCCAGCACACCTGAGGAAATAGAACGCATGAGCAAGATCCCTTATGCTTCTGCAATAGGGAGCCTCATGTATGCCATGCTATGTACACGACCTGATATAGCCTATGCTGTGAGTGTCACAAGCAGATATCAGTCAAATCCAGGTGAAGAACACTGGACTTCTGTGAAATGTATCCTTAAGTACTTGAGAAGAACTAAGGATATGATGTTGGTCTTTGGTAATGGAGAACTCCAAGTCCAGGGATACACAGACTCGGATTTCATGTCCGATATAGATGATCGAAAGTCGACATCTAGGAGTCTATTTGTGTGCAATGGTGGTGCTATCAGCTGGAAGAGTTCCAAGCAAACGGTGATAGTAGATTCCACCATGGAAGCAGAATATATCGCTACATCAGAAACTGCAAAGGAAGCATTCTAGTACAAGAAGTTTGTAGCAGAAATCGGAGTAATGCCATCAGATGCCATTCCTCTATACTGCGACAATAATGACGCCATAGCCCTTGCTAAGGAGCCGAGGTCTCACCAGAAATTCAAGCATATTGAGTGGCGATACCACCTCATCCACGATTACCTCGAGAAGGGTTATGTCGAGGTCAAGAGAGTCAACTCCGTAGATAATATGGCAGACCCACTTACAAAGCCGTTGGACCAGCAGAAGATCGAAGCCCACCTTGAGAAGATGGGACTTAGACTTATAGCCAATTGGCTTTAGGATAAGTGGGAGATTGTTAGATATATGTGTCCTAGAAGCCAGAATTGGCTGACACTTGTAATACACTTCTAGGGGCAAAATTATAATTTTGACTAAAAATCAATAAATGGGTTATTTTCTATCACATATGTGTATTTAGTGTCTGTGATACATTCTTTGAGTTAATGGTAATGATAATTCATATTTTCAAGAGTTGAAAATTTAAGACATGAATAATCATTATTAACTCATAAATTGCTCCTGACCATAGGATCATCACGAGGATGGGGATTGATCTAGAAGGTTGGTGTACAATCGCTTCTCTTTAGTAGATGAGTCTTGAGTCTACGGTGTGCCAGACACCGGAGCGAGAGTACAGATACTCGTTAGAGAATGAGGGCACTGAGCGTGACCACCTCGAGTAGTCATTAGGGAGTCTACCTTCTCATCAATAACTGACTCGATGCTGCAGTAGTGTGTCTGATTCTTTGACCTGAGATGCATCGGCAGTTCACCTTGAGGGTGTTATAGTTTGACTACTCCATTACTCAGTCTCCTAGCCATATGGAACCCTGAGGTGTATGTTGGCTATGACATGTTCATTGTAGGAACTGGATTGCATCAAGATGGAATCTATCTACCTCGGTGGTAGAGGAGTAGCCCTATGATGATCATGAGAATCAAGTCCAGAAATCCATGGCCATGGTAGAGTGAAATAATAGAAAGAGTTTCTATTTATATTTTCACATTGGACTCGAATCGAATGATTACATCATATGATAGAGACTAGGGTTTGACGAGTTCACCTAAACCCTAATCTGATCGGAGCTCAAGATAGAAGAACTGAATCACACAGGTAGCTGCACCAAGAGGTTCGCATTCAGCTCTGATGGGTTGCCACCATATACTGCTTGGTGTCACTGGTGGATTTTGGGAGCAATTAGAATGATTTAGATGATCGATCATTCTAGCTGTTCGAATCAGAAAAGTTCTAATCCATCGAAAGGAGTTTCAATGATGTCGATGATAGAGATCATGACATATCCCATTACCATACAGAACTGAACCTAACTGGGTCACACAAACAAGGGTTTGAATCTAGTGATCATCAATTGAACTAATCTAGTTCAATTGATCTGAATGAGATTCAATTAGGTTCAAGGAAATCGTGCTAGCACTCGATTGAACCTAACGTTCTTCTTTTGCTATCATAAATAAGTTGTCCTGTCTGAGCCAAAGGAGTTTGTGCTCAATCAGAGGCCTTCATATGGTCTGACAGGAGGTTGTCCAAGTCAGAAAAGGTTGTCTTATTTGTAAGGCACTACCTGCCATTTTTGGTCACCTGCTATTTCTTGTTCTTTGACTTTGGTCAAAAGTCTATCTTTGACTAGTCAAACATTGACCATTGATACTTTGACTTTTGACCACATGTCATGCACCTATTGGAGAGCTGGTGGGGGCCTGTCCCCTATCAGAACCTGGCAAGGAGAAGGGTGCACGCCACCCTAGGCGTGTGCCCAAGTTGGAGGCGCCTAGGAGTCCTTGTTGGACAAGGACTCCATCTCCTTTTTGGATTCCAATTAGAGTTCTTCTAAGAACTAACTTTGACTGGTCTTAGGCACCCTCTAAGGAGGAATCTAGGGCACTCTATTCCCACCAATCAGATTTAGATCTGATTTCACAAAGGGTTGTGATTGGTTGGGAAGAAGAGGAGTTGGATCACAGCTAGTCTATAAATAAGACCCAGTACCCAACTCAGATTGTAAGTAACAACAGAGATATGATGAGATCATAGTTTCCCCACGCCCCAAGGCTGCCTCTCCCCTCCTTCTCCATGCCATAGTCTCTTCTCCCCTTGCTCTCCACATCCAAAAGGAGTTTTGGACCTTGGTTGGTGCGATTCAGATCAAAGAAAGGCGATCAAAATAAGAAGGCTGCGCTGCTGCAAAGGACGACTGCTCATCTTCAAAAGAGTTTTGAAGATCCTCCAGATCAGATCCAGATCTGATTTTGGAGGTGTGATAGAGAAGAAGAGGATCTCCAGATCCAATCCAAGTGGATACCGATAGAGGCCAAGCGCTTGCGTGGCTAAGATCCAGAACCTTTCGCTGCAAACTGGATCATCAACAGGGTAATAGGATTACCCAGATCAGATAAATTAAATTTGATTTAATTTATCTTTTAATTTTATTTTATTAAAATAATAAGAATGAGATCTGAAACATATCAAGATCTGATTGGGATCAAGAGAAAAAATTTTGAAATATATCTCTTGATCTGATCAGATCTGAACGAACCTGGATCGAGAAATCAGGATTTCCCTTCACCTCAGTGTCATATCCATGGTCTCGATGGAAGCAACAAAATTTGTTCTTGTTTCTTTAGTCCGTAGGGGCCTTTATGAAATGGGGTGTTGGAGATATTCTTGATTCTCTATCTCCATTAAGATCTACATTTGAGGGGTAGATAGAAAAGCGTAACTATCAAATTTTCGAGGGGGACTCTAGGACCTCAGATTTTTTTGAGGTGGTTTACTACTACCCCCTTTATTCCTGTGTTCCTCTTCACAGGATTGCTTCTTCCCTTCTCTATTTTTTTTTCTCCTTCTTGTTCAGTTTCTCCTCTTTTTCAGCATGGGCATACTTCTAGATTTGGGTTAATATTGCTTCATAATTTTTTAAGAAGTTCTTATTAAGGAAAAAAGCTAAATGGTAGCTCCTGAGTCTCCGCTTCAGAGTTGACATAGCGATGGACTCATAGAAGTTTTTTACTTCAAGAATGGCCATGTTGAAATGGACCATGTACTCTCGAAGAAATTCTTCCTCCTACTACACCACAGAGAATAGGCTATCTGAGTGCTTTAGATGGAGATGGTTGTTGCTTCCAAAATAGGCCACGAAGAGCCTATTCAGCTAATCAAAAGAAGAAATGAATTTGGGATGGAGTCCAGAGAACCATACCCTTGTAGATTTCTTGAGGGTGATGGAAAAGGCCCAGCAAAGAAGGGCATCGGATGCATCTTGAAGCCTCATAACATTTCTGTATTCCTCAAAGTGATCTTGAGGATCCGTGGAGCCATCGAATGGCTCCAGGGTAGGCATCTTGAATCGGATGGGAACTGATTCATTCAAAATTTTAGTAGAGAAAGGAGAAGTAAGGTGGAAGTTCTTCTTACTCTGAGAAGTCCTTTCAAGCTATACCTCCTTCAGTCTCTTCTCAAAATCTTGAAGATTCTATTCAAGATCTGCCTCTCGCAGCGGCTTCCTACTATAGGGGGTCAATTCAGCCTCATAGGACTGCTCTTCTTGATCAAGAAGATGCTCCTGATGGAATTCTTGGGGAATTGGAATATAACTGGTTCGTGATATAGCTTATCGAGGAATAGATTCTTACCATCGCTCCATTATGTGTTGGAGCTACTGCACAACATTGGTGAGGGCTTGGACCTACTACACCAATAGGTTAAATTATTGAGGATCAATTACTACTGGAGGATGGGACTGAACCATCTTTAGGAGACCTCTTAAGAAAGATGGAGTAGGATTCTGCACTTTCTTAACCATTTCCATGAAAATTTTGGGTAGATCCCTTCCTCTGGCGCCAATCTATTGGAGCAAGGCTTCATAATTATCAAAGAAATTCATGCTAAAGAGCTTATTCGAGGTTGAATCGATCGAGAATGTGGACCAACCTGCAAAAAGAAGTCCAACAACTGGTGGGGATCCTCTGGTTTAAGATCCTCTGATGCTTAAGTCAGTTGAAGCCTTATCAACATATAGTGAAAATGGAAGTTTGAAAGGCAGTGTGAGAGGATTTGAGTGAAAAAAGAGTTTGATCTTCCTTCAATAGGAAAGACAAAAGTAGATTTCAACAGAGTCTTGGCCCTGTGAATCTTGTGCTTAAGCTTACCTTCAGAAAGGTCCCCTATCTTTCTATTTATAGAGGAGTTCGTTTAGGCCTTAAGAAGAATCTATTATGTCGTTAGTTTGTTATAACTAGATAGCCAGCTAGACTATAGCTATTGGGGGTAAAACAAGCCCCGTCGCAGTCCTTAGCCACCAACTCTAGTTCTGAAGGAATTCGCTAATCCTCTCAACTGCAAGTCCATACCATAGAACTTATCGAAGGCATAATGAAATCCGATCAGACAGTCTTGAATAATAAAAGAGAATTATTATTTAACTAACCTTACTTCTTAACTTAGAATGAATGATAGAACCAAAGTTCTACCCCCTCGATCTTGATTGGTGATGAGTTTCGAAGATAGTTGAAGTCTTGTATCATGAAAAATGTGCTCTTTCTTGTCGAACTTCTCCTGAATGAACTCCTTCTGGATTGACTCCATCAGTCGCACTTCTTTCGGATGGACTCCTTTAGTCACACTTTTTTCAGATGGACTCCTCTAGCTGCACATTTTGCAAACGGACTCCTCCAGCTACACTCCTTCTGGATGGACTCCTTTAGTCATACTCCTTTTGGATAGACTCCTCCAGCTGCACTCCTTTCGAATGGACTCCTCCAGCTGTACTCCTTCCGGACAAACTTCTTGAGTCGCACTCCTTCTAGATGGACTCCTGCAGTCGCACTTCTTCATGATGGACTCTTACAATTACGCTCCTTCCAAACGGACTCCTCTAGTCGAACTTCTTTCAGATGGATTCCTTCAGTAGCATTCTTTCTAGTTGAATTTCTTGCAGATGAACTTCTCTAATCGTGCTCCTCCTGATAGCACTCCTCCCAGTCATGGACCTACTTAGCCCCTGCTACTCCAATCAGCTAGAACCACCCAAAGGAACCTCATCAAATCATTGATTTATAGCAACAGCTCCCTGAAGGGCAGAGCATAGAACTTCATATCTTAATTTAGGAGGCACCTACTTACACGTAGCCTAGAAGGCTTCTAATCTCCTTAAAGTTGCTAGACTTTGTCCCTAATAGATCTCGACCAGTCGTAAGCCCACCACATACACTGAAGTCTCCAACCTACATTCAAACTTCAATAAAGGGATCTCCATCACCTACAAGTCATGACAAACAACAACTCATCCTCCATTATACACTCCACATGGTCTGAATGGCCCACTACCAGATGATTATGACTATCACCATCAATTTGTTATATGCTCCGTCTATAAAAGAGACCCTTTATATACATTTTCTCGGAGGTCTCTTCTCCTTTTCCTCATTCTGCTTTTTTATTTTCTGAGCACTCCATTTTAGTTGGCTGGAGAACTCACTTGAGCATCGGAGGGTCCTGTCAGAGCAATCCACCTTCAATTTAGACTTTATTTTGTAGGTCCCATTGGCGGCCTCATCTTTCTAACTCTAGCTACCTTCAACGTCCTCATAGATTTTTGCACCAACAAGATTGGTGCTAGAGGAAGAGACTCTGAGTTTTTTCTCTAAAAAGAGTGCTCAATCGATTTTATTTGCTTTCTTCTATTAATTCTTGAGGATCCATCTTCGTTTGATCTCTTTCGATCCTAGAAATGCTCCCAAAGAAGATAACCATCCGACAATCCACCACCTTTGCTGTCAGATCTGAGCCAAACCTACCTATTTCAACACCATCACCAGCACCTCAACCTCCTCCATCGATGATCATGGTGGATCCAAAGTAGTTCAACCTACTGATGAAGAAGGTTTGAGGCCTCACCAAAATAGTGTAGGCCATGCATCAGCCTCCGACGGTAGTCTAGCTAAAAAAATCTCAGCTAGAGCTTCAAGAATCAGATGCAGAAAAGGATTCTGTATGATCATATAAAAAAGTTAGCAGAGTATTAGTCCTATCGTAACTGCTAAGATCATACAGGAGCTTCCTCAATTCGATAATTATGATAGGACTTTTGATCAGGTCGACCATCTTAAAGTCTTTCGGATAATAATGCTGCTCCATGGTGCATCGGACACCATTTCTTGTCGAGCTTTTCAATCTACCTTGAAGGAAGCAGCAAGAAACTAATACTTGAGTCTTAAATCAGGTACGATCTTCTTTTTTAACTAAATAAGCTATCAGTTCGTAGCTCATTTCATAAGTAGCCGATGTCCAAGATGAGGTTTGGACTCCCTCATCAATATAAAGTAAAAAGAAGAAGAGTCCATCCGAGCTTATAACAGCCACTTCAATACTACTGCACTGGAGGTCCTGAACTTGGATCAGTCTGTAGCCATGGCCATACTGAAAAGCGATTTTTAAAAGAATGATCTTCTATCCTCCCTAGAAAGAAAGTATGCCAGAGATTTTGCTAATATATTGGCCCAGACTGAAGGTTATGTCTGGGCTGAGGAGGACCTCATCCTAATAAAGGTAAAGGCTAGCCTCATTAGGAATAAGAGAAGGACCTCATCCTGACAGGGGGACAAGGTAAAGATCAATCGTATCAGGAATCAAAGGAGAACCTCATCCTGACATGGATGAAAACCTCTAATTATTTAAGATAGAAAAAGGAGAGAGGCCATTTCAATGGCCCTTTTATGCCCTAATGCCTTTGATTAGGGATAAGAGGAGAACCTCATCCTAACAAAGGTAAAGACCAATCCCATCAGAAATAGGAAGAGGATCTCATCCTGATAGGAGGATCAACTATATCAGAAATAGGAGAAGAACCTCATCCTAACATGGATGAAGATCTCTGATTATTTAAGATAGAAGAAGGAGAGAGGCCCTTTCAATGATCCTTTTGTGCCTTAATGCCTTTGTTAGGAATAGGAGGAAGACCTCACCCTAACAAAGGTAAAGGCTAAACCCATCAGGAATAGAAGGAGGATCTTGCTCTGATAGGTGGATAAGATAAAGGCCAATCGTGTTAGGAACAGGAAGAGAACCTCGTCCTGATATGGATGAAGATCTCTGATTATTTAAGATAGGAGGAGGAGAGAGACCATTTCAACAGCCCATTTGTGCTCCAATACTTTTGATTAGGAAATAGGAGGAGGAACCTCATCCTAACAAAAGTAAAGGCCAACTCCATCAGAAATAGGAGGAGAACCTCATCCTGACAAGGGACAAGATAAGGAAGGCCAATCATCTCAGGAATAGGAGGAGGACCTCATCTTGACACGAATGATGAAGACCTCCGATTATTTAAGATAGAAGGAGGGGAGAGATCCTTTCAATGGTACTTTTGTGCCCCTATACCTTTGTTAGGGATAGAAGAAGGACCTCGTCCTAACAAAGGATAAAGGCCAACCCCTATCAGGAACAGGAGGACGAACTCTCATCCTGATAGGGGGACAAGATAAAGACCAACCATGTCAGAAATAGGAAAAGAATCTCATCCTAACATGGATGAAGACCTTCGATTATTTAAGATGGAAGGAGGAGAAAGGCTCTTTCAACGATCCTTTTATGCTCCAATATCTTTGTTAGGGATAGGAGAAGAACCTCGTCCTAACAAAGATAAAGGTCAATCTCATCAAGAATAGGAGGACCTCATCCTAACAAGAGGATAAGATAAAGGCCAATCATCTCAGGAATAGGAGGAGAACCTCATTCTGACATGAATGAAAATCTTCGATTATTTAAGATAGAAGAAGAAGAGAGGTCCTTTCAATGGTCATTTTGTGCTCCAATATCTTTGATTAGGAATAGGAGGAGAACCTCATCCTAACAAAGATAAAGATCAATCCTATCAAGAACAGGAGGAAGACCTCATCTTGATAGGAGGATAAAGTCAAGGCCAGCCATATCAGGAATAGGAGAAGAATCTCGTCCTGACATAAATGAAGATCTCTAGTTATTTAAGATAAGAGGAGGAGAGAGGCCCTTTCAACAGTCATTTAATGCCCCAGAGATCTTGTCAAGAATAGGAGGGGGACCTCATCTTGATAAGAAAAAATATCAACCATGTCAAGAACAAGAGGGGAACCTCGTCCTAACATGGATAAAGACCTACGGTTACCTAAAATAGGAAGAAGGTATTTTTCGACAATCATTTCATTAAAAAATAAGATGAAGAAAATATGAAAATCAACAGACATCAAATCCATACAAGTCAAAGAGACAATTAAAGAAAATATCATTCTATTAAAGTTTAAGTTCATTATAGAATAAAGGTCTACAAGACCATGTACAGAAAAGATAAAATGGACAAAGTCTTAAGAAGGATCCGATTCTTCAAACTTCAGACTGCTAACCCCTGCCATCACCAAAGATTGCTTCTAGCTAGTAATCTCTTCTTTAAGTTCCTTCCTTTTCAAAAGGCTCTCTACAAATAACTTATCATCCTGTCGGTAAATATCTTTGGACTCCCGCAACTATCTCCTTAGAACCTCTGACTCGACCTCTACATCCTTAATAGCTTGTTGCCCATAAGTCAGTTGGATCTTCAGTTGTTGAAGCTCGATCGATTCTTTTGTGAATGTTGTTGATAGGGTCTCCAAAGAACTCCTTAGGAAAAGAAGTTCATCTGATTCTTTGTTCGAGCTGGCCTCCACCCTCTCTGCCAATTGCTTTTTAAGACCAATTATCTTCTCATCTACTTTTTGAAGTTGCTGCTAGAGACCGGCGATCTCATTACTCCAGTCAAGTTTGTAATCCTTCTA
Organism: Cocos nucifera; assembly: GCA_006176705.1. Classification (NCBI taxonomy): domain Eukaryota; kingdom Viridiplantae; phylum Streptophyta; class Magnoliopsida; order Arecales; family Arecaceae; genus Cocos; species Cocos nucifera. Next base: position 236,103 of record QRFJ01000567.1, read on the forward strand.
TGAAGCTTCGATGGCGTGAAGTTAACTTTGAAGTTCTACAAACCTCTTGGATCAATCCCAGTTGGACTCCTCTCGGCTGGTAGACCACATCGAGCTTTCCTCCAACAATCAATTTTTTTTCTTTGCTGCATTGAGTTCAACTTCAAGGAAGCAAGCTTTAGCTGTTAAAGTCCAAGACTTCTCACTTGCATGTTTCCTAACCTTTTCAAGCTCTTCATTTAGGTGGAACTTCATATATTCTTTGAATGGTTGTCTAGATGATTGATGCAAGTGGTTAATTTCAGTAGTAGCATTGGCATAGCTCTTCTTTGATTTCTTAAGCTCGTCTTCAGTCTTCTACAACTTTTTCTTAAGATGATGAAGCTTCTTCCTTAGGCTCTTTATGTGGGCCTTCAGGAGAATACCCTGAGGAAGGGGATCGGCTTCGATAGGAGACTGCACTTGGAGCATGAAAACATCACAACATAGATTTTGCAGATGAAAGAAATTCATTCTCAAAATAAACTTGTCTTCATTTATCAAAATATTTTTTTAAGTACAAAAAAGGGAATAAGTAAAAAAAAATACAAATTGAAAGGTCTCAAACCTTTGGAGGGGTAGTTGAAGAGTTTAACGCCGCATCGATCGGCCCTAGCTCTTCAATGGCAGGCTCGACGGGGGGGAGATCAGTTAGGGTGGTAGATGGTCCCACTTCTCCTCCTGGGGCCCCTTCAACAAGGAAGTTGAGGTTGAGCTCCGAGAACTTGCTAGCTATCCTGCCCTCACAAAGCTTGAACCCCTTGATGAAGACCTCCTAGCTGAACTTGATATTCAGCTCCCTCATCTCGAAGGAGACTTTGAACTCCTCAATCCCATGGGCTTTCACCTCTGAGACTTGTCTTGATACTTGTCCCTTCAAATCGGCAATCTCAGCTTCAACCTTCCTCTTTTCTTTCAAGGCTAGGGCGGCCTTCAGTTCTACCAATGTTTGCTCTTCCTTTTTGAGTGCCTCTTGAAGAGCTTCAATCTTGGCGGCCTTCACCCTTGTAAGATGATCGACCTCAGCGACTCTCTATTTCTAAAGGTGGCTGACTTTGGCTTGATGGTTCTCTTGGGCCTTCAGTGCTTCCGACCTTAAGCAGTTTACCATTTTGATATGAGCAAGCAACTAGTGACTTGATTACAAGAAGTAACCTGAGTTAGGCATACACACACGTAAAAAACGAAAAGAAAGAAGGGATAAAGTAGCTACCTCGAGGAAGGCCCCGAGGAAATCCCAAGTGCACTGCTCATAATCGAAGTTAGCGACCTTGTCCACCACCTTGGGTAGGGTGAACTTGTCAACTAGATCCCTAATGATGTCCTGATTGTAGAAGAAATTTTCTTCTAAGTCCTCATCGCTGTTATCTGACTTACTATGGTAAGCTTTATGCCATACTTTTATCGTAACTAACTTTTGTTTCTCTTTCCTTTTCTCTTTCTTATCTCCTCCCATAGGAAGCTCCACAACATCAATGTCGACAGGAGGGCCCGAGGATGTGGGGGGCACTGTGGCCCCATCTGTAGCACCCACCTCAGCAATCGAAACAACCTTAGCATCACCAGGACCTCAGAAGTAGTAGTAATGTTGGTAGGAGCTACAGAGCTCGAGGTGTCAACCCTCACCATCTTTGAAGCCTCATAGGGAGCCTTCCCTTTTCTCTTATGTGCTTGCAGTCCCATAGCAAGCATCTCAGCCGCTTGAGCATCCGTTTCTGTAATAAAAAGAAGAAAGAACAATCAAAAAAAAAAAAATTGAAGTATGATGATATACCAGCAAGGTTGAGAGAACTTAGGCCCATATTAAACAAGATCTGATCCTTTAAAAGTTTAGATAGGGGAGAAGCCTGGTAGTTTCTGAGTTTATTGGTGGAATCAAGGTCGTCCCTCTCTAAACTAAGAGCTCGATGAACTGATTCTCTAAGCAAACCCTAGGGAGGAAGTCCTAACTCTAAAGTCAGATAGGATACAAAGAAAAACCTCTCCTTCCAATTATGGATTGAAAATGGAGTGCCTTTCGATAATTCTTTCTTGTCGAACTGGGATGAGAAGTACCATCAATCCTTCGTAGAAGAATGATGCTTAAAAGTATCATAGTTTTGAAGTAGAAAAATGGTTAGACAAACTTTGGTAGAAAGACAAAGGAAGATGAATCCGATAATGAACTTAAAGGAGTTTGGCATTATGGAAGCAAGAGAGATATTTAAAAAATCAAAAGGAGCTACCACGAAAGGAAGGAGGGGAAGTCTCAGTTTGGTATGAAAAGCTTCTAAGTACAAACAAAAACATCCCAGAGGAGGGGAACAAGCCTGGTCATTTGGTATAGGGAGTTTCAATTCCTACTCAGGAGGAATTCAGTATCGAATTTGGATCAAGAAAAGATCATCCAGGGACAAGGAACATGGAATAGTTTCGAGTACAAAGTTCGATCAGGATATATCCCTAAGTCTGGTCCTTTCTTGGAAATTAGGGTTTTGGGATGGACCGGACATACTCTTAGAATTAGATAATCATGAAGTTTCACAAGACATTTGAATCAAAAAAAGTTTGGAAATCTTGGAGAAAGCGACAAGAAAAAGATAGTAAAACCTTGGGGAAAGAATGGTGGAGCTCGTAAAGAAGACTAAAAGGCTAAAAAATAAAAGAAAAGAAGAGAGAGGGCAACTAAGGAGTAACCTAGATTGCTAAGAAGATGATCCGAGGGATGAGATGCGGTCGAAAGGGACTCCAATAGCCGAAAGGGTTGCAAACAAGGGGAAATAGGGCTAGACGATCAAGAAAGCAGAAATTGATCAATGATGGTCAGAGAATTGATAGAAAAGGTGGAGCACTGTGATGAAGAAGAACAAAAGAGAAGAAAAAGGAGAAAGCACAGATGGAGATGGGTGTCGGAAGAAAGAAGAAGGGCTTAAATAGAGGGGCGAAACCAAGGAAAGTTATGATTGCATGACCTCCTTAGCCGAATCCAACCTACCACATGTCCCACTCATCCCTGGTACCTGACGAAATAATAATTGCACCATACCCGGAGCTCCACATCAGATAAGTTTTTGAGAGAACTTGTCCTTTCAGATTATTCGGTATTAAACATTGTCACCAATTCAAAAGAGCCAAAAAAATTTGTTCTCTAAGAGCAGGAAGCTGACAAAGGACTTTGACTGTAATAATTTTTCTGTACTCCATTCAAAATTTGAACTCAAGAGGAGGACAAGTATTGGGGGTAAAACAACTCCCATCGAAGTCCATAGCCATCGACACTAGTTCTGAAGGAATTCGCTGATCCTCCCAACTACAAGTCCATACCACAAAACTTGTTGAAGGCATAATGAAACCCGGCTAGGCGGTCTTAAATGATAAAAAATGAATTATTATTTAACTAACCTTACTTCTTAACTTGGAATGAATGATAGAACCAAAGTTCCACCCCCTCGACCTTGATTGGTGATGAGTTTTGAAGATAGTTGAAGTCCTGTATTGCAGAAAATGACTCTTTCTTGTCAAACTTGTTTTGAATGAACTCCTTCTAGATGGACTCCTTTATATGCACTCCTTTCAGATGGACTCCTTCAATCGCACTCCTTCCAAATGGACTCTATTGGTGTGGAATCTGGTTGACATTGGAACTGACTAGAGCTGGAGAAGCTGAGGTCGCCATTAGGACCTGCAAAAAAAGTCCAAATCAGAGGTGGGGTTGCTCCAGCAGGACCCTCCGATGGTCAAGTCAACTCTTTCGACCAACGAAAATGGAATGCTCAGTAGAGAAAGTAGCAGAGTTTCGAGATAGAGGACAGAGCTTGAAGAAAACATATCTGGAGGGTCCCTTTTATAGATGGAGCCTTTAACAAACTAATGGTGATAGCCGCAACTGCTAAGTAGTGGGCCATTTAGGTCACATGGGGTTTGTTACAAAGGAAAGTATCTGTTGTCACGATGTCATGACATACAGGCGGTTGAGATTTAATTATTGAAGTTCAAACTGAACCGCTATCAGTAGCGAGAAAGATTTGACTGGGAGAAATCCTTTAGATGATTGGAAGGAATACGGAAGGAGTTCGACTGATGGAGAAATTCATCTAGAGAGAGTTCATCTGAAGGAGAAGTCCGAAGAAAATTCAATTGAAGGAGAAGTCCATCTGGAGGAGAAGTCCGAAGGAAGTTCGATTGAAGGAGAAGTCCATCTGGAGGAGAAGTTTGGAGGAAGTTTGACTAAATGAGAAGTCCGTTTGGAAGTTCGACAGAAGGAGAAGTCCAGAGGAAGTTCATCTGGAGGAGAAGTCTATCTAGAGGAGAAGTTCGAAAAAGTTCGACTGAAGGAGAAGTCCGAAGGAAGTTAATCTGGAGGAGAAGTCTGAAGGAAGTTCGACTGAAGGAGAAGTTTGGAGGAATTTCGTTTGGAGGAGAAGTCGAAGGAAGTTCATCTGGAGGAGAAGAGTCGGAGAAGGAAGTTTGGTGAGAAGTCCATTTGGAGGAGAAGTCCGAAGGAAGTTCATCTAAGCAATCCCAAAGATCGATAGGCATACTAAAGGTTGGTTGATCCAGGGATAAGTGAAGCCACTGTTGAAGCTCTTTCGCAATCGAGAATCCTTCTCGATCAGGCACCGGTCCAAAGTTTGGTAGGAGTAAGGTTTATCCCCAACAATAGTTCTCCTACTCTCGAGTTCAAAATTTGAGGGAAGGGAGTACAGAATAGGCGACTTCTAAAGTTTCAATCTGGATTTAGTGCTAGCAAGATGGAAAGCTTTGGCATTTATCATGCTAGCGCCAAAGCCTCCTTAAATACATAGCGATCCGAAAAGATAAATTTCAAAACTCTCGTTGAGATGCTTCCCCAAGTACGGCATAATTATCATTCCGTCGATCGCCAATCGCCTATTACAATGAGTGGGATGCGCATCAACTGGAGACCGACTGGAGGAGCCTTTCCATCATAATCATTTTGGACTCTGCAGGATATTTAGGTCTGGCACTTTCTCTTGAGGACTCATTCTTCCTTACATTCTCCTCTTTTCTTCTGCTGTTTTCTTCCTTCTACCTAAGAGCACTCCAATTCCTTCTTCCGATTTCTTCACTTGTCAGCATTTTTTTCGTTTGTTTTCTACCATGCTAGTCATCTCGCTGATCTTCCAGACCTAACTAGATTAGCTTTGAAATCTTTTTCTTGATTATTTTTGCATCTTTTGCATCTCGTTCTTTCGATTTTCTCATAGTAGTTCTATATTTTATTTTCTTTGATTTTTAGAGTTTTTTTGTATTTGAGTTTGATCCAAATGTCTTCTGAAATTGCTCAATCATCCAGTTCTTGGCGTCCGTCCAATCCGACCTCTCAAAACCCCAACTCCGGTGAGGAGGCCAAAATCAGAAGTGTATCCCATTTGACCTTTATACATGGCACCATTCCTTGCTCTCTGTCTTTAGATGATCTTTCACTGATTAGGATCTGGTATGGAATCCCTCCTGAGTATGACTACAACTTCCTAGACCTAGTGACTGGGCTTGCTCCCCCCCATCCGATCGATTTTGTTTGTACCTGAAAATCCTTCATGCTGGATGAAAGCTTCCTCTCCCATCTTTTGTAATTAGTCTTTTTTGCTTCTTGAATATTTTGCTTGCCTCCATAGTACCGAACTCCTTTAGAATTTTGATTGGATTCCTCTCTCTTTGCTATCTTGCTGAAGTTCATCCAACCATCTCCCTCTTCAGGAATTACTACACCTTCAAGTGCCATCCTTTCATAAACGATGGGTGGTACCTTTCTCCTTAATTTGGCAAGAAAGGGTTATTGAAAGGAGCCCCCTCTTCTATCCATAACTAGAAAGAGAGGTTCATTTTTGTATCTTGCCGAACTTTAATGCTAGGACTTCCTCCTTGGAATCTTCTTAAAGAGTCAATCCGTCGAGCTCCTAGTTTAGATAGGGATGATCTTGACTCTATTAGTAAACCTAGAAATTACCGGGCTCTCCTTCTACCCGAACTCTTAAAGAATCAAACTTTGTTCAACATGGGTTTGAGTCCTCTCGACCCGACTGGTACTTTTCTGTAAGCTTTGAATTTTCACAAAATTTTGTATGTATATGGATGTTGCTGATTATGATCTCTTATTTGTTGCAGAGATGGATGCTTGAGCCATTGACAGACTTGCCAAAGAACTTCATGCCCAAAAAAGGAAAGAAAAAGTATCACGAGAGAGTTCAAAGAGGATGAAAGTTACCGCCCCGAGCTCCACGGCTCCTCCCGATGTCGCTGCCACTTTCAAAGCTGCCAAGAGCACCAAAGTCCCTCACCCTGCTGAGGTTCCCCCTGTTGTGAAGATTGATGTCGCTAGGGTTTCGGTGCCTCCTACGTCCATGAGTTCTCAGGTCAAAGATCATCCTACCGAGAGAGAAGGGGGAAAGGAGAAGAAAAAGAAGAAAACATTGGCCGTTGTGAAAGTGCAATGCAAGGCTCATCTTAGTCAATCCAATGATAATGACGACTTGGAAGAGGGCCCCTTCAGCACCCCGGACACCATATAGGAGTTGGTCAACAAGTTTGCCTTACCCGAGGTCGCAGATTAGATGGTCGACCTTGATGATGCCCAACTCACCTGGGACTCCTTTGGTATCTTCCTTCAGGTAACCGCCTTGCTACATCTCTTCTTTCTTTTCTTCTCTAATGCTTGTATAACTCTATTTGCTCTTTACAGTCGGATCACCAATTGCTACCATACTTCAAAAAGGTGAACCATTTGAAGTCAGAGTCATCAAGGGTTTAGGAGAACCTCCAGACTGAAGTTGACTGCCTTCGGAAGAGGACCGCTACAGCTGACCATCTCTTGGAGGAGAAGACGGTCGAGGTTGGGGCCCTTCAAGAGGCACTCTGAAAGAGAGAGCTTGTTCTGGCGGGGTCACAGGCTGCTTTGTCTTTGGAGGAAGAGAGGAGGAAAAAAGTCGAGGTTAGGATTGCCGAGCTAAAGGATGAAACCTCAAGGTAGATCTCGGAGGCAAAGGTCGAGGCGGTGGAGATGTTCAAGGTTTCATCTAAAATGATGGATCTGAACATTGCCTTCAGCTAGGAGGCTTTTCAAAAGAGGTATGAGCTCTACGAGGACCGAGTGGCTGCGAAGTTCTCCAAACTTGATCTTGGATTTCTTTATGGAGACATCTTCGATGAAGAAGCTGGACCATCAGTTGTTGCGGTCGACCCTTATCCTATCGAAGTAGCCCTTTGAGCCTACTATCGAGGCACCCGAACCTGTGCTAGAGCCTGAGGTTGGCCCTGAAGCACTGGGCTCCCCTACTGCTCCTCCTTCTGAATCAGCTGAACCGGCTCTTGGGTCCATGACTACTGCTGGAGCATCGAGCTCTTCTCCTATTTCTCCTCCTGAGGTTGGGGGTTCTTGATAGTTGTATTTTTTTCTTTTTTTTTTTACTTTACCCTCTACTTGAAGAACTTTAATTAATGAAAGTAAATTTTTTTTTGTCAGTACCTTCGAGTGCTTTTGAATATTTTTTGTGCATTGGATGCAGTCCCTTGTCAATGCTGATCCGTTGCCTTAGGACATTCCTTTGAAAGCTCATCTTAAACATTTGAGGAAAGAAGTTCATCAGCTGAAAAAGAAATTAAAAAAAATTGAAGATGAACTTCAGAAATCTAGGAAGAATGCTTCGAAAGCAACAATTGAGGTCTTCTACCTTCATAAGCTACACATGTGAGATTTGTTGGTGCATCAACTGGCATCACCTCGCATTGATACCAATTAATGTTCCATGATATCGCTCGAATGCCAATCATCCTTAATATCATAAGCATCGATACCATGTTGCGGAAGCTCCTATCTTTAGCACGGACCTAAAGAAACTTGTGATGTTCTCTATGGGCAACAAACCACCGATCCTCCACCTGAATCTATGATGGGGCACCTCCCTCCTTGAGCTTGAGGGAGATGCCCCCCTTCTCTAGGGCTTCTTCAAGAACCCTAGGGTGGCAACTCTAGAGAGAAGAGAAGAAGAGAGTTAAGGGAGAAAAGGTCTGTATTCCATAGCTTTCATAGTATTCTGAAACCCTAATACAACCTATGTATTTATATATAGCCATTAGGCCCGACCAAAAAACTCTCCGGCTAACCCAATACATGAAAGCACTTACCGAGCCCATGTACACCCATGTCTCCCATGCTCTCATCCTCTGGATCTAGACCCAATCCATACATGAATTAGCCCCCTTAAGACCTCTCAAACCAGGCCTTAAGACCACTAGGATCAACCCAGATCCTAGCCCAAAACATACCCTCGCGTAACTCTACCCGCGCACTGAGCCAGCTAAGTTCCACTAGGTCGACTCAGTCTGAAACTGAGCTGGCCCAGTCCTGTGCTATGCCAATAGTCCCAAACTCGTAGCTCTCTATTTTGCCTATGCACTGAGACTTAACCAAGCCTCTGGAATCCCCAAAACCAACCCCCTAACTCCTCCCATGGCCTCCTAAGGCTTGGGAGCACCATAAATCCTCATAATCTCTACCTTGGTGCCCCAGGCCTTAGCAAATCTCTCGATAATGACCTCCTGCATGATCCCACTGTCCCTGCGCACTTGACAGTCCCTATGCAAACATCATCTTCGCCAATCTTCTTCAGCTATTGTGCATCTTTGAGGCCTTTGGGATGACCACCTCCACCGCTGAAGATCTTGGCTTACACCTCTGTACCATCCTGAAATTGTAGGATCCCTTCTGCTTAGCACTGCATCATTTTCTCTAAACTTTTCTAAAGAACCTACAGCATTTCTGTACCAGCACATACTGTACCACCTGACACGATCTTCTCAGAGCTACACCTATCCACCTGCATGCACCACTCCATCTGGAGCTATGCATCACCGACGTTCTGAACTCATACCAAATTTTTTCTCTACTTGTGAAGCCACCACTGTGGAGCTCCACCTATATCTGAAGTCCATCTGATGCCGTAGAAGTCGACTTTATGCCTGAGTTCCTCGAGGCTAACCACTGAATGTTGTACTGCTGAGCCTACCGCTGCACCTTGAACACCATCGCTGCCCCTTCGAACCCTCCACGCTCCACAGCCCTCTTCGAAGCCATCTCGAATACCTCCACAATCCGTGGACACCTCCAAAACCCAAGAGCTCATCCAACTCTTCTGAATTCAGCGACTGATCCCTAAAAAATTTCATCCTAGTCCTTCTCTTCTGCCCCTACACTAGCCATCACTTCAGTTGCACCCAGAGAACCATCCTCCACCTGAATCGTGACTCTTCTTAATGCTCCTATAGAAGAAATCTGATCCATGATACTTTCGGCTACTAGATTTCTCTGGCGCTCCTTGAGACCCCTTGGCTCTCCCTGAGACCTACATTCGATCTCCCTGAGATATCACTGACACTCTCTGCTGAGAAACACTCCTCGACTGCTACACCGCCAAGCCTCTCTCAGTCCTTATGCCTCTAGGGTGGCGCTCCTACAGCACTCCAGTGCTCTCTAACTCATCTCTATGCTGCTCTACAGCTGTCCAACCCTAACCTACTGGACCTCTATGGATCATCCATCTCCATCATCTCTAAGGCTCTGCAAGTTCATGCCCTGATCGAACCGCTGAATACATCTCTGACTACTTTCCTGCCTTCCTGACACCGAAGGATGTATAGTCGCTTCTTCAGCCTTTCTTTGACCATTATTTCTTAGAAAACCTTTCTTCAACAGTCCTGCACTACCCATCTTTCTAAAGAATCCAGATGCTCTCTACTGAGATACCACCCTTGGTTGCTACATCGTCGAGCCTCTCTCAATCCTGCATATCTAGGAAAGTGCTACTGCAGCACTCCATCGCTTTCTGCCTATCACATAACCATTATATACTCCAATCTTTTCACCAAGATCGATCAACAAATCATGTACCAAATCCTTCCACCCCGAAAAAAAAATTTTCTCATTAATCCTCTCAATCTCCACCTTCAACCCGCTGCTCCCGATTGGCCAAACTATAATAATAACAAAGATAGATTTGAGACATACCATGAAATCCTTGTGCAGATTTCTAATTTTATCTTATATGACTTCTTCTTTTCTTTCATGCATCATCAGGCTTTGATACCACATGTTGGTGTATCAACTGGCATCACCTTGCTCTGATACCAATTGATATTCCATGATATCGCTCAAACGCCAATCATCATTGACATCACAAGCATTGATACCATGTTGCGGAAGCTCCTAATCTTTAGCACGGACCTAAAAAAATCTATGACATTTTCTATCAACAACAAACCACCGATCCTCCATCTGGATCCATGATGGGGCGCCTTCCTCCTTGGACTTGAGGGAGATGCTCCCTTCTCTAGGACTTCTTCAAGAACCCTAGGGCGACAACTCTAAAGAGAAGAGAAAAGGAGAGTTGAGGGAGAAAAGATATGTATTCCACAGCTTTCATAGCATTCTGAAACCCTAATACAACCTATGTATTTATACATAGCCATTAGGCCCGACCAAAAAACTCTCCGACTAACCCAATACATGAAAGCACTCACCGAGCCCATGTACATCCATGTCTTCCATGCTCTCATCCTCTAGATCTAGATCCAATCCATACATAAATTAGCCTCCTTAAAATCTCTCAAACTAGGCCTTAAGACTCCTAGGACCAACCCAGACCCTAACCCAAAATAGACCCTCACGTAACTCCACCCGCGCACTAAGTCGACTTAGTTCAGCACTAAGCAGGCTAAGTTTCACTGGATTGACTCAGTCTGAAACTGAGCTGGCTCAGTTCTATGCCATGCCAGTAGTCTCAAATGCACAGCTCTCTATTTTGTCTATGCACTGAGACTTAACCGATCCAATTTTGGACTGAGTCGGCTAACCTACAGAAAATCTTCTTTCTGTAGTCTTGATCCTTCAGCTTTGGTTCTTTGCTTCACCTTGTATTCCATGTCTCTAAAGCACCAACCAAGCCCCTTGAATCCCTGGAGCCAACCCCCTGACTTCTTCCATAGCCTCGCAAGGCTTGGAAGTACCATAAATCCTCATAAGATTTTGCAAGTCTTGCCATCAGGAAGGGTGTCTTTGAGAAGGAGCTTATCAAACTCAAGAAAAATGCGAGCAACAAGTCTTGGGCATTAACGGTGAAGATCAACTCTCTCAAGGTTAGGCTTAAAGCGGACAAAAAGAAGATTCAATTGTTAGAAGGGAGTTTTTCGTGGTTCTCTAACAAAGCATGCTATGAGTGGGATTGGTTCTCCATGCTCTAGAAGTATTTGCATGATGCCAAGCTCACTTACGATACTTATCGATTGGGTTGGAGTGAAAGAATATCCAAATTTGAGCAGAAGCTTCAAGCCGCTAAGAGTGAGGTGCTTCGGCTCCAAAAGCAGCTCACTAATAGCTATTATTCTGGATCGAGCAGGAAGTCAGAGCAGGTTGCAATCTTGAGAAGGATCATGGGCAAACTCTCTGAATCCATCGAGTAGGAGAAGGCCGAGGTTCAGCAGCTGAAGATCCAATCGGCTTGCGAGCAGCAAGCCATTAAGGATGTAGAAGCTGAATCGAAGGTTCTAAGGAGGAGGCTGCAGGAGTTAGAGGAGAACTACCGATGGGCTGATCGGATGTTTTGCGATAACTTGATGAGGAGAAAAGAACCTGAAGAAGAGATCATCATTCTGAAGGAATCCTTAGCACTGGCTAGTAGTCCGAGGTTTGAGGAATCCAATCCTTCTTAGGATTTTGCCAATCCTTCTATTTTGTAGTTGGTCTTATAGACCCTCATTTTGTAACTATCCTTAACTTTAATGAAATGGAACTTTCTTCTATTGTCCTCTTGCATGGATTAGATGTTTATCGATTCTTTTAGTCTCTTTACCTTCCCTTTTAGTAGGATGAGTGTCGAATGGTATTTTTCCTCCATTTTAAGCAACCAGGGATTTTTACCTATGTTAGGATGGGGTTGTTAGGGCATTCTTAGCTTTTGCTAGGATGAGCTTCTTCTTCTATTCCTAGCGAGGCTGTAGGGGTGCAAAAGGACCATTGAAAGGATCTCCCCGCATCCTAGCTTAAGTAACCGAGGTCTTCGCTTTAGCTTAATGGTAGGATGAGCTTCTCTTCATATTCCTAATGGGGCTATAGGAGCACAAAAGGGCTATTGAAAGGGCCTCTCCCTGCATCCCAACTTAAGTAACTGAGGTCTTCGCTTTAGCTTAATGTTAGGATGAGGTTCTCCTTCTGTTCCTAATAGAGCTATAGGAGCACAAAAGGACCATTGAAAGGATCTCTCCCTGCATCTCGGCTTAAGTAACTAAGATCTTCGCTTTAGCTCAATGTTAGAATGAGGTTCCCCTCCTATTTCTAATAGAACTATAGGGGCACAAAAGGGCCATTGAAAGAACTCTCCCTACATCCCAGCTTAAGTAACTAAGGTCTTCGCTTTAACTCAATGTTAGGACGAGATTCCTCTCATATTCCAAACAGGATTATAGGGGCATAAAAAGACCGTTGAAAGAGCCTCTCCCCGCATCCCAGCTTAAGTAACCGAGGTCTTCGCTTTAGCTCAATGTTAGGATGAGGTTTTTCTCCTATTCCTAATAAAACTATAGGGGCATAAAAGGGCCATTGAAAGGGCCTCTCCCCGCATCCCAGCTTAAGTAACCAAAGTCTTCGCTTTAGTTCTATGTTAGGCCAAGATTCTCCTCCTATTCCTAACAGGGCTATAGGGGCACAAAAGAATCATTGAAAAGGCCTCTCTCTGCATTCCGACTTAAGTAACCGCGGTCTTTGCTTTAGCTCAATGTTAGGACGAGGTTCTCCTCCTGTTCCTAACAGGGCTAACTTCGTCTGATGATAATGTTTGGAAAGCTATTTTCTATCATCATAGTTTTGCATCGAGATCGAAGATATTAAAATAAGGAGATTTTTATTGAAATCAGATTATTGATAGTACATGCGTAAGTTCTCTGAGCTCCATGGGTGTGGAAGATCGGTGCCTCCAAGCTCCTTCAAGTAATAAGTTCTAGGCTGGACGACCTCTTTGATTTCATAAGAACCTTTTCAATTTGGGGCGAGCTTTTCTTGATTTTGAGGTTGTGAAATAACTACTCATCGAAGTACCAAGTCCTCCACTTTGAATATTTTATCTTTGACTTTAAAGTTATAGTAGCGAGCCACTCTTTATCGATAAGCATCCATCCAAACTTGGGCTTCTTCTCTTTTTTTTTAGTAGATCGAGGTTTGCTCTGAGATCCTACGAATTGCATTGCTCACTGAAGGCTTCAACCCGTGATGATGGTAGCTTGAGCTCTATCGGGATGACTGCTTCCATTTCGAAGGCTAGAGTGAATGATGTTTCTTCAGTCGATAGCTTTTAGATAGTTTGGTATGCCTATAGGACATGGTAAAGCTCATCCGCCCAAGTCTTCCTTGCTTTTCCAAGTCTTATCTTGATACCTTGCAATAAGATTCTATTAGTCATTTCTGCTTCACCATTTGCTTGCGGATGAGCTACTGACGTAAAGTTATGAGAGATATTCAAATCTTCATAGAACTCAGCAAACTTTCTCCCAGCAAATTATCTTCCATTATCTATAATAAGGGTTCAGGGTAGGCCAAATCTACAAACAATCAACTTCCAAATGAGGTCTTGCACTTTGGCTTCAGTAATCTTTACTAGGGGTTCGACCTCGATCCATTTGGTGAAGTAGTCAATCGCAACTAAGAATAACCTCCATTCTCCGAGTGCCATTGGGAAGGGGCCAAGTATATCCATTTTTCATTGTGCAAATGGCCAAGGGGCGCTCAGTGGAGTAAGCTCAGAGGTCGGCTGTCTTTGTATATTTGCATTTCTTTGACAGCGGTCATACTTTTTAACATATTTGATGCAATCATAGTGTATAGTCAGCCAATAATAATCTTACCGAAGTAGCTTGTGAGACAGGAATCTAGCATCTAGATAATTTTCATAGATTCCTTCATGCACTTTTCATAATATAAAATCAGCCTCGAAAAGTCAAAGATATCTTAAAAGCGGTAAAGAATATGATCTCTTATATAGTTTATCTTCGTGAAGTACATACCGGGAGCTCTAGTTTCTTAACTTTTAAGCTTCCTTTGGATCATGGGAGAGAGTTCTACCTCTGAGATAAGCAGTCAATAGATCAATCTAGAAGGGCTCATGGTCAATCTGCATGGTAGTCAGTGGCTCTTTCAAACTTGGGCATTTTAGTACTTCAAAGTATACTTCCTTCGAAAGTTCATTGGGGGCAAGTGTGGCCAATTTGGATAGAAGGTCAGCTTTGGCATTTTCCATCCTTGGGATCCGTTGGATATTGAAACTGTTGAATGCCGTCAAGCTCTTTACTTTCTCAAGGTATTTTATCATATTTTCCTTCCGAGCCTCATAAGCGCTGCTGATCTATCCCATTATCAACTATGAATCACTATATACTTGGAGCTGATCTGCTTCTAGATCTTTTAGAATCTTCAGCCTCGCTATCAAAGCTTCATATTCTGCTTCATTGATCATTGTAGGAAACTCAAAATGTAGTGCATACTCTACGATATTCCCTTCTGGGTTGACCAATATCAGTCCAGCTCCTGCATCGAAAGCATTGAAAAAGTCATCCACATACAGGGCCCGAAAACCTTCGAGAAGGTCCACTCTTTCTTTGGAAAAACTTGGTTATAGCCATGAAATGCTATCCTCATTCTGCTCAAGTTCAGCATCATTTGGGATCATGCATTCAACTATAAAATTAGCTAGTATCTGAGCTTTGATTAACGATCGAGGTTGTAGTTGATGTTAAACTCGGTGAGCTCAATTTCCCACTTTGCGATTCTCCTAAAGGTGTTTGATCGATAAAGAACTACCTTGATTGGCTGAATAGTGAGAAGTGTTATTGTGTGCCCCTGAAAGTAGGACCGAAGTCTTCTGATTACAATCAGAAGAGCGTAAGTTAATTTTTTCAATTTAGTATATCGGGTCTCTGCATCCCTCAGGATCCGGCTTATATAGTAGACTGGCCACTACATTTTCGCCTCTTCTTTGACTAAAACCATCGAAAGGGCTATTGGAGAGACTGCCAAGTATAGAAACAATCCTTCTCCAAGTTTAGACTTAACCAGTAAAGGAGGTGAGCCAAGGTAGCTTTTGAGCTCTTTGAATGCTTACTGGCATTCCATAGTCTAGCAGAAGTTCTTTGATTATTTGAGGGCCTAAAAAAAAGGCATGCACCACTCAGCCGACCTCAAGACAAAGTGATTCAAAGATGCCACTTTTTCGGTTAGGTGCTGAGCTTCATTTATTGATTTTGGAGCAGTCATTTTCTTGATGGCTCGGATCTTCTTCGGATTGGCCTCGATTCCCTATCTTGAGACCATGAACCCCAAGAAATTCTCCAAGATTACTTCGAAGGTGCACTTGATCGGATTTAACTTCATCTTATATCTTCGAAGAGCGTTGAAGGTCTCTTCAAGGTTGGCTACGTGACTGATCAAAGTTTGGCTCTTGACAAGCATGTCGTCTACGTAGATCTTCATGTTATAACCAATCTATTCTCTGAAAATCTTATTGACCAGATGCTGATATGTCGCACCTATATTTTTTAGCCCGAAGAAAATGATCCTGTAATAATAAAGACCATGATCAGTAATAAAAATATTTTTTTTCTCATCCTCTAGTGCCATCCAAATTTGATTGTAGCTGGAGAAGGCATCCATGAAGGTGAGAAGCTCATGGCCCAAAGTTGCATCCACCAGTTGATCAATTCTGGGTATGAGGTAACTATCTTTTAGATAGGCCTTGTTCAGCTTTTTGAAGTCTATGCACATTCTTCATTTGCCATTGGCCTTCTTGACTAGGACCACGTTGGAGATCCAACTTGGATAGTTGACTTCTCGATTGAACCCAGCTTTAAGAAGTTTATCCACTTTCTCTACTATCACCTTCTGTCTTTCTGGTGCATGGCTTCAAACTTTTTCTTTCACTGATCTGCATTTGGGATCAATAGCCAGTCAATGCTCCCTGACCTCGATGTCAATTCCTGACATGTCTGCGGGGACCCAGGCAAAGGCATCAGCATTCTTTCGCAAGAAGATAATGAGCTACTTTCGAACTTCTCCATCCAAGCTAGAGTCGATCTGCACCATGTGTTCTGTATTCTCGTCATCTTGAGAGACAACTACTAGGTCTTCCATGGGTTCACCCCACTCCTCAATAAGATCATCGCGAACATCCAGCCCGTCAACTGGACAAAGGTCGAGTTGGCCACTTTTTTGTAAAGCGATGGAGTAGCAATGCCTTGCTAAAGCATGATCTCCTCTGACCTCCCCAATCCCATGACCTATTGGAAACTTCATCTTTAGATAACAAATGGATACTACTACCCGAAGTGCATTTAGATCAGATCGATCGAGAATTGCATTGTAAGTAGATGGAGCTTTTACTACCAAAAAGTCTACCTACGCTCTGGCCCATTTAGGATATTGTTCTGCAATCATAGATAGCATTATTATTCCTTCAACTGGCATAGCATAGCCAATGAAACCCACCAATAAGAAATTCATAGGTCCCAGGTGGTTATTAGGTATAGACATTTTAGAGAAAGCAACATAAAATAAGACATCAAAAAAGCTTTCATTATCTATTAGAACGTGGTGTATATCATAGTCAGCAATGCTTAGAAAGATTACAACCATGTTGTTATGCGAAAATTGAACTCCTTGAGCATCTTTATCAATGAAAGATACTGATTCTTCAATCCTCCACCTCTTCACTTTCTTCATCAATCCACTATTCTCTTCCCATCGAAGTCCCTTAGAAATGGTATTGATGATGCTGAAGGGTAGTAGATCTCCTTGTTGCTCTTCAATCCATAATGGTTCAAGCTAGGGCAGCACCCTTGGCCGATCTTTCCTTACTTCAGGCCGATGTCGTAGGAATCGACCGAGCCAGCCTCGTTTGATGAGCTTCTTAATCTCGTCTTAGAGCTGGATGCATTCCTCAGTATCGTGACCATGCTCATGATGGTAGAGGTAGTACTTGTTAGGATTTCACTTATCGGGATGAGTCTGCATCTTCTCCAATCTCGGCAGCTACTCCTTGATTTCCATCAAGACATGAGTCTTCGAAGCATTGAGGAGAGCATAGGTATGGAACCTTCTGGGGTGAGAGTTCTATCGTGCCCTTTGATCAAGGCTTCTCTGACGATGAGCTCGAGGAGGAGTTCGAGCTCATCTATGCTCGAGAGGAGTTCTAGAGCATGGCTGAGCATTTCTTCAACTACGGGCTTGCTTGAATCACCAGCCTGCCACTCTCTCATGACTTTTTCATCCTTTTCCTTGAAGGCCTCTTCTGCTCAGGCGTAACCATCAGCCTGAACTAGCATATCAGCAAAATTTCTGAGATACTTCTTCTATAAAAAAAATAATAGATCATTCTTCTGGAGGATGCCCTTTAGTGCGACCATTGCAATAGACTGGTTCAAGTTCCAGACCTTCAGGGTAGCAGCATTGAAGCAATTGACATAGGCCCAAATGGACTCCCCTTCCTTCTGCTTGATATCGATGAGGGAATCTGAGCCTCGTCGGAGATGTCGACTGTTGATGAAGTGAGCCATGAATTGGTGGCTCATTTGATTGAAGAAAAAGATAGTACTTGGCTTAAGGGTCGAGTACTAGTTCCTAGCTGCTTCCTTTAGGGTGGAGGGAAAAGCTCAACATAGGATGGCATCGAGCGCACCATGGAGTAGCATCATTATCCAAAAGGCCTCCAGATGATTGATCGAATCCATAGTCCCATCATAGCTCTTGCACTGGGGAAGCTTGAAGTTCAGTGGGATGGGTTCCTATATAATTTTTTGGAAAAAGAGAGGATCGATGCAAATATCATTATCGTAAGAGGAAGGAGCATGGTGGAGTTCCTTGATCCATCGATTCATTTCTTATAGTTTTCGATCCTGGAGATCCTCATGGTCATGGATCTTCAAAGTCTTCTGGCTAAATAGGGGTAAGGTCCCACCAAGGATTGAATCATGATCGGAGCAGGAGCTCTCTATCCTTCGCTTCTCTTTTCTAGAGGTTACCGATCGACTCGCCCAAGTCGATCATCCCCATACCAGATCTTGGGATTTCGATGTAGCCCACTTCGATTGGGCAGGCACCAGAGGTCATTATTGCTACATGGTCTGCACTGCTTTAGTGAGACCTCTAACCTACTGGATCAGTAGATTGAATTGCTCTGCATCCATCATTGCTGTCAGTGGAGCTTGAGATACCAGGGATGAGATAGGGGTGAGTAGATCTGGATGAGATCTGGCAGTAGAGGTAGTTGACCATCGAGTTGAGGCCTTCCAAGAGAGGCATCTTCATGAGATCGACTGGGGAAGAAGGACTCTGAGGGAGAAGAAGAGAGATCTCTACTAAGCACTTCTTTAACAACAAGGGAACCTCAAAAGAAAGAGGACCCTTCCTATGCGCCAATTTTATTGGTATAGAATCTGATTAACATTAGAACTGGCTGGAGCTGGAGAAGTCGAGGTCGCCACTAGGACCTACAAAAAAAGTCCAAATTGAAGGACGGGTGGCTCCGACAGGATCCTCCGATGGTCAAGTCAGCTCTTCCAGCCAACAGAAATAGAATGCTCAGTAGAAAAAATAGCAGAGTTTTGAGATAGAGGAGAGAGCTTGGAGAAAATATATCTAGAGGATCCCTTTTTTAGATGGAGCCTATAACAAACTAATGGTGATAGTTGCAAAACTGAGTAGTGGGCCGTTCAGGCCATGTGGGGTTTGTTATAGAGGGCAGTGTCTGTTGTTGCGATGCGTCCATTATCATGATATGCTGATGGTTGAGATTTAATTATTGAAATTCATACTAAACCACTATCAATAGCGAGAAAGGTTCGACTGGGAGGAGCCTTTCAGATGATTGGAAGAAATTCGAAGGGAGTTTGACTGATGGAGAAATCCATCTAGAGAAAGAGTTTGTCTGAAGGAGAAGTCCTAAGAAAATTTGGTTGAAGGAGAAGTCCGTTTGGAGGAGAGTCCAGAAGAAGTTTGATTGAAGGAGAAGTTCATCTGGAGGAGAAGTCCGGAGGAAGTTCGACTGAAGGAGAAGTCCATTTGGAGGAGAAGTTTGGAGAAAGTTCATCTAGAGGAGAAGTCCGAAGGAAGTTCGATTGAAGGAGAAGTCTAGAGGAAGTTCATCTCGAGGAGAAGTCTATCTAGAGGAAAAGTTCGGAGGAAGTTTGACTGAAGAAGAAGTCCAAAAAAAGTTCATCTGGAGGAGAAGTCCGTCTAGAGGAGAAGTCCGGACGAAGTTCGACTGGAGGAGAAGTCTGGAGGAAGTTCAACTGAAGGAGAAGTCCATTTGGAGGAGAAGTCCAGAGGAAGTTCATCTGGAGGAGAAGTCTGGAGAAAGTTCATCTGGTGGAGAAGTCCATCTAGAGGAGAAGTCCAGAGGAAGTTCATCTAAGCAATCCCAAAGATCAATAGGCATACTAAAGGTCGATCGATCCAGGGACAAGCGAAGCCATGGTTGAAGCTCTTCCACGATCAAAAATTCTTCCCAACTAGGCACTGGTCCGAAGTTCGGCAGGAGTAGGGTTTATCCCCAACGGACTCCTTCAGTCGCACTCCTTTCAAACAGACTCCTCCAGCTGCACTCCTTTTGGACAGACTCCTTTAGTCGCACTTCTTCCAAACAAACTCTTTCAATCATACTCCTTCCAAATGGACTCCTCTAGCTGCACTCCTTTCGGACGGACTTCTTTAGTCGCACTTCTTTCAGATGAACTCCAATTATACTCCTTTCAGATGAACTTCTTTAGCCGCACTTCTTCCGGATGGACTCTTCTAGTTGTGCTCCTTTCGGATGGACTCCAATCGAACTCCTTTCGGACGGTTCCTCTAGCAGCACTCTTTCTAATCAAATTTTTTTTAGATGAACTCCTCCAGTCATGCTCTTCCCGACAGCACTCCTTTCAGTCACAAACCTACTTAGCCCCTACTACTCCAGTCAGCTAGAACCACCCAAAAGGAACCTCATCAAATTATTGATTCATAGAAACCACTATATGAAGGGTGGAGCATAGAACTTCAGATCTTAATTTAAGAGGCACCTACTTGCACGCAGCTCACAAGACTTTCAAACTCCTTAAAGATGTTAGACTTTGCCCCTAACAGACATCTGTTAGATGTATGCCCTAGAAGTCAGATTGGCTGACACTTGTAATACACTTCTAAGGATAATTTCATAATTTTGACTATAAATTAATAAAATGATTATTTTTCTATCATGGTGTGTATTTAAAGTGTCTGTGATATATCATTTGAGTTAATGATAATGATAATTCATATTTTCAAGAGTTAAAAATTAAGACATGAATTTTCATAATTAACTTATTAACTGCTTCCGACCGTAGGATCATCATAAGGATGATGATCGATCTAGAAGGTTGGTGTATGATCATTTTCTTAGGATAGATGTATCCTGAATCTACAGTATGGAGACACCAGAGTGAGAGTGTAGATACTCGTTGGAGAACAAGGGCACCGAGCATGACCACCTCGAGTAGTCATAAGAAAGTCTACCTTCTCATCCATGACTGGCTCGATGCTGCAGTAAGTGTGTCAGGTTCTTTAACCTGAGGTGCATCGATAGTTCACCTTGAGGGTATTATAGTTTAACTACACCATAACTTGGTCTTCTAATAATTCAAAATTCTGAGGTGTATGTTGCCTATAGCATGTTCATTGTAGGAATTAGATTACACCAATAAGGAATCTATCTACCTCGATAGATGAGGAGTAGCCCTATGATAATCATGAGATTGAGTCCTTAAGCCCATGGCCATGGCAAAGTGAAGATGATAAAAAGAGTTTCTATTAGGATTTCACATTGAACTCAAATCAAATGATTAATTCATATGACTGATGTTGGGTTTAACGAGTTCACCTTAACCTTGATCCTGTCGGAACTCAAGATAGAAAAACCCAATCACATAGGTAACTACACCGAGAGGTTCATTTTCAATTTTGATGGATTTTCATCATATACTGCTAAGTGTCACTGATAAATTTTGGGAGCAATTAGAATAATTTTGATGATCAATCATTCTAATTGTATGAATCAGAAAAATTCTGGTCCATCGAAAGATGTTTTGATGATATCGATGATAGAGATCATGACATGTCCCATTACCATATAGAATTGAACCTAACTAGATCATACAAATAAGAATTTTGATCTAGATATTATCAATTGAGCTAACTTAGTTTGATTAATTTGGATTAGATCCAATCAAGTTTAAGGTAATCGTGCTAGCACACGATTGAGCCTAACTTTCTTCTTCCATAATCTATCTGATTCATCGCAACTGAGTCAAATTTGATTTGACTCATTCTTATATTTTAAATAATTTTTTTTATCTGACTGGAATAAGTTCATATCAAATTAATTATAGAAATTAAATCCATTCATGGTCAAATTGGACTAGGGTCAAAAGTTGACTTATTTGAGAAAATTAAGGATCACCTGATCAGATACTTTTAGAAAATTCTATAGAAATTATTTTGATCTAATTTTTGGATATGTTATATGACACAAGACATACATTGGGTGTACAAAATTTCATAATTTTTGGAGTTATCTAGACTAAGTTACAATAGAATTTAATTTGGATCAAACTCTTGATGGAAGAGTCCTAGGCGCAATGGACTCTTCCTTATCTACTCTTGCTAACACCTTTTTGAATCAATTTTGGGGACAAAACTAGATGACATCTGGCAGTTTTTTATGGAGAATAATCCCTAGAGGTTCTTTGATCAAATAATAAGTGATTTAATCAAAGAAGGACTCTAGATGGTGTTGGGTTTGAGAAACCTTTCTCATGCCATTGTGAAGAGTCGCACAAAATATTTTTTCCACATCCAAAAGGAGCTAGATCTTTGATATCCCACACCCCTCTATCCTCTCTCTCCCTCTCTTTTACATGCCTAAAAATTAAGGCACAAATCTGAATTAAAGATCTAAGATTTTTGGCACAAGATTCAGGATCTATACGACGGGCATGCTACCTTCAAAATTTTTTTGAAGGACTTTCATATCAGATTTAGATCTAATCTTTAAAGAAGAGATTTATGAGGAGAAGATGTTCAGATCTTGTCCAAGTAGATATTGATAGAGGTCAGGTGCATGCGTGGCTCCTTCCAGAATCTCAGGATAAATCAGGATCATCATAGGATAATCTGATTACCCAAAATAAGGTATAAAATTAAATTAGATTTAATTTTATTTTAATCTTAATATCAGATCTTAAAAGATCAGATCTGAGATATCTTAGATCTAATTATGATCTTAGAAAAAAAAATTTTAAAATATTTCTTTAGATCTAATTAGATCTGCACGATCCTACGATGGAAAATAAGGTTTTTCCTTCAACTGGTATTAGAGCTGCGTTAGCAGTTCTTCAGATCTACCGTAGATCTAATTTTATTTTTATTTATGATCTAATATTAAAAAATTTTATATATCACATCAGATATGATTAGATCTAAAATTAAAAAATTAAAAATAATTAAATCATTTAGATCTAATATGTATGAGAAACATGACTAGACTAGGTATAGAATAGTTTTATGTGTAGTCTAGTATGATCATATATTTAATTTAATTTAATATAATTTTAGATCTATTTAATTTTTATTTTTTTGATATTATAATTATTATAATTAGATCTAAAAAATAAAAAATATTTTTTTTTTATTTTTATTTTATTTCATATGAGATATGAAAGATGCATGCTTAGACTATTTATAAAATAGTTTTATAAGATGTCTAGAATAGTTTTGATTTTAATATGATCAAATTTAAAATTTTATTTTTTAGATTTAATATATAATATTTTAGATCTGAAAGTATGCATATTGATGATACATGAAATGTATGCAAGACATATATTAGTTAAATCTTTTTATGTATGATATATGATCTAACTAGTTTTATAGTAGAAAATTATATTTTTGATTAAGAAGTTTTCCATAACTATCTGATCATATGAATAAAGTAGAGTTTAAAGATCCTCTTCTTTCATTCGATGGGATGTTCTTATGGCATGTAGGGGTGCTGCGTGTTCGTCCTTAATTAGAAATCAGAATTTATTTTTCTGCAAAATCCTAGATCCTAAAATTCTAAGATTTTTGTTATATATTTTATTTATGAACTCAAAACTTAATTAAGAATTAAGATTATAAAATTAATTAGGTCTAAAAATTATGAATTTTTATACCTAAGATATATTCATAAAATTAGATTCGAACTTTGATAGCTCAATTAGGTCTAGCGGTTGATCAAACTGAATCAAGAGTTGGTTAGATGGGATCAAAGAAAGCTTAGATTTGATCAGCCTAATAGGATTAAGTCTGGATCAAGATTGAATCACATTGAAATATGACTCGATCAAGTCAAGACCTAATTTGGCTTCATGGTTCGAGCCTGGATTGTAGGCTAACCCAATTAGTTCTGATTTGATAATTTGGTGTCTAAGATATGTTTAGCAGATACGATCGACTGATTTTTAACTGGAAGCTACTCGATCTGAATGCGTTCTTATTAAGTTAATGGCATATTCCTTCCATCGGTCTTACTTACCTGGCCATTTATGTCAATCCCGTTCTAATTTGAGGTGACTAATAATTCGAGCCAATCCATACCACTAAGTTAGTCATAATTATTAGGACTAAGTCAAGTCAAGTTTAAAGAGATCTAAATTAAATCTTCCTAAGATAATATTAAGTCTAAGATCTTCTACCATTATAGATGTGTGGGCTCTTTCTGGGATTGATTATTCTCAGCTGGATACAGTAGTTCAATTACACTAAAAAGATGCAACCATGTCTATTAGGCATTGGATGCTACAGGTTGGAGGATGGGTTGGGCTCAATATTTTGAATATGATGAGGGATCCAATCAAAAATCAAATTCGTACAAATGATGGATCTGACTTAACTAAGGAGTGGAGCAATATTCAGGGCACGGTGAGCTTCATAAATTAAAGATCATATTAGGGTGCACCATGATTAGAGAATCATTGGACAAGAATTATCCACTCATCGATTGACCCATCGCCAATAACGGCTAGGTGAGGTGGTGAGTCGGTTGGTGGGATCATACCATCCACTAGAAATCAATAATCATAAAGATTTTTATATTTCTGCCAAGAAAGTGTAGGGATCCAAATAAATAGTGGGAGCCTAATTCATTTAAAAATAAAATTTCTAAATAAATTGGTTAAGTCTAATTACAAAATCAAACTAGAAACTTTAACTCTCTACAGGAAGATGTCCGCATCCAACCCACTAGCATATATCCTGGATACACATAGACTGACTGGACCAACTACAAGGATTGGCTTTAGAACTTCAAAATTATTTTAGATTCTAAGAAGTTGACTCATGTGTTAAAATAGGATCCTCCCATCTTACCAGCCCGTCCATCCATTGATTAGAGAGCGTCTCTCGAGAAGTGGATGGATGAAGATAATAAAGCCATGTATTATATGTTGGGCTCGATGTCTGATGAGCTCCAGTGCCAACATGAAAACATTAAGGCTAGTTGCCAAATATTGGCTCACCTACAAGAGTTGTTTGGTGAATAGAGTCGTGCAGCCAAATATCAAGTTACTAAAAGATTGTTTAAGGCTCAAATATATGATGGGCAGTCGGTCTAAGATCGTTGTCGATGATGATCAAGGACTTAGAAGAGCTTAAGAAGCTCGTTGTCAAATTAGATCAGGATCTACAGACTGAAATAATTCTGCAGTCCTTGACTGATGCGTATGGACAGTTCATCATGAACTACCATGTCCATAAACTTCAGAATACCTTGGCTGGGCTCATGAATATGTTGGTTACTACTGAGCTTTCTATGAAAGGTTCTAAAAGCTCAGTACTTGCTATGGAGCAGACTTCTTCCAAGAGAAAATCTTTTGGAAAGAAAAAAAGTTCGTGAAGAAGCAGAAGGTAGATGGTGAAAAAAAGAAGAAGGCAAAGCCAAAGAAGATGGCCACTAATAAAGAAAAATATTTTTATTGCAATACTGACGGCCATTGAAAGCGAAACTATCCTCTTTACCTGGCCAGCCTGAAGAATAAGAAGAAGATAGGTCCTTCTGGAGGTATGCTTATTATAGAATCTAATATTACGATTTCTTCTGCATCCAGTTGGATGCTTGACTCTGGTTCTAGTGCTTACTTGTGCACTTCTATGAAGGGTCTTGAGGATAGCAGGAGGCTGAGGAATGGTGAGATGATCATATGCATCGGAAATGGAGCAAGAGTTGCTACTATGGCCATGGGATCCTATCCTCTGCGATTATCATTAGAATTAGACTTAGTACTTAGGGACTATTTTTATGTGCCTATAGTAAGCTGAAATTTGATTTCTGATTCATGTTTAGCACAGAAAGGCTATGTAATTAGTTTTCTTAAGGATCATTGTAATATTTTTTATGAAAAAAATAAAATTACAAGTGATTTTCTTATAAATGTCTCTATCAGTTACATATTGATTTTTCTATTTTTAATATCAAGCAAAACATGAATGCCATAGGATCAAAGTGACCTAGGGATAGTCTAAACGATAGGTATTTTTGGCACTTTAGGCTAGGATTAACAATTTAAAAAAATTTAAAAAAATTTAGGCTATTGAATCCATTGACTTTCGAGTCATATCTGATTTGTGAATCATGCCTTCAGACAAAATGATCAAGCTTCATTTTATGGGATATAGGAAAAGGGCCACTGACTTGCTTGCCCTAGTACATACTGATATATACGGCCCATTTGATGTGCCAGTCAAGGATAATTGCATCTACTTCATCACCTTTATTGATGATTTATCTTGGTATGGATATATGTATTTGATGCGACACAAGTCTGAAGCTTTTAAAAAGTTTAAGAAATTCAGACTTAAAGTAGAAAAATAAATAAAAAAATCCATTAAGATTCTTCAATCAGATCGAGGAGGCGAATATCTTAGTCAGAAATTCCTAGATTATCTTAAAGATAATGGCATAGTTTCTCAATGAACTACACCTGGAATGCCTCAACTCAATAGAATTTTAGAACGGAGAAATTGAATCCTATTAGATATGGTTCGATCCATGATGAGCTTCACAAACCTTCTTGAGTTTCTTTGAGAATATAGTCTATTGACCGCTATATATCTACTGTATAGGGTTCCATTTAAAATCATTCCTACCACACCGTATGAGATATGGCATGGTAAGAAATCAAGTCTAAGTCATCTTAGAATTTGGGATTGTCCGATCCATGTCAAGAGATAACAGATGGATAAATTAGAGTCTAGGTCCTTTAGAGCTAGATTTATTAGATATCCTAAAGAGTCATTAGGATATTTTTTCTATCTTTCGGAAGATCATAATGTAATTATGAGTCAATACGTCATCTTTTTTGAAAAATAGTTTATTCAGGATGGTGGCATCGGAAGATAGATTAGGCTCGAGGAGAAAGTCTACCAAGAGCCACAAGCCAAGGAACCTATGGAACCCAATTAGATTAAGCTAGTTTAATTTCTACCTCATCCATCTCATAGATCAAAAAAAAATTTCTATCCCCTTGAAAGGTACTTAGGTACTATTTCAGAGAACGTAGAAAAAATATTCCTCATAGAAAAAGGGGTTCATGGTGATGATCCCAAAATCTATGATAAGATGATATCAGATATCGACTCTGAAAAATGATTAGAGATAACAAGTCTGAACCTTGGTAGATCCATCTGAAGGTATAGTACCTATTGGGTGTAAATGAATCTACAAGAGAAAGATAGGTGCCGATGAAAATGTAGAGATATTCAAAGCAAGGCTCGTAGCGAAAGGATATAGTCAGCACCAAGGCATTGACTATCAGGATATTTTTTTGTCAGTAACCATGCTCAAATCTATCCACACATTGCTTGTTGTTGCAACCTATTTTGATTATGAAATATGGCAGATGGATGTGAAAACGACATTCTTAAATGGATATCTTGAGGAAGATATTTATATAAAATAGCTACTAGATTTTACATCCAGTGATACCGATCATAAGGTCTGCAAGCTGCAAAGGTTCATATATAGACTTAAGCAAGCATCTCGAAACTGAAATGCTCATTTCAATGATGTGATCAAATCATTTGAATTCATCAAGAACAAGGAGGAGCCCTGTATTTTCAAAAAGATCAGTGGGAGCACTGTTGCCTTCCTCGTATTGTATGTGGATGACATTCTCCTAATTGAGAATGATATTTTCATGTTGACCACAGTCAAAATATGGTTGTCTAAAGAATTTTTTATGAAAGACCTAGGAGAGGCATCCTTTATTCTAGGAATTAAGGTCTATAGAGATAAACCAAATAGGATGCTGGGTCTCTTACAGAAGATGTACATAAAGGAGGTGCTAAAGAGGTTCAGCATAGAAAACTCCAAGAGGGGATTGGTGTCCTTCAGTTATGGCATTCATCAAAAGGATGTATCCCAACACACCTGAGGAGATTGAACACATGAGCAAGATTTCTTATGCTTCAGCAATAGGGAGTCTCATGTGTGCCATATTATGTACACGATCTAATATTGTCTATACTATGAGTATCACGAGCAGGAATCAGTCGAATCTAGATGAAGAGCACTAGACTTCTGTGAAATGTATCCTTAAGTACTTGAGAAGGACTAAGGATATGTTTTCAGTCTTTGATAATAGAGAACTTCATATCCAGAGGTATACAGACTCAAATTTTATGTCCGATATAGATGATTGAAAGTCGACATTTGAAAGTCTATTTATTTATAATGATGGTATTGTTAGCTAAAAAAGTTTCAAGCAGATGGTGATAGCAGATTCCACCATGGAAGTAGAGTACATCACTACATCAGATGTTGTAAAAGAGACGTTCTGGTATAAGAAGTTCATCGCAGAGCTCGGAGTGATATCATCAGATGCCATCCCTCTATACTATGACAACAATGGCGCCATAGCTCTAGCTAAGAAGCTGAGGTCTTACCAAAAATTCAAGCACATCGAGTGGTGATACCACCTCATTCATGATTACCTCGAGAAGGAATACGTCGAGGTCAAGAGAGTCGATATTGTAGATAATGCAACTGATCCACTGATAAAGCCATTGAGCCAACAGAAGATCAAAGCCCACCTTGAGAAGATGAGACTTAGATTTATAGCCAATTGACTTTAGATCAAGTGAAAGTTTGTTAGATGTGTACCCTAAAAGCTAGATTGGCTGAAACTTGTAATACACTTCTAAAGATAATTTTATAATTTTGACTATAAATTAATAAAAAATTATTTTTTTATCATAGTATGTATTTAAAGTGTCTGTAATACATCCTTTAAGTAAATGATAATGATAATTCATATTTTCAAGAGTTAAAAATTTAAGACATGAATTTTCATAATTAACTCATAAACTGCTTCCAATTGTAGGATAATTATGAGGATGATGATTGATCTGAAAGGTTAGTGTATGATTGCTTTCTTAGGATAGATATGTCTTAAATCTATGGTGTGGAAACATCGGAGCGAGAGTGTAAGTACTCATTAGAGAACGAGGGCACTGAGCATGACCACCTCGAGCAGTCATAAGAAAATCTACCTTCTCATCGATGACTGGCTCGATGCTGCAGTAGATGTATCTAGTTCTTTGATTTGAGGTGTATCGATAGTTCATCTTAAGAGTGTTATAGTTTGACTATACCATAACTCGGTCTTCTAGCCATTCAGAATTCTGAAGTGTATGTTGGCTATAGCATGTTCATTATAGGAATTGGATTGCAACAATAAAAGATCTATCTACCTCAATAAATGAGGAGTAGCCCTATGATAATCATGGGATTAAGTCCTTAAGCCCATGGCCATGGCAGAGTAAAAATGATAGAAAGAGTTTCTATTAGGATTTCACATTGGACTCGAATCAAAAGATTAATTCATAAGACTGATGTTACGTTTGACGAGTTTACCTTAATCCTGATCCTGTCAGAACTCAAGATAGAAGAACCCAATCACATAGATAACTACATGGAGAGATTCATTTTTAGTTTTGATGGGTTTCCACCATATACTGCTAGGTATCATTGATGAATTTTGGGAGCAATTAGAATAATTTTGATGATCAATCATTCTATTTGTATGAATCACAAAAGTTTTGGTCCATCGAAAGGTGTTTCAATGATGTCGATGATGGAGATCGTGACATATCTCATTACCATACAGAATTAAATCTAACTGGATCATACAAACAAGAATTTGGATCTAGATGTCATCAATTGAGTTAATCTAGTTTGATTGATTTGGATTAGATCCAATCAGGTTCAAGGTAATCGTGCTAGCATACGATTGAGCCTAACTTTCTTCTTTTATAATCTTTCTGATTCATCGCAACTGAGTCAAATTTGATTTGACTTATTCTTGTATTTTGAATGGATTTATTTTTATCTAACTGGAATAAGTTTAGATCAGATTAATTATAGAAATTAAATCCATTCATAGTCAAATTGGACTAGGGTCAAAAGTTGACCTATTTTGAGAGAATTGAGGGTTACCTGATCAGATGCTTCTAAAAAATGTTATAGAAATTATTTTGATCTGATTTTTGAATATGTGATAGGGCACGAGGAATACATTGGGTGTACAAAATTTTATGATTTTTGGAGATGCGTAGACTAAGTTATGATAGAGTTTGATTTGGATCAAACTCTTGAGGGAAGAGTCCTAGGTGCAATGGACTCATCCATATCTACTCATGTCGACACCTTTTTGAATCAATTTTGGTGATAAAACTAGATGGGATCTGGTGGTTTTACATGGAAAATAATCTCTAGAGTCCCTTTGATTAAATAATAGGTGATTTAGTCAAAGAAGGACTCTAGATGGCATTGGATTTTAGAAACCTTTCTTATGAGATTGTGAAGAGTCGCACAAAATATTTTTTCCACACCCAAAAGGAGCTAGATCTCTAATATCCCACATCCCTCTATCTTCTCTCTCCCTCTCTTCTATATACCTAAAAAGTTAGGCACAAATCTGAGTTGAAGATTCAAGATTTTTAGCACAAGATTCAAGATCTATGCAATGATGTTCGTGAGACAGACATGCTACCTTCAAAAATTTTTTGAAGAACTTTGAAATTAGATTAAAATCTGATCTTTGAAAAAGAGATTCACGAGGAGAAGATGGTCAGATCTTGTCTGAGTGAATACCAGTAGAGGCCAGACGCGTGCGTAGCTCCTAAACCTCAGGATAGATCAGGATCATCGCAGAATAATCTGATACCCAAAATAAGGTTTGAAATTAAATTAGATTTAATTTTATTTTAATCTTAATATTAGATCTTAAAGGATCAGATCCGAGATGTCTCAAATCTGATTATGATCTTAGAAAAAAAAATTTAAATATTTTTTCAAATCTAATCATATTTGCACGATCCTGCGGTAGAAAATAGAATTTTTTTCTTCAACCTCGGCTAGTCGTAAGCCCACCACATACACTGAAGTCTCCAACCTATGTTCGAATTTCAATAAAGAAATCTCCACCACCTATAAGTCTGACAAACGATAACTCATCCTCTAAAACAAACTTCACATGGCCTAAGCAGCCCACTACCAGACAGTTATGGCTGTCACCATCAATTTATTACATGCTCCGTCTATGAAAGAGACCCTTCAGATATATTTTCTCAGAGCTCTCTTCTCTTTTTCCTCACTCTGTTTCTCTATTTTTTGAGCACTCCATTCTAGTTGGCCAAAAAATTGACTTGAGCATCGGAGGGTCTTGCAGAAGCCATCCACCTCTGATTTGAACTTTATTTTGTAGGTTCCATCGATGGCCTCACCTTTCCAACTCCAACTACCTCCAGCATCCTCACAAATTTTTGCACCAATAGTAGCATTAACCGTTTGCCTAGATGGCAATTAGCTGTAATATAGCTCAAAGATAGCTGCAATTTGATTGGAGTATAGCTAGCGCTTAACTGGCTTTCAGATCATGTCGAGATCGATAAATCATCAATCTGGATAGTATGGCTAGATCGATATTTTATCGATCTTGGTGTCAATTAGGCAGCGCATTTGCAGTTAATGACATCAGTTTCTTACGAATCTAGGATGATCAATTAGTCGCGGAGAGACTGATCTCATACTTAGGTAGATTACTGTCGTCGAGATCGGTATGGAGCCGATTTTCTGTGAGAGTCAACTATCACTAACTTTCAGGATAGTGAGATGCTGGTCTAATTCCGTATAGCCATCCTGAGATTGATTGGATATCAACCTCGGGGTGCAGTGAGGCTAGATATTTGTCAACGGTTGTGAGCCACCGACCTGGACTTTGTGTGATCGATATACTTCCAATCTGGGTGGATGACTTAACATATTGTCCGATCATGATAAGGATTAATCTATGCTCCAAATCGGTCTTTTACCGACCTATAGCTAAACATTTGTCAATTTTGCCGGTCCTTTGTAGCGACAACCTCTCTGCTACGTGGCTAGTGGAGATTGCCTATACCAATAGTGGTGATGATCTAATTTTGTAGGGATGCTCCTAAAATTTCATGGTTTGAAAACAAACAATATATTTTATCAATGTTGCATAAGAAGCAAATTTTAAAGTATGGGTCAAGCATAGAAAATAATTCTAAGCAAGATGGATAAAATCTTCATAATGGAAAAAATGCATGGTGTTTTGGTAGTTGGAAATTGGTTTAAAATTGGTGTGG
Organism: Cocos nucifera; assembly: GCA_006176705.1. NCBI lineage: Eukaryota > Viridiplantae > Streptophyta > Magnoliopsida > Arecales > Arecaceae > Cocos > Cocos nucifera. The sequence goes on from QRFJ01000567.1 coordinate 267,871, forward strand.
AAAAATTTTGCGGATGCTTTCTAAACTATTATAATCTAACTATGATATGGGCCTAGCTAATGTGTTGATCATTAGCATTCATGCTTGGAGACTAGTTACTTTTGAGTCTAACCATTTGGTGTTGATTACTACTATTTCATAAATTTAGAAGCTAGTCTTTTATGGCCTTATCATGGGGCTATCAAAGTGGTAATCAATAAGACTAAGATAGAATGTATTTATAGATGACCTTCGAAAAGTTTACATGGAAGTGCATTTTCTAGGTTTATTTAAACTGTCTTTTAAAAGCTAAGTTTGCATGGAAGGGCATTTTCTAGGTTTATTTAAATTTTGTTGCTACAAGGTGGATGTGATGAAAAATGTTATCATAAATTTTGGGTGAACCATTTCCTTGATAAATTCTGGTTATATTTATATTATTCTACGATTTCATCCTTCTACTTGCTCCAACTAGACGTGTAAGGGTATGTTATCGAGTTGTAGGACATTCTTCTTTTCAAATCCTATTTTTTAGATGTCGAGGAGTAATTCAGCCGCAATTGTGGGCTGAGCGGTAACGGATTAGGTTTTAGCTATTTTCTTTTTTATTTGAACAAAAGTTTCGAAAAAGAGTTAGACGTATGAACATTCAAAATTTTACTGTAAGCGTTCTCGGTATGTTTTGAATGGATGTTATGGTGTTTCTGAAATATATGTTAGTATTGCAGAAGCTCCGATATCACCATTACTTGGTTCATTGCTGTGTAGAATAGGCTAATAGAAGCGAGAAACGGCAGGCGTGGCATGGGTCAAAGCCAATTGATCTGTAGCTGTCTGTCACGTGTCTACCTTGTGCTTTTAAGATGGAGCATCACATCAAACCAATGGATCTTTCCAAGCGACAGAGCTGATGCGATGTTGCATGATAGAGCAGAGCCCATGAAACAGTAATACGTGATGGTTGGCCGACGCCATGCTGGACTCTTTGTCGTTGCTGGCATGATGGTCCGATCGACCAGAAAGCGAGCCAGGCCCATCCTATTCACCGGACCGCTAATACATGTGCTCTTGACCGCCTCTGGGCCACCAGTGTCCCTTTTGACCAGTGGGTGCTCCCATATCGGGGGCCTACGGGGACACCGAACCCTATAAGCAGAATCCGGCCGGTTTAGTCGAGCCAAAGCGAAGCCAACTAAGCTCCAGTATCCTTTGCCGGGGGACCCATCTTCTGCGTACAGGTGTCCCCTTTTAAAGCCTCCTGAGGATTTTGGCCCTCTCCTGGATGCATTTCCTCTCTCACAATCGGTCCATCCCAAATCCAATCTCGCAGTGGCCTTTTTTCACTCCCATCCCACCCCAGCTGAGAGACCACAATGAAGGTAAGTCGACACATTCTCGATTTCTATGTCACGACCCAAATTGTGCAAGCTTTTTCGATGAAAAGTCTGAATGGTTACCTGGCAATGATTTTCGAGCAAACAAGGTAACTGAATGCATCGCCCATTTTGGGCATTCCAATGGTGCAGATTTTCAACTGGATGCACCGCAAATTGCACCCAAGTATGAGCTACTCTCAGGTTTCTCAAAAGAAAGGTCGAGTCCTCATTTTCCTTTTGAATTAATTACCATAAGCAATGAGATGACCCGGATCTTATTTCTTCCCTAGATAATTCCTGGCTGAATTTGTTGTTCATTGTAAGTTCGGTTCTGCTTTCTGTTAATCTATCTTAAGATTGGCGTTTTTGGTTCTTATTTCAACTCTCAGAACATTTTGGTGGGGAGACGGAGAAGGAAGAGATGGTTCGTCAGAGGGAAGGGGATAGGGACACAGAAGCACTGCTGCTCCATGACATGCTTGATGGCATCCTCACTATTGGCACGTTAGGCCATGGTCATCCCTGTCATGTCCTTTTCTCCCAGTCCAACTCCCCCCAAGAGGAATCTCTCCAGAAGGAACAGGAGAAAGAAGAGGAGGACGGGGATCAGGAACAACAAGTCTTAGCAGTGGCAGCGTTTGTTGTGGAGGAGCGTAAACCGATGACCGTCTTATTAGAGTCCGCTTTAGTTAAATCACCAGTTGATGAGGAGGAAAAGAAAATGGTGCAGATGGTGGTGAACGAAGAGGAACCTGAAAAACTCCTCGAGGAGCCGTTGTTAAAGAACAAAGAGAAGAGAGAAAGGGGTAGGACGACATTGGCCGAGCTGTTTGCTGCCGATGCCTCCTTGGAGAGGAGAAATGCTTTCAAGAAGTCTCAAGTCGCCAACCCTGCAACCAGATCTCCGAACGCTCGTCCCAAGACCAACACGCCGCACAAGAAGAAAGGAGCCAATCCGGCACAAGCCAACACCACTTCAACAAAATTACACCGAGTACGGTGCCAAACACTCTCTTCTATAGATCCATATATTTCACTCTTCTCCTCTCTCGCTCTACCACGTATGTTAATGATTACTTCGTGGGAAGGAGGGAATGCGAGTGGAGTGGTGATGGTAAAGTAACAACTCTTTTTAGATTGTTGACCAATGAATTACTAACTCTTATTTTAATCTGCTGTAATTGGTTTTTGTGGGAATGGGTAGCTGTGGACGAGGATGCTGAAGAAGAAGATCCATCCAGAGCTGAACGAGCGATGCACTACTGGTGAGGTGCCACTGATGACCGCACAAGTGGGGATCTCTTCTCGCACGGGTAAATTCTCTCTCTAACATGCACACTTTTTTGATCGTACTCTCGTCAGTAAGAGCGAGAAAATATTCGCTTGCTTTAATATCGATCGACTGAAACGGCGAAAAGTGAGGGTAGTTGATGGAGACAGAGCACATGGTGGTCCGCGGTTCGCAGCCTCTTCGTCTTCGTTCGCCTCCGCGCTAAAAGGTGAAAACCATGGATCGAGCGGTGGAATCCCAACTCTACACTCGGGTAGACCGTTACTTTGGGTCCTCCCGAAACGAGCGAGATCCAGTGTTGTTCACTTTTCCACGTTTCCGTTCCTTGTTACCTACGTTCGTTTTCCTCAAACCTACACCCCAAATTTCCACATTTAAAGACACCAAATAAAACAAACTTCTTTTTTGAACCAATCTATGAAGATCACCAAATCACTCTAATTATAGAAAGGACTAGACAAGGTGCATCAGCAAAATCCATTATACCGAAAAGGCAAATTGCAAGCCAAATTTCCAAAAATCCTAACTTGCCCGTACATTATCTAATTGAGGTGTCATTTTTTTAAAGAAATAGGGTGACTTTGAGCTCAATGATGGGGTGCCATTCCATAAGAGTATAGTGCATCAAGTGATCAAGATCAATCCTACCATTAGGGTCCCAAATTTGATTAGTTAATGAAAAAAAGAATCTTTTTGGGAAAGAATGTAACTATTGTTGCTGAAAATAGTTTGCTTCGGGAGTGGAACGATCGGCTTCTCGTAGGAGATGCTGGAATGACCTGCAAAATAAAGTTCAAGCCAAAGGATTTGACTCTAGCAAGGATTCTTCGATGCTCAAATCAGCAGAGAATGATCAAGCAATAATATATTCTCTGAAAGAAATTTCTTGCTTATCTGGATCCTCGGAGTTTTTAGTATTTATAGGAAAGCTTTATGCGATTGTTGCGCCATTCCATTAATCTTGGGCCGCTAATATTATCATGGCGAGATTTTAGACGTCCTTCGAATGGAAAGGTTGTTATCAACGTGATCAGAATGGCTTATCCATCGTCGATAGTTTAGGCCGAGTGAAGAATAATTTGTTCATGGCTAGATTACAACTGTGTTATCATTAATCTACGAGATGAGTTACTTATTCGAGATGATTAATAAATTATGAGCGTCATCCGAAGCGTTCACCAGAAAGAACGGATCAGGCCCGCTTTTGGAGGCTGGACATCAGTTCGGAGAACATTATGATAATTTTTCTGACCTCCGAACGTTCATAGATAAGAACTAAACTAGGATATTTCGAAGGTAGATCGGATGATCTGAGGTGTTTACGTTACCACCGTAACAGTAACCAATCATATCTTTCAATTCAAAAGAAATTAGGTAAAATAACTGCAAATAAAATCAATGTAGAAATCATGATCTACCTTCTGTAAGACTAACCTTACATTTTATTGGGTTCATAAAAAAGAGGATGGATAGCCTTTATCCACCATTTGATTCAAAAAATCTTTAAAAAAATGGATGAAATTGTGAACTTATCCATCCACCATAGTCCATCCATTTAATCCTCTCAAACTAAGAGGATGCAAGGAGATATAGAAAGAGTTCACCAGGATGATATGTTGATAAGATTATTGCTTATTAGTTTTTGATAAAATCCTAACAGCTATTTACTTTTTTATTCATTATATATATATACATAATTTAACCGATAACACTAAATTTTATTAATAATTATTTTAGTTTTAGTATGTAATTTTCATAATTATAAGTAAATAATTAAAAGTTATCTTCTATTGTTCTTTTATATTAATTATTTTATAGTTAACTATTTATTTAAAAATAATTAATTATTTAAATTAAATTAAAAATTAAGTTATTTATATAATTAATATATATTTTTATATTAATCCATAAATAATTATTTTGTAATTTATTATTTAACTAAATTAATATAAAATTAAATATTTATATACTTTTTATATAATTATAAAGTTTATAAGTGTATATATTGTCCTACTTTTTTATATTATAAATAAGATAATTTCATAAAAAAGTATAGAAAGATAATAAATTAATAATAATAATTTTTTTATCAAAGCATAATTTATTAAAATTGTCATATAAATATCATTCATCTTTTCTTTTATTCCTCCTATATTACATATAAAAAAAAATTATTCTTATCTATCATTTTATATTTTACCAAACATACGAGAGGATGAATGAGTCTATCCATCCTCTTCCCTATTCATCATTTCTTCTTCAACCATTCTTCCTCCAATCTATTACTAATACCAAATAAAGGATAAAACTTTTTAAGATTGTTCTTAGTAGTCATGTATATTTTGGAAAATTTGTATTTTTTTTATATTTACAAGTGGAATTTGACCTAAATTGTGGGACAGACCAAATTAGTACAAACGCTTTGCTTTTATAACTTAGAAATTTGATAATTCATTATGAAAAGAAAAGAGATCTATATCTTATTTTAGCTAATTTTTTTATATTTTAATCTTTTAAGAGAAAATATTTTTTTGCTTTTCCTTCTCCACAAAATGGATTAAACCCCCTTCATCATCAAATAAGAAACAACTAAGATAGGAAATTGGCAAGCCCCCTCGAACTATGTAAATTAGTTTTACAGAAAGATATGCAGCTCTCTCAAGAGATTTTTGATACACTTGAAAGAAAGTTTTTCTTGAGCTGGTTGAAGGAGTTACTTCATCTTTTTCACATCGGATCACACAAAAAAAAAAAGAAAAATAACTATTTTTTTCTATTCATATGACATAATTAATATGGGAATCTAACACAAAAGTTCATTTAGTGGGCAATAGTCCCTAGGATTTGATAATAGGATGATGGGATATAAGGCATGCTTGTATAAGTAATCTTAGCTTGTCCAAGCTAAGGCTTGGTTCATTTTGTAGTCAAATTGAGCTTGGGCTAAGTTATTTAAAATCTCTTTTCTGATTATTATCAATTTATTCTCTTGCCTACTATGAAAATTATTATTTTATTAAAAATTTAGTCAAATAATGATCATATATGGAGTTCATTATATTAATATAAATGATAATGAAACATTTATTTATTCAAAAACCATGTGTCTATGTGTAATATATATTACTGATGAGAGACATAACATACCATATTATGACTGATTAGTCCAATAACAGAATTATAAACATCTGCAGTAATTAATTGTATTTATCCAATTCCAAGTGAGAATGCTTATTGATATATATATTTGGGGCTTAGCTTTCTTTTCTTTTTCTTTTAACCTTGGAGAGTACATTGTCCCAATTAATTCAGGACCTACCTCTCCCACTCTTCAACGTTCACTCTCTACCATGTAACTGCTAGCAATGAGGCATGCTTTTTTATTGTTGAAACATATGGAGAGTGGGTAATTGGCAACCAACTAAGCTGATTGAAACTACCGACGCCCCATCCCATTCCTAGCCCTGCTTTACATGGCAAGTTTGTAGGGTCTGGTTCACAAGAATTGGATAGAGGCAATGTGATTCTAAGAAAGTAAAAAAAAATCCTTTTATTTGGTTGGAATTTTCAATGAAAAAAGATTAGAAAAAAATCTTTTTATAGAAATATAATTCTTATATTTCATAAGAAAGAAAAACCCATGGAAAAGATGGTTTCTGGAATTTCCATAGGTTGGGCATTGGAGACCTTTTTTTTTTTCGAAAATACACTTTTAATAATGTTCTTTTATATTATATTAATATAAATATCAGTATAATATTAATATTAATATTAATATTTATGATATATTATGTTAATATTAAAAAAATATATAATAAATTATTATTAATATTATATCAATATTTATTAATATTTGGGACCAAAAAAGTATAGTTTTACGCCAATTAAGAATATATAGATATTTTATATATTTTTTCTAGAAAAGTCGTCATTCTAAAATAAATCATTTTCTCATTATCTCTTAAATATGCCAAAACTATTTTCTTAGATATCATGTTTTTAGGAATTAACTTTCTAGAAATAGCATTCCAAAGTAAATAATTAAATCTAAATTCTAATTAATCATAATCCCATGATAATAAATCTAAAAATCTACTAGAAGATAATAAATAATCAAAATTTCTCAAAGCATTGAAAAGAAAAGGTTGCTTATCCAACCACGCCTAAAGTTGGCCTTCGTCGCTAGAATATTCATGTAAAAAATCTACCAAAAGGCTAAATTATTATTTTTCTACTCTAATCATTGAAGCCCAAATATTTCATGAACAAAGAACCAAATAAATTTTAATTTTAAGTCAAATACTCCAGTTGAAGGGTGTTGGTCATTCTAAAAGTCGGTTAGAAATAGTTTCACGTCTTCATTTCCATATCCGATTCAAGTCAGATGTGGATACCGATTTCTTAGTCAGATTAGATCTAGATACGGATCCAAATGTTATTACAAAAATCTACTGGATTCGGATTTAGATTCAGATATACTTGGTTTTTCTAAATTTAGATTTGGGTATTTGTATAACAAGATGCCTGAAACATCTAACTAAAGAAACAAACACCCAACCAACAGACCACAATACTGCATCTAATTATTGGGTACTTATTCAAAAACATTCATATTGTTAAATAACTATTTCATGTATATTGTTATATTTTATATTTTTATCATTATTTGCTCTAAAAATTTAGTAATAATATTTACATTACATTTTTACTTTACAAAGTTTTAATTTTTATTATTTTAAGGCAAATCCAATTGAACCAGTAACTTAGACTCTTGACTAGGCCGATGTCCATATAGGTTTAATAACCATATCTTAAATTTTTAATGATCTTTTATCTCATGTAATTTGCATAGTGAATTATATTTTCATCCTTTATGATTGCATAATTAATATCACTTTTCATCATTGAGTTCCAACTTTATATTCAAATAATATCTGACTTATTTCTATATTTAGATATAGAAAATATGGATGTGATGAGTATCAAACTTATACCGACATTTGCTTAGGATAAATATGGATACGCTTATATCCAATTTATACCTGTATCTATTTAGAAGAAATATGAATTCTAATTTTTATATTTTATTTAATATTTATATTTATTTTTATTTTATTAAAAAAATATGGATATAAAGAGATCCAATTTTTAGTCTTAGTACAGGGTAATTGGCTCCATGGAATTAGAATATGGGTGGACCTTAAGTTATATGGTCCACCTGGGTCTACAGTATCATCGCCCTTGGTCTCCTCCCTATGGTGATGGTTGCAGGTTTACTCGAATACTAGCATATAGTTTGCTTATCTAGCAAACATAAACAAACTACACAATTAGTCACCTAATCCTGTTCAGTCCAATCTAGCAAAAACTGGTCCAGTCCACTCTAACAACCACTCCTTCCATTTCTTAATCAACGTAAGCAGCAGTGAGAAGAAGTTGATCAAAAAAATAAATAAGAAATGCTGCATTTAGTCCAAATCGATACACACTCTGATAAGCAAAGCAAAATGAATGCGAACGCAAGACAAACTGCCAAAGGATTTGGACAGCTACATCATGGGGTCACATCAATTCTCTACTCATTTATTCTATGTCGACATGTCCATGATCGGTAGATGGTACTTAGAGGTGGGAATGGACGGATTTAGATTAAGTTTAACTCTTGGCTAAAAGAATTTTGGTAAAAAATTCTCCAAAGATCCATTTATAATTGGTTTGGAAAGTAAAAATCCGTAGTCAACCCATTTATTTTATATGAACCGACGTTCACCCATCAACTCATTCAAAATTTTGACTCGTTAATCATATATAACTTGAAATAAAAATATGATGCTCGAATATCACTTACAATAAAATTAAATTTAATTTCAAACATGTCATCGCAATCACAATAAATATATGATCATAACGACCTAATAAAGGACAAAATTAATTAAAATGCAATCTCAAAGCATAAATTCCTAAAGCCCATCCTCTCCATCACTTTCTACAATCTTCTTCTCTTTAAAGTGAACCGAGCCATAGAATTATCAACCATATTTGATATGGAATCAATTGGTTCCTCACAGATCACCTTGAATAGGTCATCGGCTTTGTGAACATAAGCCCAAACCTACAAATTTATGGTCAGACTGATTTTGGGTCACCTAGAAACTGACTTAATAATGAAGAAGCCCACCAAAATTTCAAGTGTGTTTGTATGGTTGATGGGTTTGAGTCAAATTTTGCCGGTCAAATTTGCCACCCCTAATGGTACCCCATTCTCTAATTGCCACGTAGGAGTGATGAATGGAGTGGTGAAAAGGTGGATGATCGGTAGCAGCACTGTTAATTGAGTCATGATAAAAAGGTTAGATGTATCTTGCTTTGTTTTAATAATAATGAAAAGAGTTCTTTCTCTTCTTTTAAAAAGAAAGAGGGAGACTCATTTGCAATATAAGTACCTAAGCTCAAATCCTAGGGGATGCATCGTGTAAGACTTGAATCCAAAACTTCTAACTCCTAAGCAGCTGGCTCATGTTTGACCACCATGAGATGCCCCAATTTAAATATACTAATGGTTAGAGTGTTGAAGAGCTTAAATGAAGCCTTCTCCTTATTCTTATAATAGAGAAGATGCTACTGATAGCTTTTTCTTCCATGAATAACTCAAAATTGGTGCTCTTCAAATAATTATTTTTGGAAACTATTCACAAAAAATACAAAAACAAGTTGTTATGGTTATTTTATTTTATTTTATTTTTCATGGATTGAGTAACTCATTGGATTTGTGAGATAAATCCAAACCCACCAATTTGTAATCAAGCTAATTTTGGGTTACCTAATAACTGGAACCCCACCTAAACCCATTTATTTCAGGTGTATTTATGTAGGTTTATGGGCTTGAGTCAAATTTTGCCTTAGCCAAATTTTGCCACCCTTAATAGAACCGAAGATCCTTGATGCAACCTATCCCCAATATGTTGGAATTTGATATGTCCTTGTGCATATAGATTTCAAAACATTTTTCAAAATCAAGTGCAATAAAAATAAAGATTAGAAGTATTTTTTAATTAAGAACTTATATTTATCATACGAAGGCATCTACGAATTAATTCATATTCAAAATATTATGATCTGATCTTTAATTAATAATAATTATAAATCATATGATCAAATCACATACCTGCTTCACTTTTTCTTTTAGATCTGGATCCTGGGGGTTGAACAGGTTCTATATTAGCCGTTCAAGTACCCAGCCTCTATAAGTATGCACTCAAGGTTTGCTTAGATTCTTGATTTAGATCTTTCTTTTGCAAAGTTAGATCTTTCCCTGAAGCCTATATGGGCCTTGAATCTTTGATCAACTCTTTTTGATCTCTTTCTTGATATTTTTTCTTTCTTTCTTTTTTGATCTTTTCTTTATTGATTCTTGCAACAACCAAGAACTAAAGAAGGGAAGAGGAGAACACCTAACCACCTTAGGCATATAGATGGTGGATGCCCAAAGCTCGGGCTTGGGAACCAAGGAAAGAAGGGAGATGGGGCATGGAGCTCAAGGAGGAGGCGTGGGCTGATTACAATCTAATGCTCTAAGGGCCAAGGGAAAGGCCCTCTTATATAAAGAGTTAGTTGGTCTCCTAATTAATCTCAAACTAGTTACAAAATGATTCCTAATCACATTAGGAAAATAACCTTTGACCATACCATGTGCCAGCAATGGGGCACTAATACTTGGCACCCTCTTAGTCCTCCTTTCACACGTCAAGAGGGAAAGAGGGTGGGTGTGTGCCCTCTCTTGATCCCCTTAGGTTCCACCAAATAGGTGCCACCACTTGATCAAATCAAGTAGCGCCTACAAAAGTGATTAAGGACATCAAGAAACTATTTCTTGATCTGATTCAAACATTTCTTTAAGCAACCAATATTTGGAGCCCATTGAATCCAATTCAATTAGGTTCAATTCAGGTAAATTGCTTGGTTAAATTTTATCAAATAAGCAAACTAGGTACAAGAGGAAATTGGGTTCGACCAGATGCTACCTGAAGGAACTAGATCTAGGGTTTCAGGACTAGATGTTGAAACTTTTATAAGATCAGGTGGTAGAAGACTGAAATAAATCAAAATTTATTTATAAAAACTAGAAAACTCCTAGATCTAAGATCCCATTACATGATTATAGCATGAAATTAAATCAAAAATTTAAAATAATAGAAAAAAAAATATGTTGATCATATCAACATACATCTACACTACATCTAATGCAAGTATGTAATAATAGATCAGATCCATATTACTTGTGCAAGTTAGACATTCTAACTTACTGATCTGAGCAGAAGGATGAAGCTCTGAGCCACACACATATCCGGCCTCTAAGAGATGTCTGTACGAGCCCACGAACCTCGATCAGAAGTCTGATGCAGAAAATTAGCACAGTATGCTAGTACTGTGCTGATCCTTCTTCGATGGTTGATCTAATGCTTTCTTTTTCAAGACTTGGATACTCTAAAAAATCAGAAAAAAAAGAAGAGACTTTCAAACTGAAACAACACTTGAAAATCTTTATGAAGGAGGAAAAAGAAAGAGCAAAAGAATTCTTGAAGAAGACCCTCTTCTTTTTTCCTTTTCTCTCACCTAGACACCTAGATTGGTATCTATGAAATTCCAATGCCCAAGGGTCTCTCTCTTTGATTTTCACATGCCTAAGAGCCCTCTTAATGGTCTAGAGTCTCATAAAAAATCAAACCAAAATAAGTCTCTTATATAGAGATATGGAGGAGTCTTGTCTAGGTCAAATACCTAGACAAGGCAAGTCCTAAATAGGCAAGTTGTTGGGGTGCTCAACACTTGGGTGCCCCTTTCTTTATTTTATCCATGGACCAATGGGTAGGTGCACAAAAAAGGATCCTTTTCACCATGGAAACTAGAAAGAAATTAGAGTGGGGCCGCACACATGGGAAGAGTCTAAATTTGTTAAGATTTTATCATATAGAGTCCAAAATCTCAACAACTTCCCATCTATTGATCTGGTCCATAACTTAATGCCATATAGGAAAGAGAGAAGAGGGGTGGGCATGCGTGATGATCAGGGAGAGAGGCATTCGATGCAAAAAGAGAGAGAGAGAGAGGGATGTGGGGGGCGAGGCATTGGTGGTGCAAGGATGGAATACTAGTCCTACTAGGATTCCATATATGACCTAGTTAAAAATGGTTTCTCAAATCAAATCAAACCAAAAGTAAATAAACCTAATTAAATTATGTCTTAACCCAATTAAGAACTTAATTAAATTAAATTAAATTAAATTTTAATTTAATTTTTTAATCAAATTAGAAAATTGGTTGGACCCAAGTTCTAGTTGAACTAGGACTAGTTCTTTCTTGCACTTGGCTTATCCAATCAAGTCCAAACTAAATCTAATTAAATCATATTTTATTAGACTTAATTTTAGTCCTTTGGATTAATCAAATTAAGCTAATTAGCAATTAAATTACTAATTGATCCTCCTATAATACTTGCACTAGGTTAAACATCAATCGTATTGATTGTTTAACCCTAGAATGATTCTTAATCATTGATCAACCATCCAATCAGATCGTGAACTCTAATGTATATGACCCCATAGGTCCGAATCTGAGCTGATAGCATAGAAATAAATTTTTGTATTAATCAAAGTGACCATCTAGTAATGGTATCCGATGGTCGGATAGGTTGAATGTGTAGAATAACATCCTTAGAACCCATGTGGATATAGTTTTCATATAATTCATCTTCTTAACCAAAATGCTCGTAGGACACATCAAAGTTCAACTATCAACTCTGATCAGGCTGTTCACATTGTATTTCAAAATATCAAATCTATCTCACGGATTATCCTGGCCAAGATTTTGTTATATTGAAATACAGTGGTATATTCTTCTCTAACTCTTGAAGTGGTCAATTTCATCTTAATCATATACCAACTTCGTAAGTACTTGACTATGTCTAGAAGCTTTTCGTTACTGACTTAGAAATTCAGTTAGTCCGGTACCAAAGTATAATGAGTTGCTTGCAAGCTACTAAGGTGATCTCAGATCTAAGTGACACTTATACCTATATCCCATCATAGATATTTTTGATAGAAGAATGCTCTCTAGTTGATTATGTTCAGTGACGATATACCCCTACATCTCATCTGTATGCCATACCAGCATCTCCACACTCTTTGGTTAAGAGGACAATCAACCTATATGACATACATCGATCTATGCTCGATAGATGTTGTAATCCTTATTAATAGTCTATCATTTGATCGTGAATAGTTTTAAAGATTGTTGGTACGAAATCTGATTGATATCGAAACCTATGCTAGAGTTGGAGAGGAGGAGGTCATCGCCAAATTCCTGCAAAATAAGTCTCGATCGAAGTTGGAGATGGTGGCTCCGGTAAGATCCTCCGATGATCAAGTTAGCTCTTTCGGCCAATAGAAATGGAGTGCTCAGAGATGTTTTTAGTAGAGTTTTGAGAAGAAAAGGAGAACTTAGAGCCTAAAGAAGAAAGTATATCTGAAGGATCTTTTATATAGATGGAGCCTATAACAAACTGATAGTGACAGTCGTAACCGTTCGATAGTGGGCCATTCGAGGCCGCATAGAGTTTGTTATGAAAGATGGTGTCTATTATCGTGACATGCTAGTCCATTGGAATTTAATAGTTGATGTTCGAAGGAGGTAGGCACTGGTGATGAAGAGCTTCAAGTTTCATCAATTTCAGAGAAGTTCGGACTCCTTCAAGGTCATTTGTGTGTAAGTAGATTCATGCTGTGTAGATTACTAGATCCGCATAGGCATGGAGGCCCTTCCAGGTGATTGCATGGAGTTCGACTAGAAAGGATTCGAAAGTCCACTAGAGAAATCCTAAAGGAAGTCTATTGGAGAAATTTGGAAAGAGGTCTGCTAGAAGGATTTGGAAGAAGTTTGACTGATAGAGAAGTCCGGTTGAGGATGAAGTTCGGAAGGAGAAGTCTGGCTAAAGGAGAAGTTTGGAAGACTCACAATCGGAGAAGGTCGGTTAAAGGAATGTTAAAAGGAGCCTGCCTAGGATGGAGAAGTTCGGCATATGGAGAAGTTGTGATTGAAGCTCTTCTATGATTACAAGCTACATTTGGTTGAACATTAGGTTGAACTTCGACGGAAGTGGGATTTATCCCCAATAATAGTCTACCTACTCTCGAGTTCGAAATTCAAAGAAGGAGAGTAAAAATGTGACTGTTGAAGTTCTTTCCTGGGTTTCGCACTCATTGGTTAAGGCATTTTATTATTTTTTACACTGGTGCCAAAGTTTCTTTAACATGACTCGACCTAAAGAGATGAATTTTTGAAATTTCTGTCGAAGCACTGCTCGAGACACGATGCCATAAAGGCACTGCCCATCACCATTTTTCTATCATGATGATTGGGACATGCGTCACATGAAGAATGGTCGAGGGAGATCTGCAATCATGATAGTTTTGGACCTCTCCTTGCTATTTAAGTCCTCCTTCCCTTTTTGGTTCTCATCTTTCTTCCAACTGAGAGTTCTAGTTTCTTCCTCCTCTGGTTCTTTCCTTCCTTTCTAGTTATAGGCATTCTCCCGCTTGGTCTTCATCATGCTTATCATCTCTTTATCCTTCTCAATCGATCTAGGTCAGTTTCACCATCCTTCTTTTTGATTACTCCCACATCCTTTGCTTCTCGTTCTTTCAGTTTCCTTTAAGAAGTTTCTGCATCTTATTTTTCTTGATTTTCGATGACTTTTCTTGAGTTTAGTTCGATCCAGATATCCACCGAAACTTTTTAATACACTAGTTCTTGGAGTTCATTCAGTCCAGCCTTCCTAGACCCCATCCTCATAGCAGAGGTTGGTCCTGGAAGTATGTCTCATCAATCCTTCGCACTAGATACCATTCCTTATGCCCTGATCCCAAACGACCTTTCTTTAACTAGGATTCAGTTCGGGATCCCTCTGAAGTATGACCTTGAACTTTTCAAATCGGGTGATCATGCGAGTTTTCCTCCAGCCGATCAATTTTGTTTATATTTAGAAGCTCTGCATGTTGGACTTTGACTTCCACTCCCCCCTTTCGTGATTGCCCTTTTTTGCTTTCTGAAAATTTTTCTTACCTCCGTAGCACCAAATTTCTTTAGGTTCATGATAGAATTCTTTTCTCTTTGCCATCTAGCTGAGGTCCATCTTACCATCTCACTCTTTAGAAATTTCTACACCTTCAATTGTCATCCTTCCATAAAGGACTGGTGGTACTTCTCTCCTAAGTTCAATAAGAAGGGGTTACTGAAAGGTGCCCCTTTTTTCATTTACAACTAGAAGAAAAAGTATTTTTTCATGCACTGTCCGACCTCACTGGTAGATCTTCCTCCTTAGGGTCACATTAGGGAGTCGGTTCATCGAGCTCCTAGCTTAGACAAAGTCGATCTTGATTCCTCCAATAAACTTAAAACATACCGAGCACCTCTTCTTTTCGACCTTCTGAAAGAATAGACCTTGTTCAACCTGGGTTTGAGTCCCCTCGATCCTGCTGATATATTTTTCTACTTTTTGAATTCTTCGTATGGTTTTACATATATGTACTGTCATTGATCGTGATTTTTTTTCTATCGTAGAAATGGATACTCAAGCTACCGAAATGCTCACCAAGGGGCTTTACACCTAGAAGAGGAAAGAAAAAATGTCTGGTGGTAGCTTGAAGAGGGCGAAGGTTGGCACTCCAAGCTCTGCAAACCCACCACCACTATCGCTGCTTTTGAGGTTGCTGCCAGTGCTGAGGTTGCCCCAACTGCTGAGGTCGGCACCGTTGGTGCGGGTTTCATACCTCCTGTGCCCTCGATCCCTTCCAGCAGAGATCAAGCTCTGAAGCTTCCTGCTGAGGGAGAGATGGAGGAAGGAAAGAAGAAAAAGAAAGCTATCGCAAAGATGCTCCGCAAGGCTCATCCTGACGAGCCAAGCGATGACTGCAGCGAATTAGGAGAAGACCCTTTCGATGACCCGGGGATCGTTCAGAATTTAATCGATAAATTTGCCATGCCAGAGGTGGTGGACCGCATGGCCGACCTTGACCCCTGGAAACTCATTTGGGTTTCTCTTGGGATGATCCTCAAGATGACCGCTCCATTGCTCAACTTTTTCTCTCCTCTTCTACTCTTTTCTTCTCTTCTTTTTTAATATCAACTATCTATTGCAATCGGATCACCAAATGCTCGCCCTTATCAAGAGGGCATGCCGTCAGGAGGTGGAAGCACGAAAGGTCCAAGAGGATCTTTGAATCAAGGTCGATCATCTTCAAGAAAAGGCCGCCAAGGCTGAATGCTTTACAAAAGAGAAGGCAGCAAAAATTGAGAGTCTCTAGGGCATACTTTGGAAAGAGGAGTTTGTCTCAGCCAGACTTAAGAATGCATTGGCCCTAGAGGAGGAGAGGAAGAAGAAAGCTAAGATTAAAGTTATCGAACTAGAAGCCCAAATGGTGAAGTCGATCTCAGAGGCGATGACCCGGGCCATGGAAGAGTTCAAGGCCTCTTCCAAAATAAGGAACCTGAATGTCAAATTCAGTTAGTAGGCATTCATCAAGAGCTTCGAGCTCTGCGAAGGTAGGATGGCTCGGAGGTTCCTTGAGCTCGACCTCAGATTTCTGGAGGAGGAGGAGGATGACATAGAAGCGGGACCGTTCGATGCCGCAGTCGATCCTTCCTCTGTCGAGCCTACTTCTGGTCCATCCGAACCTATCATGGAGGTGCCTGAGCCAGTTTAGAAATTCGAGAAAGCCAAAAGCGCTCCAGCTTTGTCTGCCACCATCCCTCCCAAGGTTGAAATTCTCGAGTAGTTGTACATTTTTTTTCTTTTTTTTTTTTAACTTTGTACTCAAAATTTTTGATTAAATGAAAGTGAATTTCTTTTTTGTCTATACCCTTGAGCATTTTTCATACTTTGAATGCAGTCTCCCATCAACGCTAATCCACTACCTTAAGGGGTTTCCCTGAAATCTTTAATAAAAAGTTCGAAGAAGAAAGTCCATCATCTGAAGAAGAAATTGAGGAAGATGGAGAACAACCTTCAAGCTTCATGGAAAAATGCTTTGGAGGCAACCAAAGAGGTCACTCACCTCCAAAACTTGCATATGAAGGACTCCACGAGTTTTAGCATTCGAAAGGAGAGCTTCGAGAGGAAGCTGGCCAAACTTTGGAAGAATGCCAAGCGACAAATTCTGGGTGCTGATGGTGAAGATCAGCTCCCTCGAGACTCAACTTAAAGTGGCGAAGGAGAAGATTCAACTTCTCGAGGGGAGCTCACCATGATCCTCTGACAAGGTGCGATTCGAGTGAGACTGATCAACGAGGTTCTCTGCACTTCAAAAGCAGCTGCATGATGCTAAGCTCATATATAAGACTTATCGATTGGGCTGGAGTGATAGGATATCCAAGTTAGAACAAAAGCTTCGTGCCTCCAATGATGAAGTAGCCCAACTCCAGCGACGACTTGATGATGGCTTTTAGACTGGTACAAGCAGGGTGGCTGAGGAGATCACCTCCTTAAAGAGGACTGTTGGCAAACTCTTGGAGTCGGTCGATGCAAAAAAGACTGAGGTACAGTGGTTGAAGCTCGAGCTGACTTATGAGCATCAGGCCACCAAGGATGCAGAGATTGAGTCCGAGGTCCTGAGGGAGAGGTTGTGAGAGTCAGAGGAGAACTACCATTGAGTTAATAGAATGTTCTGCGATATCATGATGAGATGGAGGGAGAACGAGGAGGAGGTCGATTGTCTAAAGGAATCTTTGGTAATGGCCACCAGTCTGAAGTCTAAGGAGTCCGATCTTTCTTAGGATTTTGGTAGCCTTTCTCTTTCTCTCTTTTTTATTTTTTAGTGTAATCAATCTTGTCGACTAGTGTTTTGCTTGTAATGAACTTATTTTTGTAATAAAATGGTATCTTTTTTATTATTTTTATTTCGCATGAATTTGAAGCTTGCTCGTGGCTTTACTTTCTTCACTTTATTTTTCTTTGTGTTGTCTTCTAATGAGATGCTTATTATGGATGCCGAGCTGGGATCTCTTCTACGAACCAAGATAGGATTTCACTTTTCGTATTTGATGTAGTCAGGTAGTCATAGAAAAAATACATGTACGGGTTGTCGGCAGGGCTTCTCCTTTCCTCTTGTCTTTGGTCAACGAGGCCCTGACTTTTGCTCATGTTAGGATGAGGTCTTTCTTCTATTCCTAATGTGGCTTGTGGGGATACATTAGAACCGTTGGTAGGATCTCTCTCCTCATCTCATCTTAGTTTAACGAGGCCTTCAACTTTGCTCATGTTAGGACGAGGTCCTCCTCTTATTTCTAACATGGCTTGTGGGGGCACATTTGGATTGTTGATAGGGCCTTCCCCCCATTCCGTCTTAAATCAACGAGGCCTTCAACTTTGCTCATGTTAGAATGAGATCCTTCCATTCTTAACATAGCTGTAGGGGCACATTAGGATCATTGTCGGGGCTTCTTTCCTCCTCTCATCTTAAATCAATGAGGCCTTCAACTTTGCTCATGTTAGGATGAGATCCTTCTATTCCTAACATGGCCGTAGGGGCACATTAGAGCCATTGTCAGGATCTCTTTCTGATAGAAAACATGTAGGGTTTCATGCATAGATTTCAAAATTTTTTCGAAATGTAGAGCAGTGGAAGACATAGATTAAACTATTTAATCTACAACATGTATGTAATCAAATTCTAAAATCCTACATCAAGAATCTATAACATGTTATGATATAAATATAAATCTAAAATTAAATTAATCATAAGTGGTATTGATCATATCAATACCTAGATCTAGAATAATTCTAGATCTAATCCTAGATCACATCTAGGTCACCAAGAGATCAGATCTCTTATCTCTGCATAGGTCGAGAACTCCATGGTTGAATCCATTGTTGCCTTTGGAGCCACACATGTGTTCAGTCTCTATAGGTGATCCACACGAACCTACAACATAAATTGGAGGTTCGTCGAATGAAGATCCGCTCGAAGTGCTAGCTTTTCGCGGATCTCTCCTAATAGTTAATCAAATACATATTCTTCAGATCTCTTGGATAATCCAAGAGATGAAGAATATGAGGAGGAATGAGGGAGGAATCCAACCCTTGGATCTCCCATAAAATAGAAAAAAAAGACATATAAACAAAACCCTAGGAGAAGACAAATCTTCTCCTTCAGGACATCAACAGTTGATGTCCTAAAAACACCTTTATGCTAGGATCAGAGGAGACGTTCTTCTCTTGATTTTTTTCTAATTTTTCAGATATCAGACCCTCATATTTTTTTAAAAAAAATCTAATAAATAAAATTGAGAAGAAGGGCTCTCAAGGAAATCCTAAGAGAAGACCTTCTTCTCTTCTTCTTCTCGCATCAGGATATGATCAGATCATATCCAAAAAGGATCACCATGCCCCAACACCTTAGAGCACAGATTCCATGCCCCCTTCCTCTCTCTCTTTTAGATCATTATCATATAAAAATTACATAAAATAATGAAGAAGAAGATACTTAAAAGAAAACAAAGAGAAGATAATCTTCTCTTACCTTTGTGCCATCATGACATCAATGATTGATGTCCAGATGAAGACCTTTTCTCTGACAATCTTGACACCATCTTTTCTTAAGCCCTTTCTCTTTCTCTTAGATTTTTATCATATAAAAATCATAATAAAAGAAAAATATAAGAGAAGACAATCTTTTCTTACCTTATCTCTTCAAGACATCAACCTTTGATGTCTTAATTGAGGGCTCTTCTCCAAGAATCTTGGCACTACAAATCCTCCACACCTTCTCCTCCTTTTCCTCTAATTTTTTATGATTTTTTTAGTATTTTTTACATCCTTAAACTATCTTATAAGAGGCATCCACCTTTTATTGCAAGACTAGATCAAAATCTAGTCAAAGAAGGACTTCTATGGGGCGTCCAACTCTTGGATGCCCCTCCCACTTATTTTTTCATGTAACCACTGATTCTTATGCACAAAATCAAGAGGAAAAGGGCCGAATAAGATAGAGGAGCATGGGTAGAGTTGGCGCACAAGGGAGGGGGAGTTTGGGTCAAAGAAGACTCTTCCAAGTAGGAAATAATTTTCAACTTCCTTCTAATTTTGATCAAATTAAATTTAAATCTAATTCCTGAGATAATGGGGTGTGAAAAATCATTTCTTAGGCATTGAAATCATAAAAAAAAATTAGAATTAAAATATGGTGTGGGCTTTCTTAGGCATAAGTGAATGAGAGGGTCCTAGTCCAACTGGGACTCCTCTTGTTTGACTAGGTCAAAATTATTTTAAATTTAATTTAAATTATATTTAAACTAAATTAAATATAATTTAATTAAAAATGATCCTAGTCCAACTAGAAGTTTAATTAAATCAGATTAAATCAAAATTTAAATCTAATTTAAATCCTAAGTCAATTAGGTGCACCCAAGTCCTAGTCAAATAAGAAATTATTTTTATCTTACAATTGGCTTATCCAATAAATCAATTAGACTTTATCTAATTAAATCCAAATCAATTCTAATTGAATCTAATTCAATTAGACTTGATCTTAGTCTGATTACTCAATTAAATTGAGCCAATTAGCAATCTAATTGCTGATCGATCCTCCTATAATACTTGCGTTAGGTCAAACATTAATCGCATTGAATATTTGACCTCAAAATGATTCTCAATCATTGATTAACCATCTGATCAGATTACAAGCTCTAATATATGTGACCCCATAGGTTCGAACCTAAGCCGATAGTATAGAAACTAATTTTTATATCAATTGAAGTTACCATTTAGCAATGGTTTTCGACGTCCGGATAGGTCGAATGTATGTAAAGCAACATTCTTAAAATCCTAGCCCATAGTTATTGTATAATTCATCCCTATGATCAATAATGCTCAAGATGACTTTGAGTATGCTATCAAATACTCATACAAGTCATCTCTATTGTGTCTCAAAATTTTGCAAATCCCGTGACACCTCACGAGGATTACTCAGGCCTAGGTTTTGCTAAATTAAAACATAGCGAGATATTCTCTTCCTGAAGTTAATTAGGAGTGGTCAATCTTATCTTGACTCACACACTGACTCTATAAGTACTTGATTGTACCTAAAAATCTTTCATCATCTATATTAGAAATACAGGCAGTTCAGCACCAAAGTATAGTGAGTTGCTTGCAAGTCACCGTGGTGATCTCAGATCGGAGGGACACTTATATCTATTGATCTTAGCTATCTATTCTTGACAATAGAGTACTACATTGGTTATGTTGAGTGTAGGTATACTTTTACATCTCATTTGAATGCCATACTAGTGTCTCTACACCACTTGGCTATGAGGACAACCAACGCATATGGCATACAATGATCTATACTCGATAAGTTATCATCTTTATTAATAATTTATTATTTGATCATGAACAATTTAAGAATCATCCGATAAATTCTTCTTTATCAATTGATTATGGTTCTAAGGACTTCATCATAATTTAGGAGTTCATTTAAGAAAGATAAAACTTTTATGATGAAATAGCCAAATTATTATTATTGTTAGATAATTCATATACCAATTTCGATCATCTACTACTTAGATGATTAGCTTTAGGATACATTTTTCAACAACTTCCACTTGGACTAAAGCCAATCAAAATGATATCAAATATCCTATCTTCTACTTGAGTTCGTAGTACTCTTTAGTTTCGAGGCCTTAGCAAATGGGTCAGTCAAATTCTTCTTTTACATCGATCTTCTAAAGATCGACGTCATCCAAATCAAATATTTAAGATGAAAACGATGCAGAATATACTAGTCCTTCGGTTCTTTAGCCTGAGCTATAGCTCCAGTGCTACAATAGGACTGGACCATGGGTGGAGGGTGCCACTCCCAACCTGCTAATGAACCTCAGTAACTACACAACTTACATGGCAGCATCATATGCCATGATGTACTCTACATCACTAACTGAATAGGCTAAAGTATCCTACTTGAAACCTTTCCAGCAAATTGCTCCTACAATTAGGGTATGAGTCGACATTCTCTTATTGTCATCTTGTTCTGACTGAAATCAAAATATCCATATATTTTAAGTCAGTACTTTCATATTTGAGTCATTGGACCTTAGTATTTTCTAAATACTTAGGGATTGTTTATACAATCCTCCAGTGGCTCTTACTTGGATTAGACTGGTATCTGCTCACTACCTTTAGTGAGTATACTATGTCTAATCTCATACATGGATAAATAAGATGATAGCTAAATCTTTATTCCTTGCAATATTAGAATGCTATTCCGAATTAAGAGAATTTCATCCTCAAACATCACAAGAAATAATACTATAAAATATTTTGCCTAATAATAAGTGCAGGGTTTGTCTTTGTTCATAACTAAGATATATGTTTAGAACGTATGTTCGAACTCTGAGATGATACTCGGATGAACTTTATAGGTCCTTACCTTTCCGTCTGCATTACTCTGATCCTATTAAAAATTCATTCACATCCAATGGATTTTATCCCTTTAGGTGATCAACTAGTGTCCATACACTATTGATTTTTATAGACTTCAATTTGGATCATATGGCTCCAAGCCATTTTTCAGAATTAGACCACTGCATTGTATCCTTATAGGTGATTGGATCCTATTTATTCTCATCGAGCTCAACATGATCGCCATCCCGATCCTAGACACTGAAGTATCTATCCGACTAATGCAGTACTCTGTCGGATCTCCTTAAAGGTGACACTTTAATGGGCTTCGGATTTGATCTGATCAAATTTGGTTCTATAGGTTTATCAGATAACGTTGGTTTTTTTCTACCAATCAAACTTTTATAAGTTCAACTTAAGAGGCATCGATTTCTTCTCTAAGAAACTTCTTTCCAAAAGGAATGCCCTACTGCTGATGAACATCTTATGTTCTTTAGTATAGCAGAATTAATAACCCTTAAATACTTATTGGACCAAAAATCCAAGTTTATCTGTGTGTAAATATATGACATAGGCTGATCAACTCCAAACTCAAAAGTGAGAGAGTCTAGGTCAATGCCCGATCCATATCCTATATGGAGTCAATGCAATAGATTAACTCGGAATAAATTTTCAGAGTAAAAAATAGTAACAAGAGCACAACCCTGCAATAGGCAGATAAATATACCTTATTGTGGATTGAACTATATCTGATAAAGTTCAATTTCTTCTTTTAGATACACCGTGTTTCAAAAAGAAATCCACTGAGAGAGAATCATATTCTCTCCTAGATATGTCACAAACTCACCATATAAGTATTTGCCTCCTCGATCTTATCGAAGAGTTTTAATACCTTATCCAATTTTTTTTTTCATTATTGAATCGTTTGAATATTTCAAATAATTCATCTCAAACGTACCCATGCCTAGATAGATCGTCTATAATGAAATATTAATGTCTTCCTTTGGCACTTTAGTTCAAGATCCACATACATCACTATGTATGAGACTTAGAACTTTATCTACTCCTTCACCTTTTCAGTAAAAGATGACTTTGTCATCTTTCCAATAAGACAAGATTCATAGGCTATCAATGATTCATAATCATTGATATCGAGATTTTTCTCTTAAGCTAACCCGTTTATCCTATTCTTGTCAATATGATTAAGCCTGTAATGCCAAACATAGACATCCATGACATAATCTAACTAGGGTGTGTACATTCAACTTACCTTAAGTCCTTGCAATGAATTGCATAAGACCACTGGTATCTAATACCCAGGTAGTAGAATTACATACAGAGAAGTTTTAAGATGTTATCATATAACATCTTTAATGAGCAACTTTTGTTCTTTTCTCTTGTTCAGCCTATTGTGGTTAAGGGAAGCAAGACAAATCTTCTTTCTATGACCCTATTTCAGACATTAGAAGTACTATGCCTAATTTGGATTAACTTTGGACTAATTATTTTGACTAGGCTCAGAAACTCCAATACGAATCCATTCGTACTACTGAACTAATATTCAACTTTTGATACTAATTATCGAAGTTGGGTCCATAAGTCTTCACTGTCTAACAGTGATAGGAGCAATTAGGATTTAGCCTTAATAGAGAATAATGACCTATTGTATATGAATCATTTTAAGTCTAAAGACTTGGACTTTAGTCTAAAGGTTCTCCCACTATTTTATTCAAATTGGTAGCCTCTACCTCCAATTCGAGGAATTACTTTAATTTTTTAGTAGGTACTAGAATCCACATAGACTGCAAATGAGTTCAACTTTGGTTGGCCTACCCATATACATCTAAGGATAGGTTCATAACCAATTATTTTTTCAAATAATTTCTAGTAATTTTAATTCTGTCTCAAGCCCTGATTAGTTGGCTTTGGCCTTCTCAGAAAAGGGTCTAGTTAGGTCCAACCATTAACATGACCATACTTGGCGCATCCAATCAATGAATAATCAGGTCCAACTTTGGTTGGCCAACCCAACCACCATTAGAGAGATACATCCAAGTCATCATATGATGGATGATAATTTAATTAGTCAACAAGCACCAGACCTTTGGGCCTCTAATGATTATTGAGTTAATGGACCCATTATCAAACAATTTAATGAAAGGCTATGACTCTGTTATCCCCGTAACTTTATTATTTTAAGGATCTAATAATTTTAAAGAATTTAAATTATTAATTATTTAAGCATAGAATGGACATGGACCAATTTGCTCCCACTGACTTCACCAAGTCAAGTCCTCCCACTGACTTCACAAGTCACTGATGAGGATGAGGATCAATTACGATCCATGGGCACCTAAATCAGTCTCACTAATTTTCTATGTGACATGGGTTAGCATGAATTAATGAGCAACCTAATCAAAAACTTGATTAACCATATTAGCTAGATAAGTGAGATCGATAGAAGGATCGATCAAGGCTTGCCTTAGACACCATCAGAAATGGTCAAGTAAGCAGGCTGTCAATTAAAAATCACTGATCTGGGATGCCAGACTTACCTTAGACACAAATTGATTTATCAGTTTTGATTTGGTCTGCCTAAAGACTTGGGCTCGACTGAGTCATGATCAATATTTATTTGTTAGATGTATGGATTTTGATCAACTACAACTATTGAAGTGATCTATAGAAATGACCTAATCCTAATTAACTATTAATTAGATTTGATCAATTTCTTAACTATGTCCATATTTAATCTAACCCTAGGTCTAACCAGTTAAGAACCTGATCAAAGCTAACCCATTTTTCTTTAATCTATATTTTATAAAATTATCTTAGGATCTTCAAATCACAAACCTAGATCCTAAACAATCACTTAATTCTTAATTAAGTTCAGATCTTATGGGTTCAGGTTTATGGAATCTCAAAACTAGTTTCTGATTTTATTGTTTGAAATATTTTCAAACTATATTGAATCATATTTAATAAATAATTTTAGATCTGATTTATTTCATTATTTAGATCATGTCCTAGGATTTCAAATCTAGGATTTTACAAAAAGTAAGCTTGCGATTTAATTTCTATAAAATAAATATGTCATCCATATATATTCTAGATTCAAAACAAAAATTACATATCAACATATGCAATAAGAGGATCTAGATCAAAATATAAAATACATCATGTGGATCAGATCATAAATCATTTAAAATTAGATTTAAAATTTAAAAATAAATCATAAATTACTTTAGATCTCATTTAACATATTTATGACTTAGGTTTCTCGGATCAGCACATACTAGGACAACCTTTCCACTGCAAGGGATAAACCTTATAGCAGGACAACCTTATGGCAATATGTGCAATCCTGATATTATTTAGATTTAATCTAAATAATCTAAAATATATTTAGTATCTATTAAATTTTAGATTTAAATCAAAAAATTAAATCATAATTTTTTTTAGATCTAATCTAAATAATTGATGATTTTAATTTAGATCAGCACATACTAGGACAACCTTTTCATTGTAAGGGGTTAACCTTACAACAGGATAACCTTATAACAGTATGTGTGATCTTTAATTAGATTTAATTTAAAGTATACATAAACATGTTATAATAGAATCTAGATGCTATGATATCACTGATAGAAAACATGCAGGATTTCATGCATAGATTTCAAAATTTTTTCGAAATGTAGAGCAGCAGAAGACATAGATTAAACTATTTAATCTATAATATGCATGTAATCAAATTACAAAACCCTACATCAAGGATCTATAACATGTTATAATATAAATATAAATTTAAAATTAAATTAATCATAAGTGGTATTGATCATATCAATACCTAGATCTAGAATAATTCTAGATCTAACCCTAGATCACATCTAGATCACCAAGAGATCATATCTCTTACCTTTGCATTGGTCGAGAACTCCATGGTTGAATCCGTTGTTGTCTTTGGAGCTGCACGTGCATCCGACCTCTATAGGTGATCCACACGAACCTGCAACACAGATTAGAGGTTCATCGAACGAAGATCCTCTCGAAGTGCTAGCTTCTCATGGATTCCTCCTGATGGTTAATCAAATACATGTTCTTCGAATCTCTTGGACAATCCAAGAGATGAAGAACATGAGAAGAAATGAGGAAGGAATTCAACCCTTGGATCTTTCATATAATAGAAATAAGAAGACATGAAAAAAACCCTAGGAAGAGACAAATCTTCTCCTTCAGGGTATCAACAGTTGATGTCCTAAAAATACCTCTATGCTAGGATCAGATGAGACCTTCTCCTCTAATTTTTTTTTAAATTTTTTAGATATCATACCTTTAGATTTTTTTCATAAAAATCTCATAAATAAAATTGAGAAGAAGGGCTCTCAAGAAAATCCTAAGAGAATATCTTCTTCTCTTCTTCTTCTTGCATCAGGATATGATCAGATCATATCCAAAAAGGATCACCATGCCCAACATCTTAGAGCATAGATTCCATGCCCTCTTCCTCTCTCTCTCTCTCTCTCTCTCTCTCAGATCTTTATCATATAAAAATCACATAAAATAATGAAGAAGAAGATACTCAAAAGAAAACAAAGAGAAGATAATCTTCTCTTATCTTTATGCCTTCATGACATCAACGATTGATGTCCAGATGAAGATCTTTTCTTTAAGGATCTTGGCACCATCTTCTCTCAAGCACTACCTCTCTCTCTCTCTCTCATATTTTTATCATATAAAAATTATAAATAAAATTGGAAGAGAGAAACATAAAAGAAAAATATAAGAGAAGACAATCTTCTCTTACCATGTCTCTTCAAGACATCAACCTTTGATGTCTTAATTGAGGGCTCTTCTCCAAGAATATTGGCACCACAAATCCTCCATGCCTTCTCCTCCTTCTCCTTTGAATGTTCATAATTTTTTTAGGATTTTTTACATTCTTAAACCATCTTATAAGAGGCATCCACCTTTTATTGTAAGACTAGGTCAAAACCTAGTCAAAGGAGGACTTCTATGGGACGTCGAACTCTTGGACGCCCCTCCCACTTATTTTTTCATGTAACCACTGATTCTCACACACAAAATCAAGAGAAAAAGGGCCGATAAGATTGAGGGGTGTGGGTAAAGTTGGCTCCCAAGGGAGGGAGGGGTTTGGATCAAAGAAGACTCTTCCAAGTAGGAAACAATTTCCAATTTTCTTCTAATTTTGATCAAATCAAATTTAAATCTAATTCCTAAGATAATGAGATGTGAAAAATTATTTCTTAGGCATAAAAATCATAAAAAAAAATTTAGAATTAAAATATGGTGTGCGCTTCTTTAGGCGCAAGTGAAAGAGAAAGAGTCTCAGTCCAACTGGAACTCCTCTTATTTGACTAGGTCAAAATTATTTTAAACCTAATTTAAATTTTATTTAAACTAGATTAAATATAATCCAATTAAGGATGATCCTAGTCCAACTAGAAGCCCAATTAAATCAGATTAAATCAAGATTTAAATCTGATTTAAATTCTAAGTCAATCAGGTGCACCCAAGTCCTAGTCAAACAAGAAATTGTTCTTACCTTGCAATTGGCTTATCCAATAAACCAATTACTTAATCTAATTATATTTAAACTAATTCTAATTGAATCTAATTCAATTAAACTTGATCTCAAATCAATTACTCAATCAAATTGAGCCAATTAGCAAACCAATTGCTGATCGATCCTCCTGCAACACTTGCATTAGGTCAAACATCATTCGCATTGAATGTTTGACCTTGAAATGATTCTCAATCATCGATTAACCATCCGATCAGGTTACAAGCTCTAATGTGTGTGATCCCATAGGTTCAAATCTAAGTCAGTAGTATAGGAATCAATTTTTGTACCAATCAAAGTTACCATCTAGCAATGATTCCCGATGTTTGAATAGGTCAAATGTATGCAAAGCAACATTCTTAAAATCCTGGCCCATGGTTATCATATAATTCATCCCTATGACTAATAATACTCAAGACGACTATGAGTATGCTATCAAACACTCATATAAGTCATCTCTATTGTGTCTCAAAATTTTGCAAATCCCATGATACCTCACAAGGATTACCCAGGCCTAGGTTTTGCTAAATTGAAACACAGCGAGACATTCTCTTTCTGAAGTTAATCAGGAGTGGTCAATTCCATCTTGACTCACACACCAACTCTACAAGTACTTGACTATACCCAAAAACTTTTCATCATCTATATTAGAAATACAGGCAATCCAGCACTAAAGTATAGTGAGTTGCTCGCAAGTCACCATGGCGATCTCTGGTCTAAGGGATACTTATACCCATTAACCTTAGCTGGCTATTCTTGATAGTAGAGTGCTACATTAGTCACGTTCAGTGTAGATGTACTCCTACATCTCATCTGGATGTCATACCAGTGTCTCCACATCACTTGATTACGAGGACAACCAACACATATGGCATACAGTGACCTACACTCGATATTGTTAATAACTTATCATTTGATTAAGAATAATTTAAGAACCATCCGATAAATCCTTCTTTATCGATTAATTGTGGTTCTAAGGACTTCATCATAATTTAGGAGTTTATTTAAGAAAGATAAAACTTTTATGATGAAACAGCCAAGTTACTATTATTATTAGATAATTCATATACTAATTTCAATCGTCTATTACTTAGATGATTGGCTTTAAGACATATTTTCGAACACTCTCCTCCTCTCATCTTAAGTTGATGAGGCTTTCGACTTTGCTTACATTAGGATGAGGTCTTCTTCCTATTCCTAACGTGGCTTGTAAGGGCACATTTGGGGCCGTTGATAGGGCCTCTCCTTCCATCCTATCTTAAGTCAACAAGGCCTTCGACTTGGCTCATATTAGGATGCAATTTTTGTCCTGTTCCTAACACAGTTGCACTTATTGTATGGTCAAGTTTGGGCTATAACTCTCCACCGTTATAGATATATAATAAAAATTAGGGTGTTAAAGTAGAAGAATTTCATTGCAACCAAATCATTGGTAATACATCCATAGATTTTTTGAATTTCATGATCGGGGTAGATCTGCTCCTCCCAGCTTCTTCAAATAGTATATCCTTGGTTGGATGATTTCTTTGATCTCATAAGATCCTTCCCAATTTGGGATGAGCTTTTCTTGATTCTAAGGCTGTGCATTAGCCGTTTGCTGAAGTGCTAAGTCTCCCACTTTGAATATTTTGCCTTTGACTTTAGAGTTGTAGTAATGGGCTACTTTTTGCTTATAGACTGCCATCTGAACTTAAGCTTTTTTTCATTTTTCTTCCAACAAGTGAAGGTTAGTCCTGAGGTCCTGTGAGTTATGCTACTCATTGAATCCCATGACTCATGCTGACGAAAATTTGAGTTCTATTGGGATGATCGCTTCTATTCCAAAAGCTAAGGCAATTGAGGTCTCCCCAGTTGGCAATCTTTGCATAGTTTGGTATGCCCAGAGCACATAATAGAGTTCATCCATCTAAGTCCCCTTGCTCTTTCAAGTCTTGCTTTCATACCTTGCAGCAAGATTCTATTTGTTACTTTGGTTTCGCCATTTGCTTGTGGATGGACAATTGATGTAAAATGATGGAAGATGTTCAAATATTCATAGAATTCGGTAAATCTTACTCTAGCAAATTGCCATCCATTATCTATTATGAGGATTCATGGCAAGCTAAATTTGCAAATGATTGACTTCTAGATGAAGTCCTGCACTTTTGCTTCAATGATTTTTGCCAGAGGTTCAGCCTCAACCCACTTTATGAAATAATCTATTGCCATCAAGAGAAACTTACGCTGTCCAGCTATCATGGAAAAAAGTCCAAGGATGTCCATCCCCTACTGAGCAAATGGCCGTGGGGCACTCAAAGGTGTAAGTTCAAAAGCTGGCTGTCTTTGAATATTTGTATTTCTTTGATAGTGGTTATATTTCTTGACATACTCTATAAAATCATGGTACAAGATCGATCAATAGTAATCCTACCAAAGTAATTTGTGTGATAAGGATCTGACCCCCACATGACTTTCGTAGATTCCTTCATGCACTTCCCATAAGGCAAAGTCAACTTCTGAAGGCCTGAGACATCTCAAGAGCGATAAGGAATATGACATTTGATATAGCTTGCCTTCATACAGAACATACCAAAAGGTTTGATTTTTGAGCTTTTGAGCTTTTTTTAGATCATAAGGAAGAACTCCATTCTTGAGATAAGTAATCAGCAAGTCAATCCAACATGGCTCATGGTCAACTTGCATCACTGACTGTCGCTCTTCCAAACTTGGGCATTTTAGAATTTCAAAGAGTACTTCCTTGGGCAGTTCAGCTAGTGCTAAAGTGGTCAATTTAGAGAGAAGATTGGCTCTTGTATTTTCTATCCTTGGAATCTATTGGATGCTAAAACTGTTCAAGGTCGAGGTTAAGTTCTTCACTTTTTAAAGATATTTTATCATGCTTTCCTCTCGGACTTCATAACTACTGCTAACTTGCCCGACCATCAGTTGGAAATCCCTATAGACTTGGAGCCAATCTGCTTCTAACACTTTAGCTATCTTTAATCCTACGATCAGAGCTTCATATTCGGCCCCATTATTAGTTGTAGAAAATTTAAAGCACAGTGCATATTCGGCGATGACTCTCTCTGGGTTAACCAAGATCAGCCCTACGCCTGCACCAGAAGCATTGGATCAGCCATCCACATATAGGACCTAAAAATTTTTAGAAAGGTTAGCTCTCTCTTCAGGAGAGCTCGACTGCAACCACGAAATACTGGTTTCATTCGATTCAAGCTCGGCTTCATCTAGAATGATGCATTCCACTATAAAATTTGCTAATATCTGAGCTTAGATTGATGGCCGAGGTTGGAAGTTGATATCAAATTCTATAAGTTTGATTGTCCATTTTGTGATTCTTCCAAAGGCATCCGTTCGATGAAGGACTGCTTTAATTGGTTGATTAGTGAGGAGAGTTATGATGTGCCCCTGGAATAAGGTCGGAGCCTTCGGGCTATAATCAGTAGAGCATAAGTCAGTTTTTCTAACTCGGTATACCTAGTTTTGGCATCCCTCAGGACCCAGCTTATGTAGTAGATCGGTCGCTGTATTTTTGCCTCTTCTTTGACTAAGACTGTCGCTAGGGCTGCTGGGGAGACCGTCAGGTGCAAAAATAGATCCTTTTCAGGTTCGGACTTGGCCAATAGGAAAGGTGAGCAGAGGTAGTCCTTGAGCTCTTTAAAGGCTTGTTGACATTCAATGGTCCAGCAGAAGTTCTTTACTTGCTTGAAAACTTGAAAGAAGGGCATGCATCGCTCGACCGACCTCAAGATAAAGCGGTTCAGGGATGCCACCTTTCTAATCAGACGTTGGACTTTTTTGATTATTTTTGGAGCAATCATCTCTTGAATGGCCCAAATCTTCATTGGATTTGCTTCAATCCCACACCTTGATACCATGAATCCCAAAAACTTTTCTGAAGTCACACCAAAGGCATACTTGGTCGGGTTCAACTTCATCTTGTATCTTTGAAGGGCATCAAAGGTCTCCTCAAGGTTGGTAATATGATTTGTTGAATCTCGACTCTTGATAAGCATGTCATCTATATATACCTCCATGTTACGATCGATCTGCTCATTGAAGATCTTATTGACCAAGCGCTGGGATGTTGCTCCTGCATTTTTAAGTCTAAAAGGCATAACCCTATAACACTAAAGACCATGGTCAGTAATAAAAATAATTTTCTCCTCATCTTCTAGTGCCATCTGGATTTGATTATAGCTAGAGAAGACATCCATAAAAGTGAGGAGCTCATGGCTCGAGATTGCATCCACCAGCTGATCTATTCTGGACAAGGGATAGCTATCTTTTGGATAGGCTTTGTTCAACTTTTTGAAATCTATGCACATTTTTCACTTACCATTCGCCTTTTTGATGAGCATGATGTTGAAGATCCAGTTCGGATAGTTGACTTCTCACATGAATCCGACCTTGAGAAGCTTGTCAACTTCCTCTGCAATTACTTTTTGTCTCTCTGGAGCATGGCTGTGCATCTTCTCTTTTACTGGCCAATGTTTAGGATCAACAGTCAGGTGATGTTCCATGACCTCCGCATCTATCTCGGGCATGTTGTCAGGGACCCAAGCAAAATATCTACATTTCTCCAAAAAAATTCGATAAGCTACTCTCATATCTCTTCTACTAAGTTGGAGCCGATCTGCATCGTATGCTCCACATTCCCATCATTCAGTGGATAGAAACAAGGTCTTCCATAGGCTCTCCCTGCTCTTCTGTTAGATCATCACGGACATCCAACCCATCAACTGGATATAGCCACTCACCCCTCTACAAGGCAATTAAATAGCAATGCCTCGCTAGGGCTTAATCTCCTCTAACTTCTCCGATCTTATGGCTTGTTGGAAACTTTATTTTCAAGTAGTATGTCGATACTACTACCCGAAGTGCGTTTAGACCAAGTCGGCTGTGGATTGCATTATAAGTGGATGGTGCTTTTACTACCAAAAAATCCACTCGTATCCTGCACTATCTTGGATATTGCCCTACAGCCATAACCAAATTTATTATACCTTCAACTGGTACTGCATCATCAGTGAAACCTACCAATGGGGAGTTCATTGGTCCAAATCGACTATGAGGTATAGATATTTTGGAGAAGGCATCATAAAAAAAGACATCGACCGAACTTTCATTATCAACAAGGATGCGACGTACATCATAGTCTGCAATATTTAAAGTAATTATAATCACATCATTATGTAGGAATTGAACTCTCTAAGCATCTGCTTCAGCAAACGTTAGGGTCTCCTCAATTATCCACCACTTTGTCGGTCCCTCAGATCCATCAACCTCCTCTTGTCGAAGTCTCCTAGAGATGGTGTTAATGATATCGAGAGGTGGCCGATCTTCTTGCTATTCCTACCTCCTTGGCAGTTCTGATAGCGGTAGTGCCCTTGGTCAATCCTTCCTTTCTTTGGGTCGATGTCGTAGAAATCGACCATACCAGCCTCGCCTGATGAGCTCCTTGATCTTATTTTGGAGCTGAATACATTCTTCAATATCGTGATCATGGTCATGATAGTAGAGGCAGTATTTATTAGGATTGCACTTATCAGGATGAGTGTGCATCTTCTCTGACCTTGGTAGTTGCTCCTTGATCTCCATCAGTACTTGTATTTTTGGAGCATTGAGGAGGGCATAGTTGTAGAATCTTCTAAGAAGAGAACCTCTTTGCGCCCTTCTATCAGGGCTTCTTTGATGACAAGCTCGAGGAGGCGTTCGGGCTTGCTTGCGCTCGAGGGGAGTTCAGGAGTGCGACCGAACTTCGTTCGGCTTTTCTTTAACTATGAGCTTGCTAGATTTGCCCGCCTACCGCTCTCTCATGGCTTTCTCATCCTTCAACTTGAAGGCTTCTTCAGCTCGGACATATCCTTCAGCTCGAGCTAGCAGATTAACAAAATTTTTAGGGTACTTCTTCTCTAGGAAGAACAATAGATCATTCTTTTGAAGGTCACCTTTTAGCGTGGCCATGACAATGAACTGATCTAGATTTTAGACCTTAAGGGTAGCAGCATTGGAGCGATTGACATAGGCTTGATTGGACTTTTCTTCCTTCTGCTTGATATGGATGAGAAAATCTAAGCCTCATCGGGAACGTCGGTTGCTGACGAAGTGAGCCACAAATTGATGGCTCATCTGGTCGAAAGAGAAGATCGTACCCAACTTTAGTATCGAGTACCAATTTCTTACTACTCCCTTCAGAGTAGATAAAAAAGTCTAGTATAAGATGGTGTTTGGTGTACCATGGAGCAGCATCATAGTTCGAAAGGCCTCCAAGTGGTCGATCGGATTAGTGATCTTGTCGTATCTCTCGAATTGAGGGAGCTTAAAGTTCGACGGGATCGGTTCTTGCATGATTTGATGAGAGAAAGGAAGGTCGGTGCAGATATCATTACCATAAGAGAAGGGAGCATGGTGGAGTTCTTCAATCTGCTAGTTCATTTCTTACAGCTTTCAGTCTAGGAGATCTTTGCGGTCGTGGATCTCCAATATTTTCTGGCTGAATGGGGGCACAATCCCTCCAGGGATAGAGTCATGGTCAGAGCAGGGGCTCCCTACCCTCTGCTTCCCTTTCTTAGAGGTGACCGACCGACTCACCCAAGTTGGTCATCCTCAGACTGGGTCCTAGGATTCTAGAGAAGCCTGCTCCGATCGAATCGGACCAACACTGGAGGTCGCTATTACTGCTTGGCCTGCACTACTTCAGTAAGGCTTCTAACCTGCTGAACCAGCAGGTTAAATTGCTTTACATCCACCATTGCCGTTGATGGAACTTAAGATGGTAGGGATGAGATGGGGGCGAATAGATCTGGCTGAGATCTGGCCATGGAGGTGGTCGACTGTTGGGTGGAAGCCTTTTTGGGAGGCATCCTCGTAAGATTAATGGAGGAAGAAGAACTCCAAGAGGAAAGAAGAGAGATCACTATTGAGCACTCCTTTAAGAATAAGAGAACCTCAAGAGAAAGAGGAGCCCTCCTTCTAGCATCAATCCTATTGGTGTAAAATCTGGTTGACGTCGAAATCCACACTGAAGTCGAAGAGAAAGAGGTCGTCGTTAGATTCCTACAAAACAAATCTTAATTGGAGTCGAAGGTCGTAGCTTCGACAAGACCCTCCGACGATCAAGTCAGCTCTTTTGGTCAATAGAAATGGAGTGCTTAGAGAGATTTTTAGCAAAGTTTTGAGAAGAAAAGAAGAGCTTAGAGCCTAGAGAAGAAAGCATATCTAGAGGGTCTTTTATATAGGTAGAGCCTATAACAAACTGATAGTGATAGCCATAACCATCCAGTAGTGGGCCATTCGGGGCCACATAGAGTTTGTTATGGAGGGTGGTATCTATTGTCATGACATGCCAGTCTATTGAAATTTAATAGTAGAAGTTCGAAGGAGGTAGACACTGACGGAGAAGAGATTCAAGTTTCATCAATTTTAGAGGAGTTCGAACTCCTTCAGGATTATCTACGTGTAAGTGGGTTCATGCTGTGCAGATTGCTAGATCCACATAGGCATGGAGGCCCTTCCAAGCGACTGCATGGAGTTCGGTCGAAGGGGTTCGAAAGTCCACTGGAGAAATCTTGAAGGAAGTCTATTGGAGGAATCCAAAAGGAGGTCTGCTAGAAGGATTTGGAAGAAGTTTGACTGATAGAGAAGTTCGATTGAGGATGAAGTCCGGAAGAAGTCTGACTAATGAAGGAGTCCGGCTGAAGAAGAAGTTCAGAAGACTCGTGATCGGGAAAGGTCGGTTGGAGGAATGTTGAAAGGAGCTTGCTTGGGATGGAGAAGTTCGATTGAAGTAATTCGATGGATGGAGAAGTTGAGATTGAAGCTCTTCTATGATTACAAGCTACATTTGGTTGAACATCAGGCCAAACTTCGGTGGGAGCAGAGTTTACCTCCAACAAGAATTAATCGATAAATCCTCTCTTTATCAAACCTAAATAGTCCTAAGGATAAGTCTTCACAATAATGGAGTTTGTTAGAAGATGAAAACTTATGATTAAAAATATCAAAAATATATTTTATTTACTAATAAATTAACTATAATTATAATATAGCTCAACTGTCAATAGGCTGATGATTGGCTTTGAAAAATATTTTTCAACAACTCTCATTTATCCTAAAGCTACTCGGCACAGTATTTAATATACATCTTCGACTTATAGTTGTCGAACTCCTTTATTGCCAGGACTTTAGTGAAGGGGTCGGCCTGATTCTTCTTTCCATCGATCTTCTAAAGATTGATGTCTCCTCAATCCATAATCTTTCAAACCAGATAGAAGTGGCATAGTATGTGCTTCATCTACTGGTGTAACTTTGGCTCCTTCGCCTGAGCAATAACACCAGTGCTATTATAGTAGAGCAAGACCGAGCCATCTAGAGAGGGTGCTACTCCGAGCTCAATGATGAACTTCCTCTACCACACAGCTTTCTTTGCGGTATCTGATGCTATGATGTACTCTGCTTCGTAAATAAAATCTGCCACAGTATGATACTTGAAACTCTTCCAGCAGATGGCTCCACCATTCGGAGTAAAGATATATCCGACATGCTTTTGCTGTCATCATGGTCAGATTGAAAGCTGGAGTCTATAAACTCATAATTTTAGATCTGATTTGCTATAAACCAACCATTGGTCCTTAGTATTTCTCAAATACTTAAGGATGGCTTTAATCACTTTTCAGTGATTTTCTTCAAGATTAGACTGCTATCTACTCACTACTCTTAATGAGTATGTCATATCTGATCTTGTACATATCATGACGTATATGATAGATCCCACTGTCGAAGTATATATGACTACTCATGCGTGCTCTCTTTTCAGGAGTTGTCAGATAATTCTTCTTAGAGAAAAAAATTTCATAATCTATCGGAAGATAGCCCTTTTTGAAATTCTCCATGCTGAATCTCTTCAGCATAGTATCTATGTATGTAGACTGGGATAATCAAAGCATCATTTTAGATCTATCCCTATAGATCTTCATCTCTATGATTTAGGATGCTTCACCTAAGTCCTTTATGGAGAATTGAGATGATAATCAAATTTTTATTTCCTACAATATGGGGATGTCATTTCTAATTAAAAGAATATCATCCACATACAAGATAAAGAATACTACTGCTGGACCATTTATCCATTTATAAATGCAAGGCTCTTCTCCATTCTTAATGAAGCCATAAGTTTTGATCACCTTATCAAAATGTATATTCCAACTTTGAGATGCCTGCTTCAATCTATAAATGAATCTCTGAAACTTGCACATCTTGGACTCATCTATGGATGTAAACCCCTCAAGTTGTATCATATACACCTCTTTGGTCAGCTCTTCATTCAGAAAAGCTATCTTCACATTTATATGCTAGATCTCATAATCCAGATGGATAGCTATCGCAAGCATTATCCAAATGGATTTAAGCATTGCCATAAGAGAGAATGTCTTGTCATAGTCAATACCATAACGTTGAGGATACCTCTTAGTAACTAGACGAACTTTATAGGTCTCCATCTTTTCATCTATACCCTTCTTCCTTTTGAAGATCCACTTACATTCAATGGTTTTAATCCCTTCAGGTAGGTCAACCAATGTTCACACATCGTTGATCTTTATGGACTCCATCTTAGATTTCATGGTCTCAAGCTATTTTTCGAAATCAGATCTCTACATTGCATCCATATAGGTGATTGGATCCTCATCATTCTCATCGAGTTCGATGGGATCACCATCCTAGACCAAGAAATCATAATATCTATCCGACTGATGCGGTACTTTGTCGGATCATCTTAATGATGTAAGTATATTAGGCTCTGGATTTGATTTAATCAAATCCGACTTAGGTTCAACTACAGGTGTCGATCTTTCTATCTATTGAACTTCATCGAGTTCAATCATAGAGGCAACAGTTTCTTCACTAAGGAACTTCTTTTCTAAAAAGATTGTCTTAAGACCGACGAACACCTTTTGTTCATTAGCATGGTAGAAAAAATATCCTTTGGTCTATTTTGGGTACCCTATGAATGTGCACTTGTCAGACCTAAGTCTAAGTCTATAACTAACCATTTGACATAAGCTGGGTACCCCCAGATTCTAAGATGTAAAAGTGCTAGCTTACGCCATGTCCATATCTCATATGGAGTCTTAACTACAAACTTACTTGGAACCCTATTTAATAGATAGTAAGCCGATTCGAGTGCATATTTTCAGAAGGATATCGAGAAGCTGGTAAAATCTATCGTGGATCAGACCATGGCTAACAAAGTCTAATTTCTTCTTTCAAATACACCATTACACTATGGTGTTCTTGAAGGAGTTTATTGGAAAAAAATTTCATTCTCTCCTAGATATGTAAGAAACTCACCGAAAAGATATTCTCCTTCTCAGTTAGATTGAAGAGTTTTGATACTCTTTCCAGTTTATTTTTCTACTTTATTTTAGAATCGTTTGAACATTTTAAATGAATCTAACTTATATTTCATCAGATAGATCATCTATGAAAGTGATGAAGTAGAAATATCCATCTCTAACACTTGTGCTCATTGGTCCACATACATCAGTATGTACTGGACCTAAGAGCTTAGTGGCTCTCTCACCTTTTTCAATTAAAGGTGACTTAGTCATTTTATCAAGAAGATAAGATTCATAGATTGAAAGTGATTCACAATCACTAACTTTGAGGATTCTCTCTTAAGTCAACCTATTTATCCTATTTTTGTTTATATGACATTGTCTATAGTGCCATAAGTATATATCTGACACACTATCTAATTTAGGATGCTTGCTAGTTGAATAGACTACATTAATAGGTTATGATAGCATATACACACCATTGTTCAAATATCTAGAGAAAATAGTAACACCATTCATAATAATACTATAAAAAAAAAATTTATTAAAATTTCATAATTAGTTTTGGCCAAAAGGTCTACAGAAATGATATTTAAAAAGAAACTTGGACAGAAATGACAATCATCAAGAATAATAGTATGGAACTTAAATATAAGTTTCAAGATTTCTAATACTAGAACTAGAATTGATCTTCCATCTCCAACATTCAGGAACCTCTCACCTTGCTCGAATCTTTTACTGATCTGCAACTCATAGGATAAATTATAAATATGGTAAGGGCTACTGGTATCCGATACCTAGTCAGTAAAATCATAAATAGAGAAATTGCAAGAAGTTATCATATAAATACCTAACCCAGTAATAGCTTGCTTTTTTCTCTACCTATTCGGGTCCAGAGAGGCAAAGTACTGAGGATAGTTTCTTTTTTAGTGCCCTTGCTTCTTGCAAAAGAAACATTCACCTTGACTTTTATCAGGCTTGATCTTCCTAGTTTGGCCCTGCATAGATGTCCCAGCCTGAACTTGCACCTTTTTGTCCTTCTTCTTCTTGTTCTTCTTCCCTTCTCTAAAGGGTCAAGAATCAAAAGATGAACCTCCCACTATGTTCACCGATTCCTTGTGGAGTTGGTGATCCTTCTTAAAGTTCTGAAGCAACCGCAGTAACTTATGGTAGTCTACTTCAAGCTTTGTCATTTTGAAATGAGTGAGAAATGGGAGATAGAACTTGGCCAGTGAGTTTAGTATTGCATCTTTCTCAAGCTAATTATGCAAGAAAAATCTGAGCTTGCTCAATCGTGCTATTAGCTCGATCATGTAAAGTACATGATCAGTGATAGAGGCTCCATCCTGCATCCTGACGTTCAAAATGACACAACTAGTCTTGTATCTTTCAACATCATCAGGTATGCCAAAAAAATCCTCCAACACTCGAAGCATATCCTTTGGTTGAGCCATCTCGAATCTATGACTGAACTCGTCGCTCATGGCAGCCAGCATAATGCAATGCAAAATGGTTCGATCACTGAGCCACTTTTGGTAAGTTTCTCTGATTGTTTCATGTGCATTGGGAGCTGGCTCCTCAAGTGCAGGATCCATCAACATATACAGGATCCATTCATACTCCAGGACTATCTTCAACTTTTGATACCGCTACCAAAGTTGGATCCCACCAATTATCATTATCCAATAATGATCGGAGTGATAGAAAAGTGGCCATATCTGCACCAAGAAAAATCAAAATCAAATTAGTAATTAATTTATTAAATCTAAAGATTTAGATTTTAATCAAAAGATTCTTTCACTATTTTATTCAAATTGGTAGCCTCTACCTCCAATTCAAGAAATTATTCTAATTTTTTAGTGGATACTAGAATCCACATAGACTACACATAAGTCCAACTTTGGTTGGTCAACTCATATACATCCAAGGGTAGGTTCATAACCAATTATTTTTCTAAATAATTTCTAGTAATTTAATTTTGCCCCAATTTCTAATTAGTAGGCTTTGGCCTATACTAAAAAAGGTCCGGTTAGTTTCAACCATTAACATGACCATACTTGGTCCATCAAATCAATGAATGATTAAGTCCAACTTTAGTTGGTCAACCTAACCACCATTTAGAAAGATGCAACCAAGAAATCATATTATGAATGATAATCCCATCAGTCGATAAGCACCAGGCCTATGGGCCTCCAATGATTATCCAATTGATGGACCTATTATCATCTACTTAATGAGAGGCTATGATCTAGTTATCACAATAACTAATTAATTTTAAGGATCTAATAATTTTAGAAAATTTTAATTTAAGGAAGAAAGAAGATCAGATGTACAAGCTTATCATGATCCTCCTACTGGCTTCACCAAGTCAGTTTAAGGAAGACCATTTATAGGTTGGTCTAGGAGCATTTAAATCAATTATACTGATTTACCTAGCTGACACGGGTCAGCTCGATTAATTAAGTGATCTGATCAAAATATAATTTCACCAAGAGGCTAGGTAAGGTCGATTGGTGGGAGGGTCTGCCAAAGCTTGCCTTAGATACCATCAGTAATGGCTAGATAAGTGGGCTGCCAATTAAAGACCACCGATCTGGTTTACCATAGATACCAACTAGTTTAATTAGTCTCGATTAGATCAACCTAACAGTTCATGCTAGATCATGTAGCCAAGAATCAAGTCCATCTTGGATCTCGTTAAAGACATAGACCTAACCAATTACAACTATTATAATTGATCTAAAGAATTCTTGATCTAATCAAAGACAATAATTGATTAGATTTAGTCAATTATCTAATTAAGTCCATTCTTTAATATAACCCTAGGTCTAATCCAATTAATGTATCTAATCCCCACTAATCCATTTAACCCATTGTGTTATGATTTATGTCTTAGAATCTTCAATTCACAATCCTAAATCCTAATCAAATAATTTTTTAATTTTTAATTAAGTTTTGGATTGAGGATTAGAGTTTTAAAAATAATTTTCATATTTATAAAATATTTTTACAACATAGTTCTACCAATGAAGTTGCATGTTTGATTCATAATCAATATGCAAATAAGATAAGTATGAAACTACTTTAGAACTAATCTAAACAGATTCATGCAAGTGAAACCATTTCAATTTCAATCAATCATAAATTATCTTAGATCAAATCTAACATATTTATGATGATTAAAGTTATATTAAAATATTTTTAATTAAATTATAAAATTTTTTAGATCTAATCTAAAATTTTATGATCAATATTTTAGATTAGCACGTTCTAGGACAACCTCTCTATTGTAAGGGATAAACCTTACAACAAGACAATCTTATAATTAGTCCATGCAATCTAAAACTTTTATTTTTAGATCTAAAACTCTTTTAAAGTTAATAAATTATAAATAAAATTAAATTATATCTAACAAATTTATGATAAAAAATAGATTTACATGAACTAGGACAACCTTTCCATGGTAAGGGGTAAATCTTATAGCAGGACAATCTTATATCAGATCGTATGATCATAATTTTTAAATTTTAAAATTAATAATTAGATTATAAATTAGATCTAATCTAAAAAATAATCTAAATATATAAAGATAATCATGTAATAATGAACCTTGGCTCTGATACCAATTGAAGGAACCAGATCGAGGGTTTTAGGGCTAGATCTTTAAATTTTTTCAGATCTAGATAGCGAAAGATAGAAATTAATCAAAATTAATTCATAAAATTAGAAAACACCCTAGATCTAAAATTCTATTATATTATTATAATATGAGATTAAATTAAAAATTAAAAAATATTAGAAGTAAAAGATATGTCGATC
Source organism: Cocos nucifera (assembly GCA_006176705.1). Taxonomy (NCBI): domain Eukaryota; kingdom Viridiplantae; phylum Streptophyta; class Magnoliopsida; order Arecales; family Arecaceae; genus Cocos; species Cocos nucifera. The sequence continues at coordinate 309,698 of QRFJ01000567.1, forward strand.
ACATCAACATGGATCTACACTAGATCTAATGTAGGTATGTAATAATAGATCATATTTATATTATCCATGCAAGTTAGACATTCTAACTTACTAATTCAAGTTGAAGGATGAAGCTTCGAGCCACACATGCATCTAGTCTCTAAGAGATATCCACACGAGCCCATAAATCTCAATCAAAAGTTTGATGCAGAAAATTAACACAGTATGCTAGTATTGTGCTTTTCCTTCTTCGACGATCGATCCGGTGCTTCTTTCTTTAAGACTTGGATACTCTAAAAAATTAGAAGAAAAAGAAGAGACTTTTGATCTAAAACAATACTAAAAAATCTCTATGAAGGAGGAGGAGAAATGAAGAGCAAAAAAATCCTTGAAAAAGATCCTCTCCTTCTTCTCTTATCTCTCACCTAGACACCTAGATTGGTGTCTACGAAATTCCCATGCTCCAAAGGTCTCTCTCTGATTTTCACATGCCCAAGAGCCCTCTCAATGGTCTAGAATCTCATACAAAATCAGATCAAAATAAATCTCTTATATAGAGATATGGAGGAGTCTTGTCTATGTTAAATACCTAGACAAGGCAAGTCCTAAATAGGCAAGTTGTTGGGGCGCTCAACACTTGGGTGCCCCCTCCTTTATTTTAGCCATGGACCACCAAGGTAGGCATACAAAAAAGGCTCCTTTACACCATGGAAACCAAAGAGAAATCAGGGTGGGGTGGCACACATGGGAAGAGTCCAAGTTTGTTGAGATTCTATCAAATAGAGTCCAAAATCTCAACAACTTTCCATCTATTGAACTGGTCCACAACTTAATGCCATATAGAAAAGAGAGGGGAGGGGTGGGCATGCATGATGATCAGGGAGAGAGGCATTCCATGCCAAAAAAGATAGAGAGAGAGGGACGTGGGGGGTGTGAGGCATTGGTGGTACAAGGATGGAATCCTAGTCCTATAGGATTCCATATATGACCTGGTCAAAAATGGTTTCTCAAACCAAATCTAATAAAAAGTAAATCAACCTAATTAAATTAGATCCTAACCAAACTAAAAAATTAATTAAATTAGATTAAATTTAACTTAATTTTAATTTAATTTTTTAATCAAATTAAAAAATTGGGTTGATCCAAGTCCTAGTTGAACTAGGACTAGTTCTTCCTCGCACTTGGCTTATCTAATAAATCAATTGAACTTGATCCAATCAAGTCCAAACTAAATTTGATTAAATCATATTTTATTAAACTTAATCTCAATCCTCTGGTTTAATCAAATTAAGCTAATTAGCAATCAAATTGCTAATCGATCCTCCTACAATACTTGCACTAGGTTAAACATCAATCGTATTAATCGTTTAACCCTAGAATGATTCTTAATCATTGATCAACCATTTGATCAGATCATGAACTCTAATGTGTGTGACCCATAGGTCCGAACCTAAGCTGGTAGTATAGAAATAAATTTTTATATCAATTAAAGTAACCATCTAGCAATGGTACTTGACGGTCGGATAGGTCGAATGTGTAGAACAACATCCTTATAACCCATGTGGATATAGTTTTCATATAATTCATTTCCAAAATGCTCGTAGGACACCTCAGTGTTCAACTGTCAACTTTGATTAGGCTGTACATATTGTATTTCAAAATATCAAATCCATCTCATGGATTATCCTGGCTAAAATTTTGCTATATTGAAATATAGTGATACATTCTTCTCCAACTCTTGGAATGGTCAATCCCATCTTGATCATACACCGACTTTATAAATACTTGATTATACCCAATGAAGAAAAAATCTTAATTTTTTAGATCAGGTTCGTTTAGATTTGATCAGATCAAGAGAGATATTTCAAAATTTTTTTTCATGTATCCAGATTAGATCTGAGATGTTTCAGATCTAATTTTATGGATCTAATAAATAAAAATAAAAATAAATTAAATCTAATTAATTTGTACCTTGATGTTGGATAATCAGATTATCCTTTGATGATCCTGCTGATTGCCTGAGGTTCTGGATCTAGCCATGCAAGCGCCTGGTCTTTACCGGTATCCACTCGGGCTAGATCTGAAGATCTTTTTTTCTTTATCACCTCTTTAAATATTAGATCTAGATCTAATTTAGAGGATCTTCAAAACTTCTTTCAAAGATCTGCAGTCATCTCTACAGCAGTGCTGCCTTTTTCTTTTCTCGTAAGCTTTCTCTTGCTTGGATCGCACCAAACTGGAGACCAAAATTCCTTGGGCGTGGAGAGGAGAGAGAGGATCAAAAGTTGGCATGGAGGAGGGATAGGGACAGCCTTGGGGTGTGGACTAAGAGAGAACTCTATTAAAGTTGGGCATACATAGAATTTATATAGACCCTACTGCATCATGCAATGCCACATCATCTCGATCAATCACATTGCTCCATATAATTAGATCTAAATTTGATTGGTGGAATGACATCAACTGATCCAATCAGATGAGAGCCCCTTCAATTCATCCTTAGGAGGCACCAAGACTAGTCAAAGCTGAGTCTTAGGCACCTTCCAAAGTTGATTCCAAGAAGCAACCTGGAGTCCCATCTGTATGGAACTCCAGGCATCCCTATCCATGGGTGCACGCCTCCCTAGGTGTGCACCCCTCCATTCCAATTTTTAGTAAGGGGACAAGCTCCTATCTGCTCTCCTACAGGTGCATGACACATGGACATATGTCTAAGTATCAAAGATCAATGTTTGACCAAAGTCAAAGACAAGAATTAGCAGGTGACGAAAAATGATAGATGTTGTCTCAAATTTATCTCATAAATTAAGACAACCCTTTTCTGACCTGGACAAGCTCTAGTTAGACCAAGTAAAGGTACCTAAATGAGCACAAACATATTTGGCTCAGTTGAGATAATTTTTAATAATAGTAGAAGGAGAATGTAAGGCTCAATCGTGTGCTAGTATAATTTTCTTGAACTTAATTGAATCTTATTCAAATCAATTAAATTAGGTTAGTCCAATTGATGATATCCAGATCCAAATCTTTATTTGTGTGATCTAGTTAATGATAATGGGATATGTCATGTTCTCTATCATCGACATCATCAAAACTTTTTTTGATGGATTAGAACTCTTCTGATTCAGACAACTAGAATGAACGATCATCTAAATCATTCTAATTGCTCCCACAATCCACCAGTGACACCTAACAGTATATGGTGGCAACCCATCAAAACTGAAAATGAACCTCTTGGTGCAGCTATCTGTGTGATTAAGTTCTTTTATCTTGAGTTTCGATCAGATTAGGGTTAAGGTGAACTCGTCAAACCCTAATTTCTGTCATATGATTTAACCATTCGATTCAAGTCCGATGTGGAAACCTTAATAGAAACTCTTTCTATTATTTCACTCTGCCATGGCCATGGGCTTAAGGACTTGATTGTCATGATCATCATAGGGCTACTCCTCATCCATCGAGGAAGATAGATTCCTTCTTGGTACAATCCAATTCCTACAATAAACATGCTATAGCCAACATACACATCAGGGTTTCGAATGGCTAGGAGACCGAGTCATGGTGTAGTCAAACTATAATACCCTCAAGGTGAACTGCCGATGCACCTTAGGTCAAAAAACTAAACACACCACTGCAGCTTCGAGTCAGTCATCGACGAGAAGGTAGACTTCCTTATGACTACTCGAGGTGGTCACGCTCAGTGTCCTCGTTCTCTAAGGAGTACCTATACTCTCGATCCGGTATCTCTACACCATAGACTCAAGACTCATCAACTATATAATAAAGCAATTGTACACCAACCTTTCGGATCAATCACCATCCTCATGATGATCCTACGGTTAGGAGCATTTTATGAGTTAATAACGAAAATTCATGTCTTAAATTTTCAACTCTTGAAAATATGAATTATCATTTTCATTAACTCAAGGGATGTATCACAGACACTAAATACATATTTATGATAGAAAATAATTTATTTTATTATTTATAGTCAAAATTATAATTTTGCTCCTAGAAGTGTATTATAAATGTCAGCCAATTCTAGCTTCTAAGGCAAACATATCTAACAAACTCGCACTTGACCCAAAGCCAATTGGCTATAAATCTAAGTCCCATCTTCTCAAGATGGGCTTCAATCTTCTGCTGGCCCAACAGCTTTATAAGCGGGTCCGCCGCATTATCTATGGAGTCGACTCTCTTGACTTTGACGTAACTCTTCTCGAGGTAATCGTGGATGAGGTGGTATCATCGCTCAATGTGCTTGAATTTTTGGTGAGACCTTGACTCCTTAGCAAGGGCTATGGCACCATTATTATCGTAGTATAGAAGAATGACATTTGATGGCATCACTCTAATTTCTGCGGCAAACTTCTTATACCAAAATGCCTCCTTCATAGCTTTTGATGCAGTAATGTTTTCTGCTTCCATGGTGGAGTCCGCTATCACAGTTTGCTTGGAACTCTTTCAACTAACAGCACCATCATTACACACAAACAGACTCCCAGATGTCGACTTTCGATCATCTATATCGGATATAAAATTTGAGTCTGTATATCCTTGGACTTGGAGTTCGCCATTACCAAAGACCAACAACATATCCTTAGTTCTTCTTAAGTACTTAAGAATACATTTTATAGAAGTCTAGTATTCTTCTCTTGGATTCGACTGATATCTACTCGTGACACTCACAGCGGCTATATTAGGTTGTGTACATAACATGGCATACATGAGAATCCCTATTATTGAAGCATAAGGGATCTTGCTTATGCATTCTATTTTCTCAGATGTGCTAGGGCACATCTTCTTGGAAAGATGAATAGCATGTCTGAAGGGTACTAATACCCTCTTAGAGTTTTTCATGCTAAACCTTTTTAGCACTTTCTCTATGTACATCTTCTATGAAAGTTCTAGCATCCTATTCAGTCTATCTCTATAGACCTTAATTCCTAGAATAAAGGATGCTTCACCTAGGTCATTCATGGAGAATTCTTTGGATAACCATATTTTAACTATGGTTAACATGGGAATATCATTTCCAATAAGGAGGATATTATCCATGTACAATACGAGGAAGACAACAGTGCTCCCATTGATCTTTTTGAAGACACATGGTTCCTCCTCATTTTTGATGAAATCAAATAATTTGATCACATCATTGAAATGAGTATTCCAGCTCCGAGATGCTTGCTTAAGTCCATATATGGACCTTTACAGCTTGCATACCTTGTGATCAGCATCACTAGATGTGAAACCCAGCGGCTATTCCATATAGATATCTTCCTCAAGATATCCATTTAAGAATGTCGTTTTCACATCCATTTGCCATATTTCATAATCAAAATAGGGTACAATAGCAAGCAATGTGTGGATGAATTTTAGCATAGCTACTGACGAAAAAGTATCCTGAGAGTCAATTGCTTCATGCTGACTATAACCTTTTGCCACTAATCTAGCTTTGAATATCTCCATGTTCCCATCTGCACCAATCTTTCTCTTATAGATCCATTTACACCTAATAGATACTATACCTTTTGGTGGATCTACCAAGGTCCAGACTTGGATTGAGTGCATCGAGTCAATTTCTAACTTCATTACCTCTAGCCATTTCTCGGAGTCAATATCCAATATCGCCTTGTTATAGGTTTTGGGATCGTCACCATGAATCTCATTACCTACGAGGAATATTTTTTCTATTTTCTCTGAAATGGTACCTAAGTACCTCTCAAGAGAATGAAAAATCCTTTTTGATCTACGAGGTGGAGGAGGTAGTGATTATATTGGCTCAACCTGATTTGGTTCTAATTGGTCCTTAGCTCGTTGTTCTTGTGAGACTTTCTCATCGAGCTTGATCTGCTTTCCAATACTGTCATCCTGAATAAACTATTTTTCAACAAAGATGGCATGTTGACTTACAATCACATTGTGATCTTCTAGAATATAGAAATAATATCCTAATGATTCTTTAGGATATCCTATAAATCAAGCTCTAAAGGACCTGAAATCTAACTTATCTGCTTGTTGTCTTTTGACATGAGCCGGACAACCCTAAATTTTGAGATGACTCAGACTTGGTTTCTTACCATGCCATATCTCATACGATGTGGTAGAAATGGTTTTAGAAGGAACCCTATTCAGTAAATATATTACAGTTAGCAAAGAGTGTCCCCAAAGATAATCAAGAAGGTCTGTGAAGCTCATCATGGATCAAACCATATCTAATAGGATCCAATTACTCCATTCTAAAATTTCATTGAGTTGAGGTGTTCCAGGTGGAGTCCATTGAGAGACTATGCAATTTTTCTTGAGATAGTCCAAGATTTTCTAATTAAGGCATTCACCTCCTCGATCTGATCAAAGAACCTTAATGAATTTTTTAGTTTATTTTTCTACTTCATGTCTGAATTTCTTAAATTTTTCAAAAGCTTCAGACTTGTGTCTCATAAGAAATACATATCCATACTTAGATAGATCATCGGTAAAGGTAATGAAGTAGACAAAATTAATCTAGCCGACACATCAAATGGGGCCACCATACATCAGTATATGACCTAGGGCCAAAGAAGATCCATGGTCCTTCCATATGTCTTACAAAAGAGAGCTAGTCATCTTTGCCATTAAAGCAAGATTTCAGTAAATTGATATGACTTGAAGTCAACGACTCATAGCTCGATTTCTCAATTTGTTTAATCCTATCTTCGTACTATATGACTAGTTCTTAGGTTCCATAGATACCATCATTGACTATCCCTAGGGTCGTGTTCATGGCTATTCATATTTTGTCGATATTAAAAGCGATACATCAATATGTAACGGATAAGACCGTTAATGAGGAAACCACCTTGCCAATTTTATTTCTTTCATAAAAATGTTAATATCCTAAGAAAACTAATTACATATGCCTTTATTGGGCTAAAGCATGAAATAGAAATTCAATTTCCTTGCTGTAGTAGGCACATAAATAATAGTACTTTTTAATTACTAGAGTCAAACCAGATGGTGGTCGAAGAGGGTATGTTCCACGATCACGGTTAGCAACTTATTGCTCTATTTTTTATGCATAGGGATGATCTCGCCATTCATCTCAGCCTCCCTTGTATTCCTCAGATCCTGGAATGAGAAGTGCCAAAATGAGCACTAGAATCAGAGTCAAGACCCAACTAGAGTGTTAGAAAAACAATAGCTAAGATTTTAGAACGTCAATAATGAGGCATACCTCCAGAAGGAGCTACCTCCTTATTTCTTTAGGATGTCAGGTACAGTGGACAGTTCAATTCTAGTGTGCCATTATTGTTGCAATGGGAACACTATTTCTTTGTCTGTGGCCTTCTGTCTTCAGCTCTTGCCTTTTTCTTCTTTCCTCCTTCCACCTTTTGCTTTTTCACAGACTTTTTCTTCTTTCTAAAAGACTTTCTCTTGATAAGAAGTCCGTTCATAGGCAAGCAACCGAGTCCTTTTAGAATCTTTCAGTGGAAAGCTCAGCAGTAACCAGCTAATTCATTAAGTTTAGCTAGGGAATTTGAAGTTTATGGCATATGGTAGTTCATGTGAACTATCCATTATGAGTTAGTCAAAGATTACAGATTATATCATTGCTTGCAGATCCAAGTCAACTTCACTCGAGCTTCTCAAGCTCTTTCCAAGTCCTTGATCATTCATCAGATAATGATGCTTAAGACTGACTACCCATCAATGCATTTGTTCTTGAAAAGCCATTAGTGACTGCATACTTTGGCTGCGCGGACTATGTTTATTCAAACATTCTCTTGTAGGTGAGTCCAACTTTTGTGGGTAGTCCTGATATCTTCATGTTGAGCGCTAAAGCTCATCAGACATCAGAGCACACATGTAATATCTAGCCTTGTTATCTTCGTCCGTCCACTTTTCAAGAGACTCTCTCTATTCAATGGATGGATGAGCTGGTAAGGTGGGAGGATCCTGGTCCAACACATGAGTTAACTTCTCGAAACCCAAAATAATTTTGAAGTTCTAGAGCCAATCCTTATAATTAAATTTGGTCAGTCTATGGGTGTCTAAGATACGTGCTAGTGGGTTGGACTCAGACATTTTCCTATGGAGAGTCAAAGTTTCTAGTTAGATATTATAATTAAGACTTGACCAATTTGTTTAGGAGTTTTATTTTTAAATAAATTAGCTATCACTATTTTCTCGTATTCCTACACTTCCTCTGTAGAAATGCAAAAATCTTCATGATTAATGATTTCTAGTGGATGGTGTGGTCCCACCAACTGACTTATCACCTCACCTAATAGTTATTGATGATGGGTTAACCAATGAGTGAACAACATTTGTTCAATGATTCTCTAATCATGGTGCACCCAAACTTGGTCTCTAATTCATAGATCTCACCATGCTCGAAATATTGATCCACTCCTTAGTTAAGTCAGACCCACCATTTGCACAGATTGGATTTCTAATTGAGTCTCTCACCATATCCAGAATATTGAGCCCAATTCATCCTTCAGCCCATAGCATCCAATGCTTAATAGACATGGTTGCATCTTTTCGGTACAACTGAACCACTGTAATCAGTTGAGAACAATCAACCTCAAAAAGGGCCCGCACATCTACAATGGTGGAAGACCTTTATACTTAATCTTTTCTTAGGAAGATTTGATTTAGGTCTCATTAAACTAGTCTTGACATAGTCATAACCATTATGACTAACCTAGTGGCATGGGTTAGCTTGGATTATTGACCACCTTAGATCAGAACTGAGCCAACAAATATGGCCAAGTAAGTGAGACCGATGGAAGGGATATGCCATTAACTCGATAAGAATGCATTCGAGTCGAGTAGCTCCTAATTAAAAGTCAGTCGGTCGTATCTGCCAAACTTATCTTAGACATCAAATTATTAAGCCAGAATCAATTGGGTTAGCCTACAATCTAGACTCTAACCGCTGAGCCTAATTAGATCTTAGCTTGATCGATCACTTACGTGATTCGATCTTGACCCAGACTTAATCCTATTAGGCTGGTTAATTTAAGCACTGTTGATCCCATCTAATCAACTCTTGATTTGATTTGATCAACTGCTTAGACCTAATTGAGCTACCCAAGCCCAAACCCAATATTATGAATATATTTTAGATCTCAAATTCTCAATTTTAGATCTAATTAATAATTTATAATCTTAATTTTTAATTAAGTTTAGAGTTCATAAACAAAATATGTATATTAAATCCTAGGATTTCAGGATCTAGAATTTTGCAGAAAGTAAGTTCTTGATTTCTGATTAAGGATGAATATGCAGCACCCCTACACATCATAAGAACATCCCATCGAATGGGAGGAGAGGTCATTTGAATCTTACTTTGTTCTTATGATCGGACGGCCAAGGGGAATGCCTTAATCAGAAATATACAAAATTATAAAAGTAGTTAGATCTACATCATATATCTCATATATAAAAATTGATCTAACTATAAACATATTTTGCATACATCTCATGTATCATATCATGCATATTTTTAGATCTAAATTATCTCATAATTATCTAAAAAATTAGATTTAAATTGATCACATCAAAATAAATTTTAATCTAGATAATTATGTAGAACTATTCTACAATTAGTCTAAACATGCATTCATCATATCTCATATGGTCTAAAAATTAAATAATTTTATTTACTATTTTTTAGATCTTATTATAATATTTATAACATCAAAAAATAATAAATAAATAGATCTAAAATTATAACTTAATCAAATTAAATTATAAACATGCAAGACTATGTATAGAACTATTATATTTTACAACTAGTCATGCATCTTGTAAAACTTAGATCTAAATTATTTAATTTTAAATTTTTTTGATTTCAGATCTAATCACATCTTATGTGATATCTAAAATCACCTAATTATTAGATTAAAATTAGATCTAAATAATTTAGAGAACCTGGCTCTGATACCAATTGAAGGAAAAATCCTAATTTTTTGGGTCAGGTTCGTTCAGATTTGATCGGATCAAGAAAGATATTTCAAAAATTTCTTTCATGTATCTAGATTAGATCTAAGATATTTCAAATATAATTTTATAGATCTAATAAATAAAAATAAAAATAAATTAAATTTAATTAATTTATACCTTGATGTTGGTTAATCAGATTACCCTTTGATGATCCTACTGATTGCCTGAGGTTCTAGATCTAGCCACGCAAGCATCTGACCTCTACCGATATCCATTGGAACTGGATCTAGAGATCTTCTCCTTCTTTATCATCTCTCCAAATATTAGATCTAGATCTAATTTGGAGGATCTTCAAAACTCCTCTCAAAGATCTGCAGTCATCTCTGTAGCAGTGCTGCCTTCTTCCTTTCTCGTCAGCTTTCTCTTACCTGGATCGCACCAAATTGGAGCCCAAAATTCCTTGGGCATGGAGAGGAGAGAGAGGATCAGAAGTTGGCATGGAGGAGGGAGAGGGGCAGCCATGGGATGTGGGCTAAGAGAGAACTCTATTAAAGTTGGGTGCATATAGGATTTATATAGACTTTGCTATGCCATGCAGTGCCACATCATCCCGGCCAATCACATTGCTTCATGCAATCAAATCTAAATCTAATTGATGGGATGACATCACCTGATCCAATCAGATGAGAGCCCCTTTAATTCATCCTTAGGAGGCACCAAGACTAGTCAAAGCTGAGTCTTAGGCGCCTTCCTAAGTTGATTCCAAGAAGCAACCTGGAGTCCCATCCGTATGGGACTCCAGGCATCCCTATCTATGGGCGCATGCCTCACTAGGCGTGGACCCCCTCCTTTTCAATTTCTAACAAGGGAACAAGCACCTATCTAATCTCCTATAGGTGCATGACACATGGGTGGATGTCTAGGTGTCAAAGGTCAACATTTGACCAAAGTCAAAGATAAGAATTAATAGGTGATGAAAAATGGCAGATGCTGTCTCAAATTTATCTCATAAATTAAGATAGTCCTTTTCTGATCTGAACAAGCTCTAGTCAGACCAAGTAAAGATACCTAAATGAGCACAAACATATTTGGCTCAGTTGAGATAACTTTTAATGATAGGAGAAGGAGAACGTTAGGCTCAATCGTGTGCTAGCATGATTTTCTTGAACCTAATTGAATCTTATTCAAATCAATTAAACTGGGTTAGTTCAATTGATGATATCCAGATCCAAATCCTTGTTTGTTTGACCCAGTTAGATTTAGTTCTGTATGGTAATGGGATATGTCGTGTTCTCTATCATCAACATCATCAAAACTTCTTTCGATGGACAAAATTCTTTTGATTCAGACAACTAGAATGATCGATCATCTAAATCATTCTAATTGCTCCCAAAATCCACCAGTGACACCTAGCAGTATTATGGTGGCAACCCATCAAAATTGAAATGAACCTGCTCGATGCAGCTACCTATGTGATTAAGTTCTTCTATCTTGAGCCCCGATCAGATTAGGGTTAAGGTGAACTCGTCAAATCCTAATTTCTATCATATGATTTAACCATTCGATTCAAGTCCGATGTGAAAATCTTAATAAAAACTCTTTCTATTATTTTACTCTACCATGGCCATGGACTTAAGGACTTGATTCTCATGATCATCATATGGCTGCTCCTCATCCATCGAGGTAGATAGATTTCTTCTTGGTGCAATCCAATTCCTATAATGAACATGCTATAGCCAACATACACCTCAGGATTTCGAATGGCTTGGAGATCGAGTCATGGTTTAGTCAAACTATAACACCCTTAAGATGAACTATCGATGCACCTTAGGTTAAAGAACCAAACACACCACTACAGCTTCGAATCAGTCATCGACGAGAAGGTAGACTTATGACTGCTCGAGGTGGTCACGCTTAGTGTCCTTGTTCTCTAATGAGTACCTATACTCTTGCTTCGATGTTTCTACACCATAGACTCAAGACTCATCTACTATATAAAGAAGCGATTGTACACCAACCTTCCGGATCAATCACCATCCTCATGATGACCCTATGGTCAGGAGCATTTTATGAGTTAATAACAAAAATTCATGTCTTAAATTTTCAACTCTTAAAAATATGAATTATCATTATCATTAACTCAAGGAATGTATCACAGACACTAAATACATATTTATGATAAAAAATAATCTATTTTATTATTTATAGTCAAAATTATAATTTTGTTCCTAGAAGTGTAGTACAAGTGTCAGCTAATTCTAGCTTCTAGGGCACACATATCTAACACCCAGAAGCGTTTCATTAATGAATTAGAAATTTAGTTAGTTCAGTACCAAAGCATAGTGAGTTGCTTGCAAGCTATTAAGGTGATCTGAGGTCTAAGGGATACTTATACCTATATCCCATTAAAGATATTTTTGACAGCAGATACTCTGAAGTTGGTTACGTTTAGTGATGATGTACCCCTATATCTCATCTGTATGCCATACCAGTGTCTCCATACTTCTTGATTAAGAGGACAACCAACTTATATAGCATATAGCTACTTATGCTCGATAGATGCTGTCGTCCTTATTAACAGCCTATCATTTGATTGTGAACAGTTTTAAGAACTAATCGATAAATCCTCTCTTTATCGAACCTAAATAGTCTTAAAAACATCATCATAATAATGGAGTTCGTTAGAACATGAAAACTAATGATGAAAAATATCAAAAATTTATTTTATTCATTAATAAATCAATTAAAATTATAATATAGCTCAACCATCAACAGACTGATGATTAGCTTTGGGATATATTTTTTAACATTACCAAGGTTATACTGAACCTAAATGAATTTATCTAAATCCAATCCAATGATGACTTCATAAATTCAACTATCGAATCCAAGTTAAAACCCCTTTGTTGTATGACCTCATAGGTTCAATTCTTTTTGATAGTGAAATATACCATAATCTCTATCATAGATATCATTGAAACTCCTTTCAATGGATCGAAATAATTTCACTTTAACTTAAAGGATCATCAATCCAGAATAATCCAAGCAAGCTCTCGCAATCCACCAGTGACATCTCGTAGTATATAGTAGTAATTTAGTAGAACTAGATGAAGAACTACTAGGTGTAATTCACATGTGATTCAGTTCTTCTATCATGAGTTCTGATTAGATGGCAAGTTATAGATAAATCATCAAATCTCAATATTAGTCATATGATGATTCAATTAGCTCAAGTCTAAATAGTGATTATCATGGAAACTTTTTTCCGTCAATCACACTACTGTGGCTATAGACTCAAGGACTTAGCTTCTCAAAATCCATGGGACTTCTCCTCTCTATCAAGATTGATAGATTCCTTCTAAATGCATACCTTGCTCCTGCAATCAACCAACTATCATCAACATCCACTACAAAGACTCATAGAGTCAATATTTATATGTAGTCAAACTTTAGTTGCCAACTATGGGTAGTCATGGCACCGTAGGTCAAAGGATCATTCACACAACTACAACATCGAAATGATCACTAATGATTGAATAGAAATCCATGTGATCTCTCATATGGTCATGCTCAGTATTAGTTATTCTTTAACAACTACCCATACTTGTCGCTCAGTGTCTTTATATTATAGATCAGAGACTCATCTATCCTGAAGAAAGCAATCCATATGTCAATCTATCCGGATCGACCATCGTTCTCATGATGATCCTATAACCGAAAGCAATTCAAAAATTAATTACACATGTCTCTAATTTTTAACTCTTTGAGAATATATATTGTAAGCATTAATTTTTTGGATGATTCAAACATACACATATTTGAATGATTCAAATACACACATATTTGAATGAAAACAAAGTTGCCCTTTTATTGATCAAATCAATATTTTGAATATACATTTGTACCGTAAAGAAAAATAATGTGTCTTCCATATTGGCTTCTAGGACATACATCTAACAATCTCCTATTTAGACTAAAGCTAATTGGCCATTAATCTAAATCCCATCTTCTCAAGGTGGTCTTCAATCTTTAACTAACTCAACTGTTTTGTTAGTGAGTTTATCATGTTATCTATGGAGTCTACTCTTCGCACCTCGATATAGTTCTTCTCGAGATAGTCGTGTATTATATTAAATCGCTGCTTGATATATTTGGATTTTTGATGAGACCTCAGCTCCTTGGCAAGTGCAATGGCACCGTTGTTGTCATAATAGTGGTATGGCATCCGATGTCATTACACTAAGCTCCGTGATGAACTTTTAAACCAAAACTTTCCTTTGCAGCATCTAAAGTAGCAATGCATTCAACTTTTATGGTTGAATCTTCTATGATGGGTTGCTTGGAACATTTTTTGACCATGCCACTATTGCATATGAACACATATCCTAATGTATACTTTCTATCATCAGTATCAAACATGAAGTCTGTTTAATATTCTCTTAACCCACAACTCAGATCCTCCTCCAAAGTCCAAGAATAAATCCTTAATTCTTTTCAAGTACTTAAGGATATTTTTTATAGCTATTCAGTGCTCCTTGCCTAGATTTGACTGACCTACTTGTGACACTCATAACAAGGGTAATATCGAAGTTTTCTAAGGCATAAGAAATCTTACTCATGCATTATTTTTCCCCAAATGTAGAAGGGTACATTGTCTTGAAAAGATAAAAACCATGCTTAAGAGATAGAAGCCCCTTGTTGGAGTTTTCCATGCTGAACCTCTTTAGCACTTTCTCTATATACAACTTTTACGACAAGCCTAGCATCCTCTTTGATATATCCTTATAGACCTTTATTCTAAGAATATATGATGCTTTCTTAGATCTTTCATGGAGAATTTCTTGGACAACCATCTCTTAATTGAGGTCAGCATGGAAATGTCATTGCCAATGAGGATATTATCCATGTACAGTACGAGAAATAATATAACACTCCTACTGACTTTTTTGTATACACAAGATTTCTCTTCATTCTTGATGAAATCAAACAATTTAATCACATCATCAAAATGAAAGTTCCAACTCCAAGATGCTTGCTTTAATCCATATATGGGCCTTTGCAACTTGTAGATTCTATGATATCCATCATCGAAAGTGAAACCCAAAGGCTGCTCTATATATATATTTATTTCTTAGGATATTCATTTAGGAAAGTAGTTTTCATATCCATCTGCCAGATTTCATAATCATAGAAAGCTGTAATGGTAAGTAATGTATGGATGGATTTAAGCATGGTCATAGGCAAAAAGAAACCCTGATAATTAATGCTTTCATATTGACTACAATTTTTTGCTATGAGCCTAGCTTTATAACTCTCTACCTTACCATCTGCACCTATTTTTTTTATAGATCCATTTATATCCAATAGGTACTATACCTTATGGTGGATCTACTAAGAACCATAAATGGTTCAAGTGCTTCGAGTCAATCTCTGACTTTATTGTATCTAAGCATTTCATAGAATCGATGTCAAACATCACCTATCAAAGGTATTAGGATCATCTCTATGACCCTTATCTTCCATAAGGAATATTTTCTTGTTATCCTCTATAAATGTTGCCCAGAGGTAGCAACCCAAGGAGGGGGGGGGGAGATGAATGGATTCTTATAAAAGCTTTGGCAAAATTCAATTCTAAGCAATTATGTGCTTTGATTTTAATCTAAGTGGTGAGGATGAGATGTATATAATATGAGCAGTAAAATTAAGATAACAAAATCAAACTATGAAAGTAAAGCAAGAATTATAAGCATACAAAGTATATAGAGAAATAGAAGAAAAAAGCATAACACAAACATACAAAGATTTATAGTGGTTCGGAGCAACCCGCTCCTACGTCCACTCTCCAAGCTTTTCTTAGGAATTCCACTATAATCTACCCTTGATTATAGTGTGTTTATTTTTTCAGGCTTACAAACAAACCTAGTTGGTTTTCATAGGAGCACAAACCAAAACCTAACACCGTTAGTTTTTTGGGTTCACTAACAATCGAGTTGATTTTTTGAAATCACCAACCAAAATCTACAATGTCCAATTTTGGGCATGGACAGACCTAAATCCTATGTTTCTTTCCCCCAAAGAAACTTGTAAAGAAATCAAAAAATATAAGTAAAATTTTAATCTAATATAAAAAATAGAGTATAAGCTCTTTTAAATCCTAAAGAATAAGCCGATAATATGCTCGATTGAAGCTTGGCTTTTCTTTAAATTGTGCTTGAGAGAATGTGAAAGATATTGGAGAAGATTGCTTTGAAGGCTCGTTGAAATCTATGCACAACACTCCTCTCTTTTTCTTTTTCTTTGGATATTCAATGTTCCTCACAAAATCTGAAAGATTCTCTCTCTAATTCCCTTAATCTCTTTCTTCTTCTTTTTTTAATTAATTCTCCATCTTTAAATACCTTTAGAGAAGATTGGAGTAAGAGTTCTAACCATTGAAAGCTTTGAAATAGCCATTGAGATCAAAAAATAGCCATTGGAAAACTATCCGTTGAAGGTTGTCCGTGCAGATCGAGACCTCTCGATTTTTCATGAGATTTCTCATTAGATTTTAAGACCTCTTAGTTTTTCACGAGACATCTTGCTAGAACCGCGAGACCTCTCAAAAAATCTGTGAGACCTCTCACTCTCAGAGCATAGAAACTAAGTTTCTATCTTCTGAGATCGAGATGTCTCGAGTTCAACTCGAGACCTCTCGAAACTGTACCAGAAAATCATTTCATTGTGCCAGACCACTCAAGAGCTCTCGTAAAAAATCCAAGACGTCTTGAAAAAATCTGACTTCATTTTTCTTCAATGTTTGACCTTCCAAACTTGAGTTTCTTAGCTCCAAACTCTTTTAAACATAATTGCTTCTTTTAATTTTAATTTCTTTTCTTTCAATCATACTTTTTTTATATCAAGCCATCCCAATATGCGTGAATTTATTCTTTTAAGTATTTTGGCATGGCATCTTGAGAGAATTTATTCTTAAGATAAATTCTTCATTTTGGATACTTGAAAAATCCTACACACATTCTTGAAACACATGATTAGATACATAATATACTCAATATTTTGGAATCATTAAAATCAATCTCAGTATCAACAATCTCCCCCTTTTTGATAATGTTAAAATCTTGAGTATATGCATAATAAAAGCAAATAATGTATTTCTATGCATTTTGCTAAAAGGTATCATAAAGTATAGATTAAATACATGAATGAGTACTTCATAAATGTTCTCAATTATTCTTTTGGTTGATTGCACATATTTCATATACTCATATAAAATTTTTTTTCAATTCATATAAATGAGTATTAAGTTTTCATTTTAAGCATCAATACAATTCAATGAGTTTCTTCAAGCATATACTCAGCATTCCTCTCCCCCTTTTTGACAGCATCAAAAAGCTCATGGAAAAGAAATTTGAAAAATCATCAAAATCAACATCAAGATATTAAATTGAGAGATGTATCAAATTTATGAAGTCAAATCGAAGAAATCATCTTTCTTTTTTAAAAAATTTAGCTTGAATTCAAATAATAAAGGCTCTCCCCCTTTTTAAATAGATATGATCTTTTTTAAGATTTATTCATTGGAGTAAGTATATGTTTTCAAATTAGTCAAAATTTTCAATCAAATCAAGTTAGAAAATATCTCTCCTCCTGTTTTTCATACTTATAGCAAGATTACTTTACTTTTCAATCTTCTCTCCTTCTTTATTTCAAATCAAGCAAATTCAATATGAATTTAACCACTAAATTTAGATTTTTAAAATTTAAAATATATTTTTAATTTTAAAGGCTTTTTTTATTAAATTATTACTTCTTCCTTAATATTTTCTCCTCCTTACTTTAGCAAATAGATTCATTTCTTTGAAAGATTCTCTTGATATCAATTAAACTAAGTTTTAGATCAAATCATGATTTTCTTGGTTCAATACCATTTAAAGATTAATTTGCAAATTCAGCTTGATACCAATGATTTTAGTTTTGAATTAAATCAAGATGAATTGATTCAAATTAAATAGTTTAAGGATTTAGAATGATAAATCAATTTGAATTGATATCAGCAAATTAGTTAAGGCAAATCATAAAGAAATTTTTGGTCATTCTTCAAAAAGATCATTTCTTTCTTTTCATAAGAAATATCAAGCAATTAGGTTCAGAAAAGGTATATATTTTTGAATTTATTTTAAATGATATCATATCAAATATATAGCTATGTAAAATCATATTTGAAATAAAGACATTCTTCTCTTTTTGCCAAAAGATAAATCAATCAGATACATGGCAATAGTAAGTTGTTTGATATCAAATAATTAAAACTAAAGTTCTCTATGAATATTTAGCAATTTAAAACATTCATATCCAATAAGAATCTTTTAATTTAAATTCATTAATTATAAAATTGATATGGAGAGACTTAAAATATTATGCTAAATTTCAAAATAAACCATTTCATCCATAGCATGATATATAGAGGAGAGCATATTAATCTTTAAAATCAAAGCATTCAAATTATTGCAAGCATCAAAATCAATCATACTTATCAAAATATGAAAGGAGTTATCATATGCATACATATTAACAAATCATTAAAGTTAATACATCAAACTTTCAATTCATAGAGTATGATCATTTTAAGCAATGATAAATCATCAAAATCTATCAAACATACGTAATAATTATACTAATTAATAATTAAAATATATTTAGCAAATAAAAATGGCATGGTGTGAGAATAGTTTAGATTTTACCAAATAGCACCATTCATCTATTTTCATTTCCAAAGCATCCATAAAAATTTTCTTCTTTTAGCTTCATTGGATCCTTGGTATACCTCCAAAATTACTTCATAATTTTTGGTACCCAAGTTTTCTTGGGTCCAAAGGAGTTAGTATTTAAGGCTTCTTTTGGAACCCAAATTTATCTAACCAAAGTATGGCCAATTCTTTTAAAATTATATTTAAAAATTTTATGGCCAATTTTATTGCATTTAAAGCATTTAATTGACTGATTTTTAGTTGAAGCTTTTTCAAACATATCCTTAACAAATTTCTATTTTCTTAAGGGATTAAAGCCAATTTCTGTCTTATCAAAAATAGCCTTTTGATTATTTAAGATTGCTTAAAGCTTTTGAGACTCAATAGTAAATTTTTCGAGCATAGGCTTCAAGTTTTCAATCCCCTTTTTTAGTTTTTCATTTTCTTCCATAAGAGATTTTTTAGATTTTGATAATTTTTTATTTTCTTCAATCAAAGATTTCTTTTCCTTCAATAATTTATTTTTTTCAATCACACTCTTATTCTTTTCTTTCATGAAATCCTTTTTTTCAATTAAGAGTTTATTCTTATCTTTAACTAAAGATTTTTCGAATTTGAGAAGTTCTTTCTTTTCTTTAGCTAAAGCATTCTTTTCTCTTAAGATATCTTCTTTTTCATTCAATAGATTACTCTTTTTATCATCCAAAAGAAGATTAGATCTTTTAAGCTCTTTATTTTTTAGCCTTAGTTTTTTGTATTCATCCATTAAATCATTAAAGACTTCAAACAATTCATCAAATGTAAATTAAGAAGATTTTTTTGAATTTACCTCATCTTCATTGGTCATGAGGCAAAGATTTGTGGCATTTTCTTTCTCTTTCTCATTTTTCTTTTCCTTACTTTGCTCCCCCTTAATTGATGCATTCTTCTTCTTTTGTTTCTTCTTCTTTTTCTTCTTTTCATCCTTATGAGACATGAGGCATAGATTGGGGTGAGCTTTCTTAACTTCTTGGGAGCTTGCTTCTTCTTCTTGATTTGCTCTCCCATAAATCATTTCCAATTTCTCCCATACTTGATTCACTAAAATACATAAAAAAATTACATTAAATATACTTAAATCATAGAGCAATAATATTCCATAAGTTATAGTCATGTGGTTCTATGAATATTTTTATCCTAGTTTTCTAAAAAGTATAATTTAAGCCATCAAATAGTGGGGGTTGATCAATGGAATGGCCTTCATTAAATAATGAGCCAAATAGGGTTGCCATAATCTTTTACTCAAGATGGTTAGGTCAATAATCAATTACAGAGCACCTACTCTGATACCAATTGTTACCCAGAGGTAGCAACCCAAGAGAAGGGATAAATTGGGTTCGTATAAAAGCTTTGGCCAAATTTAATTCTAAGCAATTTTGTATTTTGATTTTAATCTATGTGGTGAGGATCAGATGTATATAATATGAGCAGCAAAATTAAGATAACAAAATCAAACTATGAAAGTAAAGTAAGAATTATAAACATGCAAAGTATATAGAGAGATAGAAGAAAAAAGCATAATGCAAACACACAAAGATTTATAGTGGTTCGGAGCAACCTGCTCCTACATCCACTTTCCAAGCTTTCTTTGAAAATTTCACTATAATCTATCCTTAATTACAGTGTGTTTGTTATTTTAGGCTCACAAACAAACCTAGTTGATTTTCACATGAGTACCAACCAAAATCTAACACTGTTAGTTTTTCGGATTCACTAACAACCCAGTTGGTTTTTCGGGATCACCAACCAAAATCTACAATGTTTAATTCTGAGCTTGGATGGGCCTAAACTTCAAGTTTCTTTCCCCCAAAGAAACTTGTAAAGAAATCAAAAAATATAAGTAAAGTTTTAGTACAATATAAAAAGTAGAGTATAAGCTCTTTTAAATCCTAAAGAACAAGCTAATAATGTGCTCGATTGAAGCTTGGCTTTTCTTCAAATTATGCTTGAAAGGATGTGGAAGATGTTAGAGAAGATTGCTTTGAAGGCTCACTAAAATCTATGTACAACACTCCTCTTTTTTTTTTTCTTTGGATATTCAATGTTCTTCACAAAATCTAAAAGATTCTCTCTCTAAATCCTTTAATCTCTTTTTTTTTAATTGATTTTTCATCTTTAAATATCTTTAGAGAAGGTTGGAGTAAGAGTTCTAGCCGTTGGAAGCTCTAAAATAGCTGTTGGGATTGAAAAATAGCCATTGTAAAACTATCCATTGAAGGCTGTCCGTGCAGATTGAGACCTCTCGATTTTTCACGAGATCTCTCGTTAGATTTTGAGACCTCTCAATTTTTCACGAGATGTCTTGCCAAAACCATGGGACCTCTCACTCTCAGAGCACAGAAACTAAGTTTCTGTCTTCTAAGATCGAGACGTCTCAAGTTCAACTCGAGACCTCTCGAGACTATGCTAGAAAACTGTTTCATTATGCCAGACCACTCGAGAGCTCTCAAAAAAAATCTGAGATATCTGAAAAAATTCTAACTTCATTTTTCTTCAATATTTGACCTTCCAAACTTGAGTTTCTTGGCTCCAAACTCTTTTAAATATAATTGCTTCATTCAATTTTAATTTCTCTTCTTTGAATCATACTTTTTTCATACCAAGCCATCCAAATATGTGTGAATTTGCTCTTTTAAGTATTTTGACATGGCATCTTGAGAGAATTTATTCTTAAGATAAATTCTTCATTTTGGATACTTGAAAAATCCTACACACATTCTTGAAACACATGATTAGATACATAATATACTCAATATTTTGGAATCATCAAAATAAATCTCAAGGTCAACAATAAACATACTCATGTACCTTTCAGAAGGATGGGAGACCCTACTAAATCTATGAGGTGGTGGAGGAACATCAACTACTGGCTCAATATTAATGGGTTCTTGAGGATCTATAACTCATTGTTCTTCAAAGACTTTCTGTTCAAGCTTAACTAATAACCTCCCACTACCACTATCCTGGATAAACTATTTTTCTAGGAATATAGCATGATGACTTACAATCACATTCTAATCTTGTGGAATGTATAAGTAGTATCCTATGGATTCTTTCGAGTATCCTACAAAATGAGCTATGATAGATCTATCATCCAACTTGTTAGCCATCTGTTTCTTTACATAGGCTAGATATCTTCAAGTCCTAAGATGACAAAGACTCGATTTCTTACCATATCATATCTCATATGGTGTGCTAGGAATAGATTTAGTTGGAACCCTAATTAACATGTAAATTATGGTTAATAAGGCATGTTCCCAAAGATATAAGGGTAAATCAGTGAAGCTCATCATGGACTTGGTCATATCTAATAGGATCCTATTCTTTCTTTTGGATACCCCATGGAGTTGAAGTGTACCAAAAGGGATCCATTGAGAGACTATACCATTGTCCTTAATATAATCCAAAAACTTCCTACTAAGGTATTCCCCTCTTCGATCTAATCAAAGAACTTTAACAGATTTTTCTATTTGTTTTTACTTTATGCCTGAATTTCTTAAATATTTTAAAGGCTAAGAAATACATACCTATACCATGATAGATCATCGATAAAGGTAATGAAGTAGTGATAACCATCCTTGGCTTGCACATCAAATAGGCCACACATATCAGTGTGTACCAAGATAAGTATCTCAATAGCTCTTTCCTTATATCCTACAAAGGGCAGCTTGATCATTTTTCCTCGAAGACAAGATTCATAAGCTGGGTACGACTCAGAATTAAAAGAGTGAAGAATTGCATCTTTTTCTAGTTTGTTTATCCTATCCTCTCTAATATAGCCAAGCCTATGGTGCCAAATATACTTTTGGTTAATTTTATCTTTGGGTCTCTTCTAACCTACCGCACTCACTATTTGCTTATTTATATTTATATTTTCATTAACATGCAAGTGATAAAGATTGTCAATTAAAGACCTTGTGCAATCAATTTATTTCATAAATAAATAAAATAAAAGTCTTTATCAAAATGAAAATCAAATCCATCTCATGCTAGTACAGAAATAAAAATCAAATTTTAGCTAGCTACAGGGATAAAATAATAGTCCTTTAAATCAATCTAAAGCCTGATGGAATCGAAGAGGGTAGGTGCCAATGACTTCTGCAGCAACCTTTGCTCCATTGTCGACCCAAAGGATCATCTTATCTTGCCACAATCCTCTACTTTCTAATAGACCCTACATTGAAGTACAAATAAGAGCACTAGAACCAGAGTCGAATATCCAACTAGAAGTAGAAGAAGCCGTTAGGTTAGATTCAATTACGAGCATTGTTGACATACCTTCCATAGGTACATCATCCTCTTATTGTTCAAGCTTTCTAGGTACTGCAGATAGTTCCTCCTCTATTGGCCATCACCATTGCAATGAAAACTGTTTTCTTTATCAACAACCTTCTTTGGAGTGTCCTTCTTTGGCTTGTTCTCCTTTTTTTGCTTCTTTGTAGGCTTGTTCATTTTCTTCTTTCAATTAGACTTTCTTTTGGAAGATGTCTGCTCTATAGCAAGAACAATGCCCCTTGAACTTTTTAAGATTTCCTCAGTAGTGACCAACATGTTGACTAGTTTAGGTAGGGTGCAGTCCAACTTGTTCATATAGCAATTTACAATAAATTGATTATATGAACTCATAAGGGATTGCAGGTTCAAATCTACTTGCAATTCCTTTTGAATGGATAGCTCGAGCTTCTGAAGCTCCTCCAGGTCGTTGATCATTGTCAAAGAATGCTTGTGGATCAACTGTCCTTTGTACATATTCAGGTTGAAAAGTCTTTTGGACAATTCAAAATGCATAGTTCAACTTTGCTTACTATACAACTCTTGTAGGTGAGTGATCATCGTGCTGGCAGTAGGCATGTACTCATGCTGGCTCTGTAACTCATTTGACATGGAAGTTAGCACATAGCACTTTACTTGATTGTCATCATCCATCTACTTTTTTAGACTGGCTCTCTACTTAGCAATAGGATGAGTTGGTAAAGCTGGGGGGTCTTGGTCAAGTACATAGCCTATTTTCTCGAACATCAAGACAATCTTGAGGTGCCTAAGCCTGTCTTTATAATTTTTTTTGGTCAGATGATTGGACTCAAGCAGGATAAAGGGTTCAAAGTTGATATGGTTTAACTACAAGAGTAGAGATTCAAGTTAGATATTTGTATTTAAATTGTTATATTTGTTCTAGGGACTAAGAAACAAATAAGTTTCCACTATTTTTTCGAATCCCCACACTCTCCGAATGGAGAAACAAAAACCTAAATTTGATAATTGGATTTCTAATGGATGTTGTAGTCCTACCGATGTCGTGCACCTCATTTGATAGTTATTGGTAACATGTCCATCGATGCGTGGACAACTCTTTGCCTAAATACTTCTTTAAGTATATTGCAGTGACGTGGTCTCTAAGTTATTTGGGCTCACCTAATAGTTATTGACCACACTCCTTAGTTAAGCCCAATCCACCATTAATAAGCAAATGCAAAGTCATTGTTAGGTCCCTCACTTGATAGTTATTGGACCCAACATACCTTTATCCTCGAGCAACTCTTTGCTAATAGAATGGTTGCATGTTCTCGATACAATTGAGCCATTGTGACCAGCCAAGAACAATCAACACCAATACTATGCCTACACTACTACAATGATGGAAGACCTCTAGACTTAATATTTATTGGAGAGATTAAGTTCAGGTCTTATCTAATCAATCATCGAATAACTGATCTAATTTGTATGGGTTAAACAAACTACTAAGCAACCATTATTTTAGAAACAATCTTTCAATTTGGCCAGGTAAGTAAAATCGGCAGGAGGATCTCTGATGCTAGCCTTAGACACCAATCAAATTGGCCAAGTAAGCATGATCCCAATTAAAATCTACCAGTCAAGACTTATCTTAGACACTAATTGGTTTATTGGTTTCAAATTGATTTTATTAAGTAAATCAGGCTTGAGCCATAGAGCCAAATTAGGTCATTAGGTTAATTAATTCCATATATGGGTATTAATCGACTCGATCAACACTAATTGTTCGACCTTAATTCTATTGACCTAACCTTGATCAACACTTGATTTGGTTTGGTCAATTATTAAATCAATTTGGACCCATTATGATCAAATAAAAAACCCTAGATGCAATCTAATTGCATGATCTAACATTCGATTCACCCATAAACAATCCATCATGCATAAATACAAATTTAACATCTTAAATCTAAATTTTTAGATCTAAATTCTTTGCATGAAAAGTAAGTTTTCCATCTAAAAGCTAATTTTTACATCTATAAACAATCATATATCACATATATGTTTAAAATTAAGATTTAGGAAACAAAATTCAGATCTTGGCATGCTTTCATATATCCCATATACGAATTAAAATCAGATCTTAAAACTAAATTCAAATTTAAGAATGCAATCATATTTCTTATATATAAATCAAATTCAGATTTAAGAAATAAAATTGAAATTTAATCATGCAATCATATATCACATATATAAATCAAATTCAGATCTAAGAACTAATTTTAGATTAAAGCATATTTTCATGTATGTAATAGATGAACCAATCAGATTTTGAATCCTATTTTCAGATCTAAATTATGCAAGCATAAATCTCATGTGTGAATAAAATCAAATTTTTGAAAACTCTTTCTCAAATTTGCATAATAATTTTAACATATGAATACGTGGCTTTGATACCACTGTTGGGATTCATTAGGTGCTCATGCATGTGGATTTCAAATTTTTTTCAAAATCAAACACAACAGCAATAAAGATTAAAAATCCTTTTTAATCAAGAATATACATTCATCATGTGAAGGCAGCAAGGGATCTAGTTAATATTCAAAATATTATGTTCTGATCTTTAATTAACAATAATTATAAACCCTATGATCAAATCTACCTATTTTGCTTTCCCTTTTAGATCTGGATCTTAAGGTTGAATGGGTTCTATATTAGCCATTCAAGTGCCCGACCTCTATAGGTATCCACTAAAGGTTTGCTTGAATTCTTGATTCAGATCCTTCTTTCGCAAAGTTGGATCTTTTCCTGAAACTAGTATGGGGCTTGAATCTTTGATCAACTCTTTGATCTCTTTCTTGATCTTCTTTCTTTCTTCCCTTCTTGATCTTTTCTTTCTTGATTATTGCAACAACCAAGAACTAAAGGAGGGAAGAGGATAACGCCTAACCACGTTAGGCATGTAGATGGTGGATGCCCAAAGCTTGGGCATGGGAACCAAGTTCAAGAGAGAGGGGGCATGGAGCTCAAGGAGGAGGGCTGATTATAATCTAATGCTCTAAGGGCCAAGGGAGAAGACCTCTTATATAGAGAGTTAGTTGGTCTTCTAACTAATCTCAATTTAGTTATAAGATGATTCCTAATCACTTTAGGAAAACCACCTTTGACCATACCATATGCAAGCAAGGGGGTGCCAACACTTGGTGCCCTCTTGGTCCTCCTTTCACATGGCAAGAGGGAGAGAGGGTGGGCATGTGCCCTCTCTTGATCCCCTTAGGTTCCACCAAATAGGCACCACCACTTAATCAAATCAAGTGGTGCCCATAAAAGTGATCAAGAACATCAAGAAACTATTTCTTGATTTGATTCAAACCTTTCTTTAAGCAACCAACATTTGGAGCCCATTAAAACCAATCCAATTAGGTTCAATTCAGGTAAATTGCTTCGTTAAATCTTATTAAATTAGCAAACCAAATGCAAGAGAAAAGGTGCTAGCAAGGTTATACTGAATCCAATTAGATTTTTCTAAATTCAATCCAATTATGACTTCATAAGTTTAATGTCGAATCCAAGTTAAAACCCTTTGTTGTATGACCCTATATGTTTAATTTTGTCTGGTAGTAAGATATACCATGATCTCTATCATAGATATTATTAAAACTCCTTTCAATGGATCAGAATTATTCTACTCTGACTCAACAAGGATCATCAATGCAAAACGATCTTAGCAAGCTCTCACAATCCACCAACGACATCTAGTGGTATGTTGTAGCAACCCAACATAACTTAATGAACAATCTCTACGTATAGTTCTCATGTGATTTAGTCTCTCTATCATGAGTCTCGACAAGATGGCAGGTCACGAAAAAATCATCAAATCTCAATATCAATCATATGATAGATTCAATTAGCTCAAGTGCAAATAGTGATTATCATGAAAACTCCTTTCTATCAATCATACTGCTATGGCCACAAACTCAAGGACTCAGCCCCTCAAATCTCATGGGACTTTTTCTCTCTATCAAGGTTGATAGATTTCATTTAGATGCGCATCCTGCTCCTACAATGGACTAATTATCAGTAGCATTCACTACAAAAACTCATAGAGTCAATGTTTATATGTAGTCAAACTGCAACAGCCTCACTATGAGTAGTCTAGCACCATAGGTCAAAGGACCATTCATACAACTACAGCATCTAGATGATAACTGATGATTGAATAAAAATCTATATGATATCTCATACGGTCACTCTCAGTACTAGTTATTCTCTAACAACTATCCACACTTGTCGTTCAATATCTTTATGCTATAGACTAGAGTCATCTATCCTGAAGAAAAGGATCCGTGCACAAGTCTATCCAGATCGATCACCATCCATGCACCAGTCTATCTAGATCGATCACCATCCTTTTGATGATCCTATGACTAGGAACAATTCAGAAATTAATTATACATGCCTCTAATTTTTAACTCTTTGAGAATATGTATCATAAGCATTAATTTCTTAGATGATTCAAATACACATCATATTTGAATGAAAACAAAGTTGCCATTTTATTGATCAAGTCAATATTTTATGTCCTAGAAAAAAATAATGTCTACCATATTGACTTCTAGGACAAGCATCTAACACAATGTACCACCACCATTCTTAGATTGCCACATAGGGGCAATGGATGGAATGGTCCACAGATGGATGATCTTGTGCATACTACTAGATGAATCATACATGTAAGATAAAATGTTAAGAGCATCCTGCGTCATTTCAATAATGACAAAATGATTTTTTTTATTTTTAAAATGAAAGAGAGGGAGATCACTAGCACTATAATTATCCAAGCTCAAGTCCTTAAGGAAGCACCATGTAAGACTCAAACCTAGAACATCAGGCTCCTAATTAAGTAGTTACACAAGATTTTGTCCTAATCTTATTAGAGAGAATTCGCTCAACTTGCTTAACTCGAATCTCTTAAAAAAAATATAAATAAATAAAAAAATTTGGTAAAAATAAAGTCTAGGTCTCTTTTCTCAATTGATTATTTATAAACTAAGATGGATAGCCTTAAATTATAATAGTCGGTCTTCACTTGTTCAATCCATGTTGAATTTCTCTTAGTTCAAATAGGATTATCATTCCCAAAATAGATACAAATAGTGGAAATAAATATGAAAACACTAAAATTCTACAAAAGTAGATCTTGACTCTTGCATCAACTTTGCCTTTTATCTCTTTGCCTAATTCTTCATGGATTAAAAAATACATCTGATTAAATTTTTTCTTGAAAAAAGAAAATTTTCAAATTGATCTCTTTGTTTTAGGGCCCAAAAACATTTAGAACTAAGATGCCATTTTAGAGTTTGAAAAGTAACCTAATTAAAGAAAAAAAAAGGGTCATCTTAATCAAGTGTTCTATGGCCAAGTTAATGCCTCCATAAGTCTAAGATCCTATTCGATTTCTTGACATGGCAGATCTTGCTCTAAATCCTATCTAATCCTATTCATAGTGACCAAAGTAAGTTATTTTGAGTCTGGTTATCTTTCTAAATTATGAGAACCAAGAGAAATTCTAATTTAGAATACTAATAAATAGTGTTAAAGATATTATGTAAAGTCTTCATCCTATTCCTATAATAAAGAAGAGGTCACTTTCAATATTGCTTTTCATCACATCATGGTTATTGGTAGTTTCTCTTCCGTGAATAACTCACTCTTAAATTGGTGCTCTTACAAATAATTATTTATGATTTTTTTTTGATAAGACAGTACATTCATACTAATCTAGTATGAACAAAATCAAAAGTATCAGAAAGTAAAACATCACGAAAATCATGGGGCATTGTAGATATGTTAGTCCAAATTGCATCTCCTAAATGCTCTACCATGAAGGAGGCTACCCAGTTAGCTACAATGTTAGCCTCCCTATAAATATGCTTGATAGAAATGACAGAAGCCCCCCAGCAGCACCGCAATATCCCTCAGGAGTGGGTGAGCAACATCCTCCATATCCCATTTTTGAATCCATCAGACCACCATGGTAGAATCACGCTCAATAATGAGCCGATCTGCCATAAGAACTAGCCTACATGGCTCCACCCCCAAAACTATAGTATCTAGTAGATAGCTCCTGCCCATCGCTAATAGACTTGAGTCCAAACCACAAATCATAAATTGGCTCCTCTCAAGCTAGACACACTATCATCAAAATTGATCTTAAGAAATGTTTGGGGTGGG
This sequence comes from Cocos nucifera, assembly GCA_006176705.1. Lineage (NCBI taxonomy): Eukaryota > Viridiplantae > Streptophyta > Magnoliopsida > Arecales > Arecaceae > Cocos > Cocos nucifera. Next base: position 338,857 of record QRFJ01000567.1, read on the forward strand.
GACTCTCATGATATGAACACCCAACAGGTCGCTTAACGAGCCCAATGAGAGTCCCAACAATCCAACATCCTCAAGATCAAATTTGGCAATGAAGAATAAACAAACTCCATCTCCTGGGTCAAAGCTCTCTCTACCATGATGGTCGCTAATGAGCATCTCGACTTGAATACCACATAATTCCTAGATATCCAAATGTGATATGCAAGATAGGACACATGGATCCCATCAAGCCCAACTGAACCAGACTCCAAACTCTACTAGAGAAGCTCCATAAAGGACTAGGTCAGAGTTGCAGTCATGATAGTAGTTGCCGTAGAACCTATCCACTGCTAGATCTGAATAGCTCTTTAGCAATAAAACAATACATGCTCCATCATCTCCTCCTCTACCTCATAATAAGGATAGGTATGAGGGAGATCCAAGCCCCAATCCCTCAAAATCGCTCTCGATGGGAGACGGCCCCAAGCTACCTTTTAGATGAACATGTAAACTCTCGGGCCTTTTTATATTTAATTACTTTAAGTTAGAAGATTGATACTTGAAGGATTTATTACGAAATCTAATCTCCTAATGAACGCTGAAATTTAAAATCAGATCTAGCAGCAAAAAAAATTTTAGATTTGATTCAGACTTTTTAATCAATCATGCACACAATAGATCTAATATATTTCCATCCTAGGATCTATCACATGCAAGACTAAGATGCTAAAAAATAAAAATCAGAAGTAAAGAAGATCAATACCTTTGTGTGGATAGCTAAATACCGCAATCCGATTGCTGTGGTAATGTGGTGAGGTTCTTGTAGAGCCACACATGCATTTGGCCTCTATGGGTATCCACGCGAAACTCTCGATCTAATTAGAGGCCTGCATCTTCATCAGGGTGTTAGCTTCCTTGCAAAAGATGCCTCCTTGATGGTTGATGCAGATACTTTTTGAGATCTCAAAAACTCTCTTAGATCTTTTAGAAGAATTAAAGGAGGATTAAAGGCGGAAGAATATGTGAAGAAAGAAGAACAAAGAACCCTTGAGAAAACCCCTTTTCCCTTTTCTCTCTCTTCCAAGAACTAGGACCACACACCTCCAAAAGCCTACAAGAGAAGACCCTCTTCTCTTTTTCTCATGCACACAAGGAAACCACGCCCCTTATTTTCTGTTTTTCATGGCACAAGGCTACCTTAACTGATGCCCAAAATCTAATTTTAAAGGTGGGATCAAAAGGGTTTCTAGACTAGGTCAAAGACCTAGCTAGATTTGGACTTGGGATGGTGTCCTACTCTTGGATGCCTCCCAATATGGATTCCATGGAAATAAAGCAAGGGAGGGGTGGCGTGGACTAGGGAGTAGCATGAGAAACCTCATGCTAAAGCATAAGAAAGGGGCTTGGGCATTGGGGCTATGTGGCACATGAAGAAAGGATGAGTCCTATTCCAACTAGGACTTTCTTGATTTTTGGTCCAAGCCTAACTAATTCTTGGTCTAATCCTAACTAATTTAGAAATTAGTTATTACCTGTTGGCATGGAAAATAGTGCTGACATCGAAGATTGTTGGAGCTGAAGAAGTTGGGATTGTCGATGAGACTTATAAGATGAAGTCTTGGCTAGAGTTGGCTTCGGAAGGACCCTTCGATGGTCAAATTAGTTCTCCATCCAACAAGAATGAAATACTCAGAAAAAAATGAGTAGAGTATGAGTAAAGAGTTTGAGCTTGGAAATAAAGAAGAGGAAGAAGGCTGAAGTCGAAGTTGCTGAGATGAAGGAGCAGATCTTAAGGCAGCTACGGGAGGCAAAGGCTCAAGCAGTGGAAGAATTCAAGGCCTCTTCAAAGATGAAGGACATAAAGGTCGAGTTCGTCCAGTTATCTTTTATCAAGGGTTTCGAGTTTTACCAGAAGAATATGATTGATTAAATTTTTCAAGCTTGACCTTAGCTTTTTAGATGAAGAAGCTTCTGACGATGAGACCGAACCATCTATTGCAAGTGCCGATCTCCCATCTACTGAACTTCCTCCTGCTATGCCCTCTGCCACCTCGCTCGAATCGGCTCTAGAGCCTAAGGCTACCCAGGGAGCGCCAAACTTGTTTGTTGCTTCTCCTCCAGAGGTTGGAGGTTTTTGATCATAGTTTTTTTTTTTTCTTTTTTTCTCCTACTTTTTCTTGTACTAAAAAACATTTGGGTTAATAAAAGCAAAAATTTTTTCTTTTACATTTGTGTTATGGTGTGCTTGTTATTCAGAATCCTTCTAGTGAACATAGCCATAATTCACCACCACCCACCGAGGCTACATCGCTACCTCAAGCCATTCCTCTAAAGTCCATTATCGAAGATTTGAAGAGAAAAGTTCATGAAACTAAAAAGAAGCTAAAGAACATAGAGGATGAACTTTGGAGGTTGAAGAAGAGTTATTTAGAGGCTACAATTGAGATCACCTGCTTTCGCCAAGCACATAAAAGAGATTCCATGGATTATATTAACAAAAGGCATCATTTAATTGAAGAACTGGAATGGGTGAAGAAACTTGATAGTGAAAAGGCTTGGACTTTGACTGCCAAAGATGGCTCCCTCGAGATCGAACTTCACACAGCAAAGAAGAAAATCAAGCAGTTGAAGGAAGGTTCGACCTAGGTTCAAAGTCAGGCAGAATTTGACTGAGATTGGTCAAAGAAGTTCTCCAACCTTCAAAAATAGTTGAGTGATGCTGAACAATCATACAACTCCTATCGGATTGATTGGTGCATGTAGTTTGAAGATTATAAGAAGAAGCTCATGATGGCAAACTCTGAAGTGATGTGGCTTCAAAAGTAGTTGGTGGACAAGGCTCATGTCAGCTCAAGCACAGATTCGGATGCCATCACCACTTTGAAAAATATCCTTAAAAATCTCACCATGAAATTTGAGAGTACGAAGAAAGAACTTCATGACCTAAAAATTCAGATGGTCTATTAGGAAGGCTTGGTGAAAGATGTCGAGCCTGAGTCGATAGTTTTGTAGAAGAGGCTAAGAGAAGTGAAAGATGATCTTTGGAAGTCCAACAAATTGCTTGGCGAGAGCTTAGCAATGAGGCGGGATCTCGAAGATAAAGTTCAAGATTTGAAACATAACCTTGTATTGGCTAGTGCTGGTAATCCGAAGTCTGAAGGTTCGGAACCTTCTTCTTAGGGCTTCACCTGTTCTTTCTTTTTTTTTTGTGAATGGTCTTGCAGACCTCCATTGTAATGAATTTTATCTTAATAAAGTGATACCCCTTTGATTCCTTCTTCATTGTTGTCTCAATCAAATATTGATATACTTCTTTTTCAGCATTACTTTTGATATTTGGGTTGCTTTTTAGAGCAACGTTCTTGGTCTGTTATTTTGTAGGTCTATCCTCCTTGTCTATGATTGAGGATCCTTGAACTTATTTAGGAGCGGATACATCCTTGTCTAGGAATTGGAAGTCTTTATTCCATGCCTATAGTTAACTTCTTGTTTAAAGACTTGGGGCCTTATCAAGACAAGGTCCTCCTATCCCTATCATGGGTAGATTTTACTCTTATCGAAATGAGGTCCTTCTTCCATTCCTGGCAAAATCATTAGGGCATGAAAGGGCCATTGAAGGAGCCTCTTCCCATTTTTTCATGTTAGGACGAGGTCCTCCTCCTGTTCCTAATATGGTGAGCTTTTATTCTTGTTAGAATGAGGTTCTCCTCCTGTTCCTAACAAGTTTGCTAGGGCATAAAAGGATCATTGGAAGGACCTCTCTCTCCTTTTTTTCATGTCAAGATGAGGTCCTCCTTTTATTCCTAACTTGATGAGCTTTTATTCTTGTTAGGATGAGGTTCTTCTTCTGTTCCTATTAAGATCACCAGGGCATAAAAAAACCATTGAAAGGGCCTCTTCCATTTTTTTTATGTTAGCACAAGATCCTCCTCTTGTTCCTAACTTGGTGGGCTTTAACCTTTGTTAAGACGAGGTTCTTCTCTTATTCCTAACAAGATCGTCGGAACACAAAAGGGCTATTGAAAGGACCTCTTCTTTTTTTTTATGTCAAGATGAGGTCCTCCTCCTATTTTTGATATGGTGGACTTTTATTCTTATTAGGATGAGGTTCTCCTCATATTTCTAACAAGATCATCGGGGCATAAAAGAATCATTGAAAGGGCCTCTTCCTTTTTTCATGTTAGGATGAGGTCCTCCTTCTATTCCTAACTTAATGGGCTTTTACCCTTATTAAGATGAGGTTCCTCTCTTGTTCCTAACAAGATTGCCAAGGCACCAAAGGGTCGTTGAAAGGATCTTTCCACTTTTTTTATGTTAGGACAAGGTCCTCCTTCTATTCCTGACATAGTAAGCTTTTATCCTTGTTAGGACGAGGTTCTTCTTCTGCTCCTAACAAAATTATCGGGACACAAAAGGACCATTGAAAGGACCTTTTCTCTTTTTTCATTTTAGGATGAGGTCCTCCTCTTATTCTTGACTTGGTGGGCTTTTATCCTTATTAGGATGAGGTTCTCCTCTTATTCCTAACAAGATCCCCGGAGCACCAAAAGGCCATTGAAAGGGCATCTCCCCATCACCTCCTATCTTAAATGACTAGAGATTTTCTATTTTGTTTAGGAATAAAGCTTAGTTGGATCACTTTCTATCATTACAAATTCGCACCAAGAACAAGAGTTGTTAAAGAAAATTTTGTTGAAATGATCACTGATAGTACATCCATAGATTTTCTAAATTCCAAGATCGCAAGAATGTCGACCCTTCAAGCTCTATTAGATAATAAGTTTTTGGTTGGACAATTTTCATTACTTCATAAGGACCTTCTCAATTTGGGGCGAGCTTTTCTTGGCTTTGAGGCTATGAAACATCTACTCGCCAAAGCACCAAATCTCCCACCTTGAATGTTTAACTCTTGACCCTAGAGTTGTAGTAACGGGCTATCCTTTGCCTGTAAGCTGCTATCTAAATTGAGCTTTCTTCCATTTTTCTTCCAACAGATCAAGATTTGCTCTGAGGTCTTGTGAGTTGTTTTGTTCGTTAAAAGCTTTGACTCATGCTAAAGGAAGTTCAAGTTCAATTGGGATGACTACCTCTATCCCAAAAGCCAATGCGAAGGAGGTTTTTCTAGTGGGCAATCTTTGGATAGTTTTATAAATTCAAAGTACATGATAGAGTTCATCCACCCATGTCCCCTTCGCCTTCTCAAGTTTTGCTTTTATCCCCTGAAGTAGAGTTCTGTTGGTTACCCGGCTTCACCATTTGCTTGAGGGTATGCCACAAATGTAAAATGATAGAAAATATTCAGATCTTCATAGAACTTGATGAACTTTGCTCCTACAAATTGGCACCCATTATCAGTGATTAGCATCCAAGATAGGTCAAATCTGTAAACTATCAACTTTCTGATGAAGTCCTGCACCTTGGCTTCGGTTATTTTTGCCAGAGGTTTGGCCTCTGCCTACTTAATAAAATAATCCACTACTACTAAAAAGAAATTTCGTTGTCTAGATGCTATGGAAAAAGGCCCAAGTATATCCATCCGCTATTGTACAAATGACCAAGGGGCACTTAAGAATGTGAGTTGTAAAGCTGCTTGTCTCTAAATACTAGCATTCCTTCGGCATCGATCATATTTTCTCACATAATTTATGGCATCTCGATGCATGGTTGGCTAATAATATCCTTATCGAAGTAACTTATAAGATAGAGATCTGGCCCCTAGATGGTTTTCATATATTTTCTCATAAACTTTTCTCAAAGCATAATCAGCTTCGAAAGGTCAGAGATATTTAAGGAGTGGCAAGGAATATGATCTCTTGTATAACTTATTTTCATACAAAACATAGAGGAAGGCTTGATTTCTCAATTTTTGAGCTTCCTTAGGGTCTCTAGGAAGAACTCCATCTTTGAGATATGAAACTAATGGGTTGATCCAGTTGAGCTCATGGTTGACCTGCATTACTACTTGTGACTCTTCCGAACTTGAATGCTGCAGAACTTCAAAGAAAACCTCTTTTGGCAATTCATTTAGAGTCAGAGTAGCCAAATTAGAAAGAAGATCGGTTCTAGTATTTTCTGCTCTTGAGATCTGTTGGATATCAAAGCTATTGAAGGCCAAAATTAAGCTTCTTACCTTTTCTAAGTACTTCATGCTTTTCTCTTGAGCTTCATAGGTATTGTTGACCTGGCCCACCACTAATTGAGAATCACCATAAATCTTCAAGTGTTCTACTTTCAGTTCTTTAGCTATCCTTAATCTTGAGATTAGAGCTTCATATTTAGCTACATTATTAGCGGTGGAAAACTCGAAACGCATAGCATACTTAGTAATAATTCTCTCTGGATTAAATAAAATCAGTTCTGCACCTACCCCTGAGGCATTGGATGAGCCATCTACATATAAAGCCCAGAAATCTTCAGGAAGATCAACTTTTTCTTTAGGAGAACAAAGAGTACAAACTTCTTGATGCTCAGGTTCAGCTATGTTAAGATGGTGCACTCTACTACAAAGTCGGCTAATATCTAAGCTTTGATGGACGGCCAAGGTTAGAAGTTGATATCAAACTCAATTAGCTCAATCGCCCATTTTGCTATCATTCTAGAAGTATCAGGTCGGTGAAAAACTACCTTAATAAGCTGATCAGTGAGAAGTTTAATTGTATACCCCTGAAAATAAGGTCGGAGCTTCCTAACTACAATCAGTAAGACATAAGTCAGTTTTTTTAGTTTGGTATATCTTATTTCTGCATCTCTCATAACTCTATTTATATAGTAGATCAACTTCTGAATTTTAGCTTCTTCTCTGACTAGGATGACTCCAATGGCCGTTGGAGACACTGCCAAATATAAAAATTATTCTTTTTTAGGTTCAGGCTTGGTGAGGAGTGGAGGTGAACTAAGATGGTTCTTCAATTCTTTAAAGGCCCGTTGACACTCAGGAGTCCAATTGAAGTTATTAGGCTATTTAAGTACTTAGAAGAAGGGCATGCAATGCTCCACCGATCTCGAGATGAAGTAATTCAAGGCTACCACTTTGCCTAGAAGGCATTGAACTTCTTTTATTATTTGAGGGGCAGTCATTTCTTGAATGGCTATGATCTTCTCTAGGTTTGCCTCAATGCTGCATCTCAATACCATGAATCCTAAAAACTTTCTTGAAGTCACTCCGAAAGCATATTTCGTAGGGTTCAGGTTCATTTTGTACTTTTGAAGGGTGCTAAAGGTCTCCTCAAGGTTGGCGATGTCATTTTATGATGATCGACTTTTAACCAACATGTCGTCCACATAAATCTCTATATTATGACCTATCTGCTCCTTGAAGATTTTATTCATCAGGTGCTGATCAGTGGCACCTGCATTCTTTAGTCCAAATGGCATAACCTTCTAACAATAGAGACCAGGGTCAATAATAAAAGTAGTTTTTTTCTCATCTTTTGATGCCATTTGGATTTAATTGTAGCCGAAGAAGACATCCATAAAAGTGAGAAGCTCATAGTCCGAAATTACATCCACTAGTTGATCAATTCTTGGCAAGGGATAGCTATCCTTTGGGCAGACTTTATTCAAATCTATAAAGTCTATGCGCATTGTTCACTTGTCGTTTGCTTTTTTGATGAGAACGACATTAGCAATCCAGTCTATGTTGGATACTTTCCTGATGAACTTGGCTTTAAGGAGCTTGTCGACCTCATTCGCAATGGCTTTTTACCGCTCCGATGCAAAGCTGCGCTTCTTTTGCTTTATTGACTGGCATTTGAGATCTATAGCCAGATGATGTTCCATCGCATCAATCCCATGCATATCCATGGGTACCCAGGTGAAAACATTAATATTTCTTTGCAAGAAAGTGATGAGCTGCTTTCTGACCTCCTCCTTCAGATTAGAGCTGATCTTAATAGTACGATCTTCATATCCATCGTTTAAAGAAACTATAACAAGATCTTTGATTGGTTCTCCTCATTCTTCCATCAAATCATCATGGGCATCAAGCCCATCTACTAGATAAGATTCCATCTGCTTTCCTCCTTGTAAAGCAATAGTGTCAGAATGCTGCGCAAGAGCTTGATCTCCTTTGACTTTCCAACCTCATAACTTATTGGAAACTTCATCTTCAAGTAATAGATCATGACCACTGCTCGAAGTGCATTCAAGCTAGGTTGGCCAAGAATGGCATTGTAAGCTTAGGGAGCTTTCACCACCAAAAAATCTACTTGGACCTTTGATTGCCTTGGGTATTGACTTGTCATGATAGATAAGGTTATTATTCTCTCAATCGATATTGCATCATCGATGAATCCCACTAGTGGAAAACTTATTGGCTCTATTCTATTGTCAGGTATGGATATTTTAGAGAATACATCGTAAAATAAAATATCAGCAGAGCTTTATTATCAATTAAAATATGGCATACAACATAGTCAGCAATATTTAAAATTACTACAACCATGTCGTTGTGTGGGAATTGAACCCTTTGAGCATCCTCTTCAGTAAAAGTAATAGGTTCTTCAGTCTGTTGCTTCTTCACTAGCTTTGTCGATCTGCTTGCCTCGCCCCATTGATATCCCCGAGCAATGGTGTTGATGATTCAGAGTGGAGGCTGATCTTCCTATGGCTTGTCTCTGTGAAATGTTTCAGGCTATGGTAGGGCTCTTGGTTGATCTTCTCTTCTTTTTTATCGGCATCTAAGAAATTGATCGAACCGACCCCTTCTTATCAATCCCTCAATCTCATCTTAGAGCTGGATGCTTCTTTAGTATCATGATCATGATCACGATGGTAGAGACAGTACTTGTTGGGATTACGTCGGATTGGATGAGTTCGCATTCTTTCAGGCCTTGGCAACTACTTCTTTATCTCTATCTGCACTTGGATCTTAGGAGCATTTAGAGGGACATAATTATGAAACCTTCTAGGTGGGGAGCCCCATCATGCCCTTCGATCTGGGATCTTTTGTCGATGAGCTTGGGGTGGAGTCCAAGCTCCTCGGTGGTTAGGAAGAGTTTTGGAGCGCAGTCGAGCTTCACTCGACTTCTCAATAATTGTGGGCTTGCTTGATTCACCCACCTGCTACTCTCTTGCAGTCTCTTCATCTTTTAGCCTGAAGGCCTTCTCTGCTCGGGCATAGCCTTCAACCCGGGCTAGTGTGTCAGTGAAGTCTCGGAGGTACTTCTCTAGAAAGAAGAGGAGATCATTCTTCTAAAGGACGTCCTTCAGTACGGCCATAGCAATAGATTAGCTCAGATTATGGACCTCTAAAGTAGCAGTATTAAAATACTGACATAAGCTCGGATTGACTCCTCCTCTTTTTGCTTGACGTTGACAAAAGAGTCGGAACCTCACCTCTTGCACTGGCTGCTGATAAAATGAGCCATGAATTCATGGCTCCACTGATTAAAAGAAACGATGGAATCCGATTTGAGGTCTAAGTACCAATTTCTTGCTACTCCTTTTAGAGTAGAGGAAAAAGCACGGCAAAGAATGGCATTAGGAGCATCCTAGAGCAACATCATGATCCTGAAGGCTTTGAGGTGGTCGACTGGATCAAAGGTCCCATCATAACTTTCAAACTGAAGGAGCTTGAAGTTTGGCAGGATAGGCTCCTGCATGATTTGATCAGAGAATGGAGGATCAGTGTAGATGTCGTTGTTATGAATTGGGATGGCATGGTGGAGTTTCTCAATCTGTCGATTCATTTTTTAGAGCTTTTGATCGAGAGTATCATCTCAATCATGGATCTCAGAAGACCACTGACTGTAGATGGTGAGAGTCTCTCTGAGAGAAGAATCATAATCAGAATAAGGGCTCTCTATTTTATGCTTTCCCTCTTTGGGGGTTACCAGTCTGCTTGCCTAGGTGGGCCTTCTTTCTAATGGGGGTCTCTCTGATTGAGCCGATACTGGAGGCTACTGTATGGACTATACCATCTCGATGAGGCTTCTAACTTACTACATCAGCAGGTTGAACTACTCCAAATCCACTATGGCTACTAGTGGAGGATGTTAAGGAGTTGGAGATGGGGTCGAAGTAGGCAGATCTAGGTTTGATCTAGCGACAGAGGTAATAGATCACCAGGTTGCAGCTTTCTTTGGCGGCATCTCATAGGAACAAGAAGAAATCAGAGAAAAAAGAGTTAAGGAATTGAAGATGAAAGAGAGGATGAACTTGACTGAGCACTTCTTTTAGAACAAGGGCTCAAAGTTTCTTTCTCTAGCGTCAATCTTGTTGGTATAGAAAATGGTGCTGATGTTGGAGATTGCTGGAGTTGGAGAAGTTAGGATCACCAACGAGATCTGCAAGATGAAATCCTTCGAAGGTCAAGTTAGTTCTCCGTCCTATAAGAATAGAGTACTTAGAAAAAAATGAGCAAAGTAAGAGCAGAGAGTTTGAGCTTAGAGAGGAGAAGCGTATCTAGAGGGTCCCTTATATAGATAGAGTGTATAACAGATTGATGGTCACAGTCGTAACTACCTGGACCATTCAGGCCATGTAAAGTTTGTTACAGAGGATGGGCTGTCATTTGTCATGACTTATAGGTAGTTGAGTTCTATTTGTTAGAGTTTGGACAAGGATTGAAAACTTCTCTAATGACTTTAAGAAGTTTGTAGCCTTCTAGGCCATCCAAAAGTAGGCATATCCCCAATGGGAGTTGGAAGTACCGAGATCCATCATCCATGGAGTAGTCGATTGGAAGAAGTTCAACTGGAAAGAGATCGATTGGAAGGAATTCGACTGAAAAAAATCCGACTGGAAGGAGATCGACTAGAAAGAGTTTGACTGAAAGAAGTTTGGCTAGAAGGAGTTTGACTGAAAGGAATCCAACTAAAAAGAGATCGGCTGGAAGGAGTTTGACTAGAAGAAGACCGTTATTTATAATAAAGGAATTCAGCTACCCTTAAAATCCATTTCCCATCAGGGTCAGATGGGTTGGGCTTTGATCCTGGTATTCATCCCAAACCAAGAAGCAAAGTTAATAAAATAGTACTTCTTTTTATTGTTCAAGATTGTCTGGTCAGACTTTAGTATGCTTTTGATAAGTTCTGCAGTCAGGAATTGTTGTTAAGAAGATCGACAGATTCTCACAAAGAGAAGGTCGGTCGCCAAGGACTTTGTCAAGAGCTAATTTTACCTCCAATATAACCAATTAACTAATTAGGTCTTAGACCAATTAGGAATCCAATTAGGTCCTAATCTAATTAGGAAATCAATTGAATCAAATCCTCATCAAACTAGGGATTGATTTCTTGGATAATTGGATTATCTCATAATCCAATAGAGTTTGATCCAATCAAATCCAAATCAAATCAAATTGAATTTCATTCAATTAGATTTAATTTTAATCTCGTTGCTCAATCAAATTGAGCCATATTGCAATCCAATTACAAATTAATCCTCCTACGAGTTACTAACTTTTAGTAAGTTTGACAATTGCAACAATTACATTGGATTAAACATTAATCTAATTAATAATTAAATCCACACATGATTCATAATTATGAATCAATCATCTAATCAGTTAAGAACCTCTTTTGCATGTGACCCTGTAGATTCAATTTTGATTGGTAGTGGGATACATTGTGATCTCCATCAAAAATGTTATTGAAGCTTTTTTTAATGGATTGAAACCCTTTCTAATTCAACCAATCAAAAATTATTGATTACTAAATTAATTCTTATTTGTCCTAGAATCCACCAATGACACCTAACAATATGTAGCGGCAATCTTATAGAACTAAAAATGAATCTTTAGGTGCAGTTACCATGTAGTTCAGTTTTTCTATCGTGAGTTCCGACTAGACATAGGTCAAGAATAACTCATCAAACCCATTCATCTATTATATGCTAGATTCAATCAACTCAAGTCTATGTGAAACCTTATGAAAACTCTTTCCATCACACCTATTATGGCCAAGGTTTTTAGAACTCGATCTCATGAACTGTATAGGACCACCTCCTATCTACCAGGATCAATAGATTCCATCTTGGTACACATCCTATTTCTATAATGGATCTACTATAGTCAATATATATTGCAAGATTTTAAATGTCTAGGTAACCAAGTAATTATGTAGTCAAACTATAACAATTCCACTATTAACAGCTAAGGTACCACAAGTCAAAGATATCTACATAACTGCAACATCTAGTAAGTCACTAACAAGTAGGTAGCCATCAAAGTGACTTCTCATGCTGGTCATGCTCAGTATCCTTAATTTTTATCAAGAAGCTATTCTCTCGCTCCAGTGTCCCCATACTATAGACTCATATCTAGCTCCATAAGGAACTTTTTAAACCAAAATCCTTCCTTAGCAGCCTCCGACATAGCAATGTACTCAGCCTCCATTATTGAATCTATAATAATCGATTGCTTGAAACTTTTTTAGCTAACCACACTGCCATTATACAGAAAAATAAAACTAGATATAGACTTTCTATCATCAATATCAGACAAAATTTGAGTCAGTGTATCCCTGCACTTGCAAGTCTCCTCCTCTAAAGATATTCTTCATAAGGAGAGATCCTTAGTCCTTCTCAAGTACTTAAAAATATTCTTCACAACAAACCAGTACTCCTCACCTGAATTAGACTGATATCTACTTTATGACACTCATGGTAAAAGCAATATTAGGTCGAATATATAGCATAGCATACATGAGGCTCTCTATAGCAAAAGCATAAGAGATCTTGCTCATATGTTGTATCTCCTTAGGTGTACTAAGGCACATCTTCTTGGAGAGATGAACTCCATGCTTGAAGGGCAATATATCCCTCTTGGAGTTCTTTATGTTGAACCACATCAGCACTTTCTCTATGTATATTTGCTTTGAAAGATCAAGCATTCTTTTAGATCTATCTCTATAGACCTTTATGAAGGAACTAGATCTAGGATTTCATAGATAGATCTTGAAACTTTTTCAAGATCTTGCAATGAAAGACTTAAATAAATCTAAAATTTATTTAAATAACCATGTAAACACCTAAATCTTAGATCTATTATATGATTAAGGCATGATATTAAATCAAAAATTAAAATCAAATAAGAAAGAAAAAGATTGATCAAATCAACCTAGATCTATACTACATCAAATGCAGGTATAAAGTTTATAGATCAGATCTATTATCTGAGCAAGTTTAGACATTTTAACTTGCTAATTTAGGTTTGAGGATGAAGTCATGAGCCGCACATGCATCCGACCCCTAGGAGTCGTCCACACGAGCCTACGATCTCTGATCTAAAGTCCGATACAGAAAATCAGCACAGCATACTAGTACTGTGCTGATCCTTCTTCGACGATCGATTCGATGCTTCTTTCTTCAAAATTTAGACTCTCCAAAAAATGATAAGAAAGATGAGAGTTTATTGATCTGAGACTCTATTAAAAAAACTCAAAAGAAAGGAGGAGATATTGAAAATAAAACAACCATAGAAGAAGACCCTCTTCTTCTTCTCTTTTCTCTCACCTAAACACCTAGTTTGGTGCCTATGGAACCCCCATGCCCAAGGATCCTCTTCCTCTGATTTTTTCACATCCCAAACCTCTTTCAAAGCTCTGTATTTTATGAAAAAATTAGAATAAAATTCATTCAATAAATAAAAAAAAAAAGAATCCAAGTTAGATCAAATTTTTAGACTAGGAATATCCAAATACGGAAAGTTGTTGGGGTGCCCAAGAGTTGGGCACCTCCTCCACTTGACTTATCCAATAAGACTAAGACTAGTTATTTCTTGCACTTGACTTATCCAATAAGTCAATTAGACTTGATCCAATTAAGCTCAAACCAAATCTATTTAAATCATATTTAATTAGACTTAATGTTAGCCTATTGGCTTAATCAAATTAAGCCAATTAGCAATCTAATTGCTAATCGATCCTCCTACAATACTTGCACTAGGTTAAACACCAACCATATTGATTGTTTAACCCTAGAACGATTCTTAATCGTTGATCAACCATTCGATTAGATCGTAAGCTCTAATGTGTGTGACCTCATGGATCCAAACCTAAGTCGGTAGCATAGGAATAAATTTCTATACCAATCGAAATGACCATCTAGCAATGATACCCGATGGTCGGATAAGTCGAAGGTGTAGAACACTATCCTTAGAACCCATGTGGATATAGTTTCCATATAATTCATCTCCTTGACCACAATGCTCGTAGGATCATCAGAGTTCAAGTGTCAACTCTGATCAGGTTGTCCATATTATATTTCGAAATATCAACTCATTTGATGGATTACCTTTGCCAAGATTTTGCTATATTGAAATACAGTGATACATTCTTCTCCAACTCTTGGAGTGGTCAATTCCATCTTGATCACACTCCAACTTCATAAGTACTTGACTGTGCCCAGAGGCCCTTTCATTGCTGAATTAGAAATTTAGTTAGTCTAGTACCAAAGCATAGTGAGTTGCTTGCAAGTCACTGAGGTGATCTCAGATCTAAGGGATACTTATACCTATATTCCATCAGAGACATTCTCAATAGTAGAATGCTCTGAAGTTGGTCACGTTCAATGATGATGTACCGATACATCTCACCTGTATGCCATATCAATATCTCCACACATCTTGGTTAAGAGGACAACCAACCTATATGGTATATAGCAACCTATGCTTGATAGATGCTATCATCCTAATGAACAGTCTATCATTTGGTCATAAACAAATTTAAGAACTAATCGATAAATCCTCTCTTTATCAAAACTAAATAGTCCTAAGAATTTCATCACAACAATGGAGTTCATTAGAAGATGTAAACTTATGATGAAAAAAGATGCCAAAATATTTTTTATTAATTAATAAATTAATTATAATATCTCAACCATCAACAGACTGACGATTGGCTTTGGGATATAATTTTCAATACTTTATTCCTAGAATATAGGATGCTTCTTGAAAATCTTTTATGGAGAACTCTTTAGACAACCAAATTTTTATAGAAATCATCATGAAAATATCATTCTCAATTAGAAGAATATCATTCATACAATATGAGGTAGCCCTCCCACTGATCTTCTTGAGAACACATGGTTCCTTCTTATTCTTAATGAAACCAAATGATTTGATCATATCATTAAAACAAGTATTCTAACTCCAAGATGTTTGCTTTAGTCAATCGATGAATCTTTGTAGTTTGTAGACCTTGTGATCTCCATCACTGGACGTGAAATCCAGAGGTTGCTCCATATAAATATCTTCCTCAAGTTATCCATTCAAGAGGATAATTTTCACATCCATCTACTATATCTCATAATCGTTAGCTACTACAATAGCAAGCAATGTTCGAATGGACTTCAGCATGGTGACTAGTGAGGTCTCCTGATAGTCAATGCCTCTACATTGACTATAACTTTTAGCCACAAGCCTCACTTTAAAGGTCTCCACCTTTACATCTAAACCAATCTTTCTCTTAAAGATCCATTTACATCCAATAGAAACTATTCCTGCTGGTAGATCTATTAAGGTCTAGATCTAGTTGGTATACATTAAGTCAATCTTTGACCTCATTACTTCCAACCATTTCTTGAAGTCTATATCTGACATTGAATCACCATAAGTTTTAGGATCATCAACATGGTCCATATCATCCATGAGGAATATTTTCTCGACATCCTCTATCAGCATACTAATGTATCTTTTAGGAGGACGAGAGATCCTAGTGGATCTATGAGGTGGAATAGGTTCCACAGGCTATATGGCTCATCGTTCTTCAGAGACACTCTCTTCGAGCTGAATTTTTCTCCCACTATCTTTATCTTGGATAAGATCTTTGTTCAAAAATTTGGCATGCTGGCTCATAATCACATTGTGATCCTCCAAAAGGTAAAAATAGTATCCCAAAGATTCTTTTGGATATCCTATAAAATGAGCTCTCATAGACCTAGCCTCTAACTTGTCCGTCTGTTATCATTTGACATAGGCCAGACATCCCCAAATTCTAAGATAACCAAAATTCTATTGAAAAATGTATCTTAAAGTCAATCATCTAAGTTATAAATGGTTCAGCTCATTGTAAATGTACATGAACTATAAATGAATAAAAGTTATTTGGGCTTTTTCATCATATAATGTACATCTTCTAATAAACTCTTGTGATGTGATGAAATTCTTAGGACTATTTTAATTTAATTAAAAAAAAATTATTATTTAATCCTTAAACTTGTTCATGATCAAATGATATGCTATTACAAGAACGATAGCAATATCAAGTGTAGGTCGTTGTGTACTATATGGGTTGGTTATCATCTTAACCAAAAAGTATAGAGATACTGGTATGACATACATATGAGATATAGAGATACATTTGTACTAAACATGACTATTTCGAAGTACTCTGCTGTCAAGAGTATTTTCAAGGGCTATGTATATAAGTGTCCCTCAGACCTGAGATCAGCATGATTACTTACAAGCAACTCATTGTACTTTGATACTGGATTATCCGAATTTCTAATTCAATGATGAAAGATTTCTAGGTATAGTCAAGTACTTGTTAAGTTGATGCATGAGTCAAGAGGGAATTGACTCTTCGAAGTAAAATTGGAGATAGTGTATCACTGCATTTTAATTTAGCAAAATCTCAGTTGGAGTAATCCATGTAATTGATATAAAAGATTGATTTATAATATGGATGACTCATTCAGGGTTGACAATTTAATCCTATATCTTCTTGAGAACTTGAGGTCAAAGGTATGAATTATATGGTAACCATATGTCTTTAGGTTCTTGAATGTTGCTTTGCATATATTTGGCCTATCTGAATATCGGGTACCATTGCTAGATGGTCATTTTGATTAGTTCAAAAAATTATTTCTGTGCTACCGACTTAGGTTCGAATCTATAGGGTCATACTCAAAAGAAGTTTCTGACTGATCATGGGTTGATAAATAATTAAGAATCATTTAAGAATTTAATCATCAATTTGATTGATAATTAACTTTTTGCAAAAATTACAATGAATTAATTTGCTAAGGGTTAGTGAATTATAGAAGGATTAATTAGTAATTATATTATTGATTAGCTCAATTTGATTGAGCAATAAGATTTGGATCAAATCTAATTGAATTAGATTTAATTAGGTTGACCTAATTAGATTATTAGATGACCTAATCGCTAAGAAAGCTTGGTTTTTGATTTAATTAAATTTTTAATTTAATTAATTAGGACTAATTGATGTTATTTGCAGTCTAATTAGATTAGGTTCACTATGATTTATTTGGATCTAATTGGATGAGATTTAGTTGGAACTAAATAACTAAAATCTATAGTCCAAAAGGTTTGGATTTCTCCCCATGCACCACCTCTTCCCACACCTACTCTTCTCACATGCAAAAGAGATTTTGCATGAAGATTTCTCATGCCTAAACCCTATTGTTGCCCTCTCTCAATGCCTTATGGATAAGGATCACATCGAATTCAAATATGATTTGAATTCAACTTAAGATAAGGTTGAGTCATAGTTTGAATTTGATTTAAACTAATCCATGACTCATCAACCTTATCCATTCTTCTTTATAAAAACCCTCTCTTGGGTGTGGGAGAGAGAGATGGCTCTGCTTTTGGCCGACCAAAGATGGGTTCTAGGGTTTGGAGGCTTGAGGCTTTAGGGTGGTTCTATCCTTGGCATGAGTTTTAAAGAAAACTAGTTCCTCTTCGATATGAGAGAGACCTAGATCTGATCTAGGTTTTCTTGTGAGAAAAATCAAAGAGAGAATAAGTTCTCCTCCCTCTTGTTCTTCCATCAAATCCTACTAAAGGTTCTTCTTTAGATCTAAAAGTATTCAAAGGTTTTGAAGAAGAAAATGAACCAGCCATCCAGTAGCCTTTCGCGCGAGCTTGCACTCCTGAGATGGCGGGTCAGATTGGGGCTTTGAGTGGATGACTCATAGAGACCGAACATCTTGTGCAGTTGCTAGCAACTAGAGAGAGCTTCAGATCTTCATGATCAATATCAGTGTTCATCGATCTGTGCAAAGGTAATGGGTTCTGAACTCATTATTAAGAATAGATCAATGTTCTAAGGGTTAGATCTAATCTAGGGCATCGATGCGATCGATGCAAGACATTTATTTTTAGATCATAAATACATTTTAAATTATGTTATAAATCCTGAAAAGGTAGTTTAGATCTAATCTCTTACATGCAATATAGATTAAATCATTTAATCTAACTTATTCCTTATGGAATTTTTAAAATTGCATGCATGGAACTATCCATATTTTCCTTCTAATTTGGCTTCTTACCATACCATATCTTATATGGTATGGTAGGAATGGTTTAGAGGAAACCTTATTAATTAAGTAATTGGCAGTAACGCATGTCCTTAAAAAAATAAAGGAAGGTCGGTAAAGCTCATCATGGATCGAACCATATCCAATAGGTCTGATTTCTCCATTC
The DNA here is from genome assembly GCA_006176705.1 of Cocos nucifera. Taxonomy (NCBI): domain Eukaryota; kingdom Viridiplantae; phylum Streptophyta; class Magnoliopsida; order Arecales; family Arecaceae; genus Cocos; species Cocos nucifera. Next base: position 357,227 of record QRFJ01000567.1, read on the forward strand.
TGAGACCCCATTAAGCTAAGGTATTTTAGATGGAGTCCATTGAGAGACTATGCCATTTTCTTTGAGATAATCAAAAAATTCGTCACTTAGGTATTCACCTCCTCAATCTGATCAAAGTACTTTAAGTGATTTCTCAGTTTGCTTCTCTATCTTAGATCTAAATTTCTTGAACCTTTCAAAGGCTTCATATATATGTCTCATAAGAAGCATGTACTCGTACTGCGAAAAATCATCGGTACAGATGATGAAGTCGAGATAACCTCCTCTGGCCAACACATCAAATGAGCCATACACATTAGTATGTACTAGAGCTAGTACCTCAATGATCCTTCCTCATGTCATACAAAGGGTAGCTTTATTTTTTCTTGAAGGCAGAACTCATAAATTGGATATGACTCATCTATGAATGAGTCTAAAAAATATTTTTTTATCGGTCTATTAATCCTTTCTTCTTTGATACGACCTAGCCTAAGGTGCCACATGTACTTGGTTAACCTCATCTCTGGATTTCTTAGATCCAATGGCACTCATATTTTGCTCAGATAAATTAATTGATTCATCTGCATCGACATGCAAATGATATAGACTATTGATTAAGAGATCACGTGCAACCATTTTATTTCTAAAATAAATAGTAAAATGATCCTTATTGAAATTGATTTCATAATCATCCTATGTCAAGTACAAAATTGAAATTAAGTTTCTACTCGCATTAGATACATAATAACAATCATTTAGTTCTAGATAGAAATCAGACAATAATCAAAGAGGATATATCCCTATGGCCATTGTAGCAACTTTTACTCCATTGCATACTCATAGAGTTATCTCTCTTAGCCTCAACCTTCTACATTCTTTAAGATCCTATATTGAAGTGCACAAGTGTATAACCAGAGTCTATAACCCAAACTAGCAGTAGAAGAAATCATAAGGTTAGTCTCGATCACAAGCAGATCCAACATACCTTCTAAACATATATTCCTTGAACTCTTCAAGATCCCTATAAGCATTTCCTAGTTCATGACACAATCTAGATACTCAAAACTCAAAACACCTTTCAAGTCCCTTAGCCAATCCTTAAAAAGGAACCTGACCATTGGTTGATTTTTGAAATATGGGCTAAATGGTTTAGAGGTAGACAATTTTCTTATAGAGAGAAGAAGTTTTTAGTTAGATTTTATAATTGATAATTAGTTTGTTTTAGGAGATTTATTTTAAAAATAAACTACCTCCCACTATTTCTATGAATCCCTACATAGGCAGGGAAGTGAGAACCTTTTTGTGAGTTAGGATTCCTAGTAGGTACTATGGTACCACTAACTGGCACAGCACCTCACTTGATAGATCTTGGTGAATGTGTCAACCAATGAGTGGACAACTCTTGCCCAATACTTCTCAAGCAAATTGCAGCAGACTTGGTCTCTAAATTTTGAGACTTCACCTGATAGATTTTGACCTCATTTTTTAGTTAAGTCAGACCCACCGTTAAGCATGAGTGAAGCCATTATTGGACCCTCACTTGATATATCTTGGATCCAACCCCATCTCCACCCCACTACAAAAAGAGTAGTTGCTTCTTTTTTAGTGCAACTGAACCACTATATCCAGCCGAGAACAATTAACATCGGAGAGGGCACGACATTACAATGGTGGAAGACCTCTCAACTTAATATTATTGAGAAGATTTTAATTTATATCTCTTTAATCTAAATTAAGTCAGCACAATCTCATGTCTGATTGATCAGGTTCAAGTCAGTACAATCTCATGTCTAATCAACCTAGTCTACATGGGTAAACTAAGCAATCTAGTCATAGGCTTGAACAACTGAGCTAAATTAGGTCAAGCTAATCAATTCACATCAAATGTGAGTCGATGTGATAAACTATAATTAAACTCGACTTCGAGCCCCTTTAACCTAATCCTAACTATCCTTTGATTGGGTTAGATCAGTTGCTCAAAATTGATAAAGGGTTCTAGCTTGATCCAATCAAAGACACTAATTGTAGTTCAATCACTAGACCTAATTGTTTTACCCATACCAAACCTTCATGTCTTATGCTTAAGATTAATATCTTAAATTCTTAATTTTAAATTTTAATCTTAATTAATTTAGATCTTTAATTTATAATTTTAGATCTTTAATTAAGTATGTTATGAACATGAGGTAGTTTAGATATTGAAATAATTTTAGATTTAAACTAATAATCTATGTATCTCATATATATTTAACCTAACAAATTCAAATCTAATCTAAAATAGGTTTGATCAACTATATATCTCATGTATATTTAGATCTAATTAAAATGCATCTCATATAAAAATTAGATCTAGTAAATCTTATGCATGAACCTAGGATTTCAAATCTAGGATTTTGCATAAAAGTAAATTATTTTCTTTTCACAGTTTTTCCTCTTGATTCGTATAGGATCCCCTTCCACCATAGTCCTTTATGGCAAGACAGTCTTTACTATGATTCTCGAAGAGTATTAGGCTACTAAGAAATCAATCTACATCTACATATATCATATATGCATAAAAGAATAAAGATATCATATATCTCATGTATATTTAGGATCATCATTACATGTTTTAAATTAGACCTAATCCATTTGTTAAATCTGACTTTAGATCTAATTGTACATCTCATGCAACATAAATCTAAACATACATCTCATGTATCAGCTAAAAATCAGATTTCAATCATATAATTCAGATCTAATCTAATTACATCTCATGCAACATAGATCTAAACATGATCTTTTGCAAAAATACATCTTATGCAACATATTAAAATCAGATTTTAATCTTATGCATGATAGAAATCAGATCTAAAATTTCTGATTAACATGTTATCAAATAACGTTCAATGATTGTTCTAGGACAACAACTTATCAAAATGATCTAGGACTTTAACCAGAAATTTTCAGATCTATTAAATCTGATTTTTAGATTTTAAATCTAATGCATGTGAAACGACTTAGGCTTTGATACCACTTGAATAATTTCATAAAAAATTTAATTCCCTAGGCATGCTGAAATTTAAAATCAGATCTAGCAGCAAAAAAAAAAATTCAGATTTGATTAAAACTTTTTAATCAATCATGCATGCAATAGATCTAATCGATTGTCATCCTATGATCTATCATATGCAAGACTAAGATGCTGAAAAATAAAAATCAGATTTAAAGAAGATCAATACCTTTGCATGGGTAGTAGAACACCATAATTTGATTACCATGATAATTTGATAAGGTTCCTATAGAACTGCATACATGTCCAGCCTCTATAAGTATCCACACATAGCTCTTGATCTGATCAAAGGCCTATATCTTCACTAGGATGCCAGCTCCCTTGCAGAAGATGCCTCCTTGATGGTTGATGCAGATTCTTCTTGAGATCTCAAAGACTCTCTTACATCTTTCAGAAGAATTAAAGGAGGATTAAAGGAGGAAGAATATGTGGAGGAAGAAGAACAAAGAATCCTTGAGAAAACCCTTTTTCTCATTCTTTTTCTCTCCTCCAAAAACCCTAGATCAAACTAGGATGACATGGCCCCAAAAGCCTACAAGAGAAGACCCTCTTCTCTTTTTCTCATGCTCACAAGGAAACCATGCCCCTTATTTTCTATTTTTCATGGTCAAAGGCCACCTTAACTCATTCCCAAAATCTAATTTTAATGGTGGCGTCAAAAGGGTTTCTAGGCTAGGTCAAAGACCTAAGTAGATTAGGACTTGGGATGGCATCCAAGAGTTGGATTCCTCCCAATATGGATTCCACAAAAATAAAGCAAGGGAGGGGCAGCGCAGACTAGGGAGTAGCATGAGAAACCTCACACTAAAACATAAGAAAGGGGCTTGGGCATTGGGGCTATGTGGCGCATGAAGAGAGGATGAGTCTTAGTCCAACCAGGACTTTCTTGGTTTTTTGTCAAAGCCTAACTAATTCTTTGTCTAATCCTAACTAACTTAGAAATTAGTTATAACCAATTAATTAATTAGATCTTAGTCCAATTAAGACTCCAATTAGGCTCTAATCCAATTAGAAAATCAATTGAATCAAATATCATCAAACTAGGAATTGATTTCTTAGATAATTGAATTATCTCATGATCCAATAGGGTTTGATCCAATCAAACCCAAATTAAATCAAATTGAATCCCATTCAATTAGATTTAATTCTAATCCCATTGCTCAATCAAATTGAGCCCTATTAAATTTTCAATTGCAAATTAATCCTCCTACAACTTACTAACTTTTAGTAAGTTTGATAATCATAATAATTGCATTGGATTAATCATCAATCTCATTAATTAAATTTGCACATGATTCATAATTATGAATCTACCATTTGATCAGCAAAGAATCTCTTTTATATGCGACCCCATAGATTTAATTCTGACTGATAGTGGGATACATTATAATCTCCATCAATAATATCATTGAAACTCCTTTTAATGAACTAAAACTCTTTCTAATCAACTAATCAAGAATTATTGATTACTAAAATAATTTTCATTGATCCCACAATCCACCAGTGACATCTAGCAATATGTAGTGGCAATCTAGCAGAACTTAAAATAAACCTCTAGCTGCAGTTATCGTATAGTTCAATTCTTCTATCATGAGTCTCAACTAGATATAGATTAAAAATAACTTATCAAACCCATTTGTCTATCATATGCTAGATTTAATTGACTCGAGTCTATGTGAAACTTTATGGAAACTCTTTCCATCTTTCACCTGCCATGATAATGGTCTTTAGGACTCCATCTCATGAACTACATAGGACCACTCCCTATCTTCCAAGATCGACAGAGCCCATCTTGGTGCACATCTTATTCCTACAATGGACCTACTATAGCCAACATACACCATAAGGCATCGAATGGCTAATGTTGGTGCAAAAAATGGATAACCACCAGAGATTGTTGGAGATAGAAATTAGGATCCCACAAATGGAACTTGCAAGAAAAGTCCTGATCGGAGATAGCTTCAGCATGGACTCTTCGATGGTTAGGTTAGTTTTCTGGCTAAAAAGAATGGTGTACTCAAGAGATTGAGAATGGAGAGAGTGCTTAGGAAAGAAAATGTATCCAGAGGATCCTATTTATAGATGGAGCCTATAATAGATTGATAGTGATAGTCATAATCGAATGTTAGTGGGTTGTTTGGACCGCTCAGAGTTTGTTACGAAGAGTGAGCTATCATTTATCGTGACTTGTTGATGGTTGGCTTTTATTTATTAGAGTTCAGATAAGGGATTAGATACCTCTGAGCTTGACCATGAGTCAGTTGATTGGTAGTCATACCATTGGACATTAGGATCGGATGAACTAAGCTTGAGGATTAGTCTTTGTATTAGGAGTGGCAAACTTGTAGATCAGGTTTTTGATTTGGGCTGTAGTAGAGCTACCTCAACTGTTCTCAGGAGTTCGGCAATCTTCAATGTCAGCCAATAGTAGAAGCTAGTATCTTGATTTAGAACAGCATTGTAGGAGTCAAGGTTGGAAGAAAATAATTGGAGAATAAAAAATATCAAGGTTGGTCGGGCTTGGGGGTTGAAAGAATGCCGATCCCTTGATTGAAACCACGATAGAGTTGCCTTGGTTGTTTTGATGAAGTTTGGCCAATATCTAAGGTTGGTCTATTGTCAGGATCGGACAGTATTGAAGTTCAATATTTATGAAGCAGCTATTGCTTATCTTAGGCTAAAGATCAAAATCGAATAGAGGATGAGTTTTCTTTACTGGCTCAAGTTTGTCTGGCTAAGATTTAGGGTATGGTCTTTGCAAGATCTATTATTGTCAAGATTGAGTTGGAGGGTCGGAGTGGAGGAGCTCAGCCAACACATAAAATCAGACATTGATAGAAGTTATTGTCACTTTTGGGATGAGCTGCTCTCGACTGAAGTTCTGAGCTTAGCCAAATTTGGAGATCGATCTTTTGGTGCTCGTCTGAATTAGGGGACTAACTTGATTGAACCTCGGATTGGAGTATGCCTTAGACCCAGATTGCGCTTTATCAAGGTCAAATTTTATCAGCCTTCGATGGGAGCTATTTTACCTCTAGTAGTTAGGTAATTAAGTAATTGTACAGTTAAACTACAGTAACCCCACAATGAATAGCCAAGGCACAAGTCAAAAAACTATCTACATAACTACAACATCAAGTAAGTCACTGACGAGTGGATAGCCATCCAAATGACTTTTTGTGCTTGTCATGCTCAGTATCTTTGATCTTTATCAAGCACCTGCATCCTCACTCTAGTATTTTCATAATGTAGACTCAAGACTCAACTATCCATGAAGAAAAATGATCCATGTACTGATCTATCCGGATCAGTCTCTATCATCATGATGATCCATCGATTAACCACTAATGACACGTGCCTCAAATTCTCAACTCTTGAGAATATGTGTCATCGTCTGTTAATTTCTTGGGTGATTCATGGATACAATAAAAATACAACATGAATGAAAAATAATCTAAATTTTATTTATTTAAAAATTTTAATTCTAAAATTATGCTCTTAGAATATATACATGTATTAGCCAATCTAGCTTCTAGTACATACATTTAATAGATATATACCATGCTTTGATAGCATGTAGAAATAATAGGTAAACTACTGATAAAAGCTGGAACTAGAAGTAGGGTTAACATGGGTTTGCAACTGGCCAGAGGACAATTATATCCTCTTGATGGTTCTGCATGTGAGAGCATGGTGAATGCCGCTTAATCATCTTCTGTCAACCATTTTCATCCAGTTACTTTTATATGTCTACAGTAATATTGACATTCGATAAATTTTGATTATAAATAAAAGGAATGGGAACTAGATCTTACGGATAAAAGGAATGGGAACTAGATCTGACGGATACCCTTATCTGTCTTGTTGTATTTAATTGCTTACAAGGCCTTGTTTCTGATTTGCCATTTAAAGTAATATTAAAGAGTTAGAGAATGAAAATTTTATATGGTCATGTCACACTTGAGGCTTTAATGTGTGCTATATGTTGGCTCAAGAAATCTTGGCAAATGTAGCCCAAATGGGTTATTATAAGCTAAACATTTGCCCATGTGTATTGTTTTAGAAGAAAACTGCATATTTTAGTATTTACATAAATGAGCTGCATTAGGTTGATCCTTGTAAGCTAAAGTCCAATAGACATGCATTACCAAGGTTGGATGTGCATTTTTGTTGGGACCAGATATGGGCCGGGAACTTGATGACTCATGTTCAAAATATGATCTCAAAGTATGCAGCGTTCTATAATCGCACTCATTGGAAAATCTTGCTTTTCCCAGGTAGCCTAAACCACATTCATCAACATTGCGATAGATGTTCACTTTTACATATGTATTAATATAGCTTATTATATATTTATCCTTCAAAAATTATTATTTGCATATTTACCCCTAAAATCATTTTATCTTTGCAATGACACCATAAAAAAATTTTGTATAAAAATATAACTCTTTACATAATAGATCAAAATTTTAAAATTTTGTCAAGGATACAAATATAGTGGGATACTATCATGCCCTTACACTCGAAATGCTAACTAAATAACACCGATGACTTAAAAATTTAACATCAGGTGTATTCTTGAAAAAATAATATGATTTGAGGGTTATATAGCTAAATCCTGACTTTTGGAGCGTAAATATGTGATAAATCATACTTACAGGGTCATATATGCAAAAAAGTGTAAATGATTTCATGCATGCTAGCACGCCAATGGTAATTACAAAGTGTGCTAGCTTAAATAGTTCTTGTTTAAATGATGGTATAACTCATTAATATTTGCCTCCCCCAAAAAAGTAAAAGTTGCCACTTCTGCATTGCATCAGTTTCATCTTATTTTACATTGGCATTTTAGTGCACTACTTGGTTAAGATTTAATTAGCTCAGGAAAATAAGGACGGCAAATGAGTATGGATATAGTTTTTCTAATACAAATTATTGTAAGCGATGTTAATGCTGGACTCATTTTTGAGTCTAGACAATAGGTATTTAAGAAGATGATCAAGATCCAACTTGCATTTATTAGCAACCAACACTGCCACTGTATGTTAACCTTTTCTTTTTTGTGATGTACTACAGAGGTGGCGTAAGTTCTAACGCATTGGTAGTTCTTGTACGCGGAATAAAAATGAGAATGAGAGCAACATGTGGTACATCTTTGTCAAATAGTAGTATCGCTTGATTGTGATGCACCAGTGGAGCAGCAAGCCAAGCCAAGCTAGATAAATGTATAAAAACTTATGATACTCTTGTGCGTGATTACTTTTAATTATATAATAAAGGGGGTAGTTGCACATTACTCTTGTCATTATAGTTATTCTACATATATCTAGGATTCATAGAAAACGTACTATAATGCTGTTGGCCTCTCTGTTCATGAGTTGGATTTTGAAGTCTTCAAAATTAGTAAGAAGAATTGGTATTTCATGAACAAAAGGTTGATCCTCCAAGGATGGCTCACTTAGCCTCAAGATTGAGACGATGGTGAGAAAGTCACTTTTGATGATCAACTTCTGTGTATCGCCATCTAAATGGCCTCTTGAACTAGTCATGCTTGACAAAATAGAGGATATGAAGAGGAATCTTTCAAGAACTTGCAGAAAAATCTGCCGATCAAAAAGCTTGATGCAAAATTACCATGGACCGGATTGAAAGAGCTCTCAGAATTGGCTAACCTACTTGTTCATTATTAGGTATGATCATGCATCTAAACTATGCTCCTCGAGTTAGTTAGGTCTTTCCCTTCTTAACCATCAATCCATACCCTAGTTTTGTTCAAATTGGTCAATAACCTATTATGATACCCCAACAAGTTGCATAGACCTCAAAACATGAACTAACAAAAGAAATTACATGGCCTTTAAAGTAAGGAATTATGTGGCTTTTAAAGCATTATTTTTTTAACAAAAAAAATTTAAATCCTAGGCACAAATCTCAAAGCATAAAAATTATTTAAAAAAATTTGAAGACCCCCATAAGGAGTCTTCTTTCCTGTCCAAAGGACTCCCGATTGGAGTCAAAATCTACCTGGGGAGGAGTGAAACTCCTCCCCACCGTTTCATCTCTTCCCCCAACCAAAAATCAAAGCTAAATCGACAGGAATCGCTAGATTTTCTTCGCGTCTTCAATGTACTCACTGGAAATTGGGTTGAAGAGGCCGTCAGAGCCCAAGGTAAGCATTTTTTCTCCATCTTTCTTTACCCTTCATTTCCATCATGCCAAGCATAGTCGCCAGCCATCAAACTTGCTAGAAAAGCTCTTTTTGAATCTCCTCTATATCGGGTGTTCCACCCTCCCTTTTTTCTTTTAATTTTCTAGTCACTCCTCCCCACCATACCTATTTAAAGGGAAGAAGCATTCCCTCTCTTCCCCCAACTAAAAATCAAAGCCAAATCGACGGGGATCGCTAGATTTTTTTTGCGTCTTCATTGTGCTCATTAGAAATTAGGTTGAAGAGGCCGCCAGAGCCCAAGGTAAGCATCTTTCCTCCTTTATTTCTCTTTTTCCTTCATTCCCATCATGCCAAGCATAGTCGCCAACCTTCAAACTTGCCAGAAATGCTCTTTTTGAATCTCTTCCCTATATCGGGTGTTCCACCCTCTTTTTTTTCTTTTAATTTTTTAGTGTCAGTGGTCACCATCGACCATTGGATCGGTTTCCTTTGGGCTATGCCATTATAGCTCCAGTTGCCGCTGGCCACCGGCTGGCAGCCACGGCCTCCAGTCCAAGAAACAAGAAGGGAGACCACACGTTCAGAGTTCCTCCAAAAAGAAACCATGGGAAGAAGAAGAAGAAAAGGAAAAGAAAAAAAGAAAAGAAAAAAAGAGAAAAAAAAAGGGAGAGAGAAAGAGTTTCTCTTTCTTTCCCCTTTTCCTTCAGTTTGAACCCCACTTTCTCTTTAGAATGTCGGATTTTCTCTCTACTTTCTCTCTCTAGAGGAGTCTTACTTTCTCTATCTAGATAGTGTCTCTCTCTTCTAGGGTTTTTCAAACTCTTAGAAAGATCCTCATATAATCTTGATAGATCATGGCAGAGGGAATTTGACCTTTAACCAGTGAATAACTCGTCCTATGAGGATTTAGGATTTTATCTTGAAAAATAATCATGATTATGTTTGATGAACGTATAATTTTTGGACATTAGGTTAGTGAAATTTGTCAACTATTATTCGTATAAGATGGCTCTATATCAAATAAAGAGGGTTGCTCGAGGTGCTATTGGAGAAACATCGAACCAATAGAAAGATTGTACTCTTTAATAAGTTGATAACACCGCTTAATAGGTAGGAGTCGTTGATCCTACTAGGAACACCTAGATAGAATAGCAAAAACTAGATATGGCTCAATTAATGCAAACCCTAGTTGGAGTGATGTAGAGGCAGCAATAGTTACTTAAACAGCAGCAAGCATAGAGAGATACACAACAACATCAACATCAACTCCAATAGCATGGACATGGAGAGCAGCCTATGTAGCTAAACAACATTGTAGAATTTAAAAAGTTAACTCCACCTTTCAAGGAGACTACAAATCCTTGGAAGTCAATAGATGGATAATAGAGATGGAGAAAGCATTTACTATCCAACAGCACTGTAATAAAAAGATTCGATTTGCAGCTTATTTACTATAAGGTGAAGCATTTAACTGGTGGCAGTGATTAGAACGTAAATATGAACAAGATGGAGAACGACTCACTTAGGAGAGATTCTGGATTGCATTTTATGACCAGTACTTTCCTCAGAGTGTGAGAACCTAGAAAGAATAGAAGTTTATTTATCTAAAGCAAAGGAGTATGAGTGTAGCTTTGTATAAAGCTAAATTTACAGGACTGGCTAAATTTGCTCTGAGATTAATAGATGGTGAGCAATAACGAGTTCATAAATTCGAGATGGAGCTATGGATTAAAATTCGAAAATAAGTGGTTCTATATGAGTTGATAACTTATGTAGATGTGGTAAATAAAGCACTGATAATTGAAAGGTAGGTTAATGAAGAATATGCAGAAAAAGAAATAAATCAAAAGAAAAAAAATAGATCTAGTGGTTCTCATGGTTAGAATAATAAAAATACTAGAAGTTCAAATAACAAGTTAGCAAATGATAACTTAGGATCATCTAATAGTGTTAGATGTTCTAGGTGTGGTAAAGCTTATGTTGATAGTGGATGTCGTTGGATCATCGGTGCTTGCTTTAATATGTTAAAATAGATGATAAAATAGTAGAGTTGCTATAGAATATGGAGAGTCGATAGCCTGATTCTCCTTGGTGTAAATTTTGACCCGCTCCACCTCATCTTCTTCCACTAGCTCCTTGATCTGATGGTACCTGATATCTATGTATTTGATCCTTGCATGATAGACCAAATTTTGGACCAAATATAGTGTACTTTGGCTATCACAGTATACCCTAATAGTACCTTGTACAAATTTCATCTCCAATGCCAAATCATTCAGCCATAGAGCTTCCTGGGCTGCCTCTAAGATGCCAATATATTTTGCTTCAATAATAGACAAAGCGGTGATTGGTTGCAAGCATGATCTCCATGACACCGAACCTCGTTCAAGTAGAAACACATAGCCCATTGTAGAATGCCTAGTGTCCATGTCTCCACCAAAGTTTGCATCCACAAATCCAATCATCTGGCCTTAAGCTTGCTTGGATACATTGGAGCTTCTTTCATTGTCACCTTGCTACCTGTAGCAAATGCCAACTCCAACTATGCCCACCAAGTAACTGAAAATACCTTTTAGTGTTCTCTAATGCTCCTTGCCTGGGTGTGCCATAAATTTGTTGACAAGGCTCACTGTATGTGCGAGATCTGGTCTACAACATACCATCGCATATATGAGGCTTCCAACACCTGAAGTATATGGTATCCACTCCATCTCCTCAGCCTCCACTTATTTCGGGGTGATATGGTCTTCAAAAGACTCACATGACCGGCTAAAGGTAGTGCTGCTGATTTTGCTCCTCCCATACTGAATCTCTCTAAAATCTTTCTAATGTAGCCCCCTGAGATAAATGCAACACCCTCCTAGCTCTATCTCTAAGGATTTTCATGCCTAGGATCTTCGTGGCTGGACCTAAATCCTTCTTCTCAAACTTTCGAGACAATGCGGCCTTCAAGTCCTTCACAATACTTTTACTCTTGCAAACTATCAACATATCATCCACATACAAGAGTAGATACAATCTAGACTCATCTTAAAGTAATTTAACATAAATATAAGGGTCATACTCATATCTAGTCATGTTGATGCTTCTCACATATATGTCAAAATGCCTGCATCATTGTCTTGGTGACTGCTACAACTCATAGTGATCTATGGAGCAGACAGACCTTTCCTTCTAATCCTGGCTCATGAACCCCTTGGGTTGCTTTATGTAGATCTTCTCCTCTAAATTTTCTTGGAGGAAGGCCATCTTGACATCTATCTACTCCAATTCCAAGTCTTGGATAGCAACTATGCTCAACAGCACCTGAATAGATGTATGTTTGACAACTAGAGAGAATACCTTGTTGCAGTCGATACCCTCCTTTTGCTAGTATCCTTTGGCCACTAACCCATCTCTGAAGGTCTTTCCTTACATTGGAAAATTGTTGACTTCATGATTGATTTTGATGATTGTCAAACTTTGAGTGTTTAAGTATTTAACCATGTATTTCAAGAATGAATGTAGGTCTTTTCAGATTTTCAAGTTAAAATTATAATTTTATCAAGTTGAAGATCAAGAAAAAGTGACACGGGACAAAATCATAATTTTATAAAATAAAAAGAATCTATTTTGAAAGCTTAAAGAACAAGCTTAGAAGATTTCTGATCTTTTGGAGGCAGTCTCATAACTTTTGGATGCATAAATTAGAAGAAAATCAAATTTTAGCAAAAGGATCAATCTAAGAGATGACCCCTAGGTCATTTCCTTTCGAAATGGGCTGTTCGACGTGCTTGGCACGCAAACTGAGCTGACCTAGTCTGAGACTGAGTCAACCTAGTCTCAGTGAAAGCAAAAGATAGAAAGTGTAGAAAGCTAGTTTTTCAAAATTCAGGGGATTGAGCTGATCCAACTATAAACTGAGCCGATCTAGTTAGGACTGAGTTGACCCAGTCAAAAACTGAGCTGATCCAGTAATCGTAATGACTAATTTTCTATAGCTTTTTCAAACGGTCATTTCTCTACTCCAACGTCTATTTCGAGGCTTCTAATGGCTAGAACTGATCCTCAAGCTATCACAAAGAGTATAAAAGGCTAGAGAAACATTTAGGAAGCAAGATCAAGTAGATTAAAAGTAGAAATCATTCAAATTATGAGGTTCATTCAATATCTAAAGAAAAAGAGAGAAAAGAGAGGATTTTGTGCATCAAATTTAGAGTGATTCCAAGTGTAATCATCCTCATTCATTCAAGCTTCCTCTCAGACTTTAAAGGAGAGAATAAAAAGCTTCAAGAGTCATCTTTCAGTCTCTCCATCAAACTTCAAAAAAAGTTTTTTTTTTAATTTTTATATTTATATTTTTGTTTCTTTACAAGTTTCTTTGGGGGAAGAAACTTAGGAGGTAGGTTGGTCCAAGCCAAAAATTAGATAGTGTAAAGGTTGTGGTTGGTGCTCCTAGGTTAAAACCAACTGGGTTGATAGTGAACCCAAAAAAACTATCAGTGTAGGATTGTGGTTGGTGAGCGTGGCAAAATCAACTAGATTTATTTATGATCCCGAGTCAAAATAAATGCACCGTAATCTCAGATTGTAGTGAAATTTTCAAGGAAATAGCTTAGGAAGTGGACGTAGGTACGAGATTGCACTAAACCACTATAAAATCTTTGCGTATTTGTTTTGTGATTTTGCTTTCCTTGCTTTCCTTATTTGCTTTACATATTTGCATTAGTTAGTTGCTTTTAATTCCATTGCTACACATTGCTCATCCACCATAAGCTTTCAAGTTTTTTTTAATTAGAAGCACATATTTGCATTAGAGCACAAATTGATCAAAATTTTTTAGAAATCCAATTCACCTCCCCTCTTGGATAGCCATACCTGGGAAACAAGTGGTATCAGAGTAGGTGCTCTGTTATTAGTTATTGACCTAACCATCAAGAGCTAAAGATCTAGGCAATCCAAATGAATTCTTTGTTTAGTGAAGGTTGTTATATTGATAGACCCCCAATGCTTAATGAATCAAATTATAGTTGTTGGAAAGCATGCATGCGTACCTTCATACAAGCATATGATTATAACTTATGAAGGATCATAGTTGATGGCTTACATACTCCTAAAGTATTTAAAGAGCATGATAAAAAAATAATATAATTAAATGCTAAGATCTTAAATATACTTTATTATTCATTAGATATAAATGAGTTCAATCTAATTTCTTCTTGTATTTTAACAAAACAAGTTTGGAAGAAATTAGAAATGACTTTTGAGAGAGCCAATCGAAAAGAAGAACCAAGCTTCCAAGAGGATAATCAAGCTCACCCCAGCATATGCCTCATGGCTTATGAGGATGAAAAGAAAAAGAAAAAGAAAAAATAAAAGAAAAATAAAGCATTGATCAAGGGGGAGCAAAATAAAGAAGAGAAGAATGAGAAAGAGGAGGAAGGTATAGCAAGTTGTAGCCTCATGGCTCAAAATGATGAGGTATATCATGAACACTCCTCTGAATTTACTTTTAATGAATTATATGAATTTTTTAATGAGTTAATGGATGAACATAAGAAAGTAAGGCTATAAAATAAAGAACTTAAAAAAATTAATCTTTCTTTGGTTGAACAAAAAGATAAGATTTTAAGTGAAAAAGAAGATTTTTTGAAAAATATGGAGAACATGGCCAAAGAAAAAAATTTCTTAAAATAAATTGAAACTCTAACTAAGAAAATGATAATATAGTTAAATCTAAAAATATTTTAGTTAAAGAAAAAGAAAGATTTTTAAAATCTAAAAAATCTATGATTGAAGAAAATCTTAAGTTGAAAGAAGAACTTAATAAACTAAGATTTTCTGCTAAAGAAAGAGTAAATTTAAAAAATTTCTTTTAGAAAAAATATTAAACTAAAGAAAAAGATTGAAAGCTTGAAGTCAATAATTAAAAAATTTACAATTGGATCTCAAAAGCTTTAAGCCATTTTAAATGATTAAAGGGCTATTTTTGACAAACATGAAATTAGTTATGATTCAATAAGAAAATAAAAATTTGACAAAAATATGCTCAACAAAGCTTCAACTGAAAATCATTCAATTAAGTACTTTAAATATAATAAAGTTGATCATAAAATTTTGAATGCAATATTAAAAGAAATGGCCAAACTTATATCAAATAAATTTGAGTTGCAAAAGGAACCATGAGCTCTAACCTCCATGGATCCATGATGACTTGGGTACGAAAAATTAGTAAATGATTTTGTAGGTATACTATGGATCCAATTGAATGAAATAAAAAAATACTTGTGGTTGGATGCCTTAGGAATGGACTTGGATGGGTGATGATATTGGTAAAATCTAAACTTTTTTCATATCATACTGTCAATATTTGTTGAAGTTATTTTGATTAATTTTATTATTGCTAAAGATCTATCAATATGATTTTATATCCTTGCTTGAGATACTTTTCAATATTCTCATATATTGATATAATTGATTAATTTTGATGTATACTATAATTTGAATGCTTTGATTTTTTAAAAAATTTAGTATGCTCTTCTTTATATATTATGTTATGATATAAATTGAAACTATCTTAAAATTCAACATGATATAATAGCTTTCCCATATCAATTTTGTAATTGATAAACTTAAATTAAAAGATTCTTAATTAGACATGAATATTTTTGAATTTCTAAACATACAAGTAAAAGTAAGTTTGATATTTCCACTCAAAATGCTTGATGTATTAAGTTGCATTGCATTTTAAGTTTGCCCTTAAGGATTTGAAATTCCATAGTTAGATCAAAACATAGAGCCAATATCTAGATCCTTCTTATTTTAACTTCAATTGATTTTATCCCCCAACTTGAAGAATGTCTTTCACTTGATATCAAATTGAATTTGAAATGTATTTTCATATTTTTTCTATTATTTTCAAGCAATGAATCTAAAAATTGATTTTTCTTTAATCTTTAAATGGTATCAAACTTTTAAGAAAATTATTAATTAGTCTAAATTTTAGTTCTATTGATATCATGAAAACTTTTGAGCAAATTATTTAATTTAATTTTTAAATAATTAGTATCAAGATAATTATTATTTATTTTAAATTTTAAAGCTCTTGGTATGAAAACTTTCATAATTGGTATCAAATAGTATATCATTATCTTACACTTCAATGTTCTATCTTTTAGTAAAAATAAAAGAATATCTTTATCTCAAATCTAATTTTGTAAAGCTATGTTCTTGATGCTACATCATTTGAGAAAAATCCAAAAAGTTTATACCTTTTCTAAACTTAATTGCCTGGTATTTCATAAGAAAAGGGATGAAATGATCTTTCAAAGAATAACAAAAAATCTATTTATAATTTATCTTGGATGATTTATCGATATCAATTCAAAATAATTTATCATAATTTAAAATTCTTAAAATGATTTGAATTTTAGATCAAGTGGTATTAAGAAAAATCTCTGGACAACAAGATTTCAAAACTCCCTAGTTGAATTGAACTCATACAGCCTTCATCTAGTTTTTTCTTGATTTGATCTTATCCTATTTGATTATCGAAACCCTCCCAATTAATTATTTTTTTATGATCCTCTAAATTTTCTTGAATATCTCTTTTGATCATCGATTTGATTGACTCTTTGATCTTAAAAGAAAATTTATTGATGAATATTCTTATTTTATTTTAATTGATTGATTTTAAAAATTGAATTTGAAAAATGATCTTCTTGAATCTTTTGAAGTTGATATCTAATAAGATGTTTCAAGAAAGTTATCATTTATCCTTAAAGCTAAACTTTTAAAGAGGACATCAATTTTAAGTGATTGGTATCAAACATTTTATAATTTTTCATCTATTTGATTGATCTAAATTTTGGTAAAAAAAGAAGAATGTTTTTGTTTCAAATCTAGTTTTGCACTGCTATATCATTTGATATAATATCATTTGAGTTAAATTCAAAAATTCATACCTTTTCTGAAACTATAATTGCTTAATTTTTTTTAGGAAAAGAAAGAGATGATATTTTGAAGAATAACTTAAAATCTCTTTATGGTGTATCTTAAGTGATTTGTGAATATTAACTCAAATTGATTTATTTGAATCAATTTATCTTTGTCAATTCAAAACTAAATATTAGGAATATGCGCTCTTCCCACATGGATCGATGTGACAATCGGTAATTAGCCAAGCAACAAGGAAGTACTGCTTAGAGATCTCTGTGGAAGCATGATCAGATAAATCAAGAAATAGAGAAGAAGAGAAGAAGAGATTTTTGAAAGAAAAGAGCTTTTATTCAGTATATTTCAGCACTCTTACAATCTTGATCTATTTTTAGTATATATACTTTACAAAAGGTCAAGCCCAAGCTCATAGAAAAACTTCTAAATCCAAACAACCCACATATACAAAATAATAACCCATAAAAATTGAGCTGGCTTAGTTTTAGACTAAGCCGGCTAATCTGTATCATGCCAACAGCCCAAAAATACTGCTCTCTGTCTGAATTTTTCTTTGAGACCTAGCCAACCCAGTCCTTGACTGAGCCGACCTAGTTGGAATTGAGCCGACCCAGTTGTGTACCGTGCCAATAGCCCAAAAATGCTGCTCTCTATCTGAATTTTTTTTTGAGACCTAGCCGACCTAGTCCTCAACTGAGCCGACCCAGTTCTCAACTAAGCCAGCTCAGTCTCAGAGTGAGTCGGCCTAGTTTCTGAACTTTACTATTGAGATTGATTTATCTTTCGACTCGCTCCTGTCTTTTCATGATCTATCTTTTCATGTTTTCAAGACTTAGGAGTACCACTTCTGAGCTCACATTCTCCATCTTGGTGCTTCCAAGTTCTTGTGAACTTATCTCTTTTCAACAGATCCATTCATGCCACACATCTCTGAAAGCTATCTCTAGAGAGTACCTTTGTGAGTGCATCAGACTGATTCTCCTTGGTATAGACCTTCATCAGTTCCACTTCATCTTCCTCCATCAGCTCTCTGATCCTGTGGTATCTCACGTCTATAAGCTTTGTGCGGACATGATAGACTGGGTTCTGTGCCAACAACAGATTACTCTGACTATCACTAAATAGTGTAACCTTGCTCTGCTCTACCCCCAACTCATCAATCAGCCTCCTAAGCCGAAGGGCTTCCTTTGCAGCCTCCGTTATGCTAATGTACTTGGCCTCTATGGTAGACGAGACCATGATTACTGAAGGGTTGATCTCCAAGACACCGATCCATCATATACGTAGAAGAGGTATCCAGTAGTAGACGTCCTTGTATCAAGATCACCAGTATAATTTGCATCAACAAATCCTTCCAGAGGACTTGAACCTTCACACATCTTTATAGATTATTTTCCAAATCCTCCTAGCTGTCCACCAAACACCAAACCATAATCCCTTGTTCCATGTAGATATCTCAATATCCATTTTAATGCTTTCCAATGTTTCTTCCCAAGGTTTGCCATGTATTTACTAACCGTGCTCATAGCATGTGCTATATCTGATCTACAACACACCATACTGTACATCATACTATCTATAGCATTTGTATAAGGGACTCATTCCATATACTCTTTCTCCTCTTTTGACTGGGGGCACTGTAACTTGGAGAGCGACATATGGCTTGACAATGGCATCTTTGCAAGTTTGGCCTTCTCCATCCCAAACCTCTTCAGAACCTTCTGAATATACTTTCCTTATGACAAATGGAGCACTCCTTTGCACCTATCTCTGCAAATCTCCATTCTAAGGATTTTCTCAGCTGGATCCAAATCTTTCATCTTAAATTCAGATGATAATTTTCTTTTCAACCTTTTCACAGCATCCATGCTTCTACTGGCTATGAGCATATTATCTACATACAATAATAAGAATAGGGCATCCTTCTTATCTACATCTTTGACCTAGACACAACAATCATGTTCACATCTGCTGAAACCTAGGCTCAAGACAAAGCTATCAAACCTTCGATACCACTGATGAGGAGATTGTTTCAAGCCATACAAAGACTTCCTGAGTAAACACACTTTTTCTTCCTGTTCCATCTTCATGAAATCATCTAGCTGCTTCATGTAGATTCTTTCCTCCAAAGTTTCATGAAGGAAGGTCATCTTCATGTCCATCTATTCCAATTCCATGTTATGCTGTGCCACCAGTGATAGCAAAACTTGAATAGATGTATGATGCACCATAGAAAAAAAAATTCTATGTAGTCAATCTCTTCCCTTTGTGAGTATTTCTTTGCTACTAGCCTTGCTTTGAATCTGATTCCACCTTATTCTGAAGGTGCTTCTTTCTTTATGAACACTCACTTTGAGCCAATAGGTCGAGCACCCTCTGGAAGATCCACCAGCTGCCATGTCTGATTCTTTTCAAGTGATTCCATCTCCTCCATCATGGCTTGCATCCATGAATCATGATCTTCACTCTCCATGGCCTCTGCATAATTCTCTGGATCTCCATTAGCAGTGATGAGTGCATAGGAGATAACCTCATCAATGCCATATCTAACTGATCTCCTAATAATATGCTAGGACTTGTGCAAAGACACTCCCACTAGCACATCTCTGCCTGATGTTTATGGCTGCTCCTATACATTTGTTTGAACTACCAGCCCTCCATACTGATTTTCAATCTGAGATAATACTTTTTTTTGCCCAGCTCCACCTCAACAGGAACACTCCTGTAAATGGATTTAACCTGCATGCCATCATTCTCTGACTGGCTACCATTGTTCACCTTTGTTTTCTTAGTTCCCTACTGATCACTGACTTCTGTGCCTGAGAGTCCCATAGCAACTACCCTTTGACTCCTTGTGGATACCCTATGAATGTCATCTTTTGAGATTTTAGGTCCAATTTGCTCCTCTTGGTTGCCTCCACATGTGCATAGGCTGTGCAACCAAAGACTTTCAGATGGCCAAGCTCCACCTTCTTCCTACTCTAGACCTCTTTTGGAATGCCTTCATTCAGCTTATAATGAGGGGACCTGTTCACAAGAAAATAAGAAAAGGTTAGAGCATCACCCCAAAAGGACTTTAGGAGTGATGTCTGCAGCCTCAAACTCCATTCTTTCTCGGTCAGTATCCGGTTCATCCTCTCCATGATACCATTCTGCTGGGGAGTCATCCTCACCATGTAATGGCATTTGATGCTATTTTACTCACAGTACCTTCTGAACTCTAGGCTAGTATACTTTCCTCTATTGTCTGACCTCAGATACTTTACCTATGTTCCTGACTCCTCTACTTCAGCTCTCCAAGCTCTGAACCAGGCAAACACCTCTGATTTTTCTCTGATTAGATAAACCCATACCTTCCTTGAGAAATCATCAATGAATGTAACAAAGTATTTTGTCCCATCTCTAGCTGATACAGGAGATGGTCCCCACACATCCGATTGCACTAAATCCAGCACTCCCTTGCTGCACTTGGTAATTCTGG
This sequence comes from Cocos nucifera, assembly GCA_006176705.1. NCBI lineage: Eukaryota > Viridiplantae > Streptophyta > Magnoliopsida > Arecales > Arecaceae > Cocos > Cocos nucifera. Next base: position 377,840 of record QRFJ01000567.1, read on the forward strand.
CAAACTTCATCCTATGCTATTTGCCAAATATACACGACTCATAAGGATTTGTGCCCTTCTTCTTCAGGGCTAGGATCATACCTCTTCTTCTTAGTTCTGTGAGCCCACGGTCACTCATATGATCCATCCGATAGTGCCACGATCGATATAAAATCTGCTCCTCCTGTGCCATTGCTAGCATCTCTGCACTATCATTTACCATTAAGCCTTCCATTATGTAAAGATTGTTGCTCAGTCTTCTACCTCTCATCACCACCAAAGCTCTCTTAAAAATTTTCAGACATCCACTCCCAGTCTGGTTACTAAAAGCATAATCCTACTCCTCCAAGTAGTCCAAAAAAATCAAATTCTTTTTCAACTCCGGTATATGCCTGATATTTGATAATGTACAAATAATCCCATCATACATCCTTATCTTGATAGAGCCAATTCTAGCTACTTTGCATGGGTGATCATCTTCAAGACTGACACTTCCATCATCGGCCTTCTGATAGGTAACAAACCACTTCCGATGAGAAGTATAGTAGTGTGAGCATGCTGAATCTAATATCCACATAGTATCGCACTCTGTGGATCCATCTGATACAACTAGTAGGTCTTCTCTACTACTCATAGAAGCTGTATCATCTTCCTTGCTAGCCTTTTCTTTTTTGATCTCAAAAGGGAACAATCTCTCCTTAGGTGCCCAAGCTCAATGTCATCTTCCTCTGATCGTGAGACTTTGACCTATCCTTTGATTTCTTTCTTATCTTCTTATTTGATCTTTCCTATCTTTTGTTCATAGTGAAGATCTCAGACTTAGGGTCTCCCTTGCAGATTTTCTTCATTTGCTCATTTGATCTGAGCACACCAATAATCTCTTCATAGTTTAGGGTCTTCTTCCTATAAACTAGAGTTGTTATGAGACCATCATACGAACTTAGGAGAGAACATAATAGCAGCAATGCCCGATCCTTCTCGTCAATCTTCATATCCAAACTCATCACGTCAAAATACGCTTGATTGAACCTTTGGATATGTGCAACAAGATCTCCGCCTTCGAGCATCCTCAGACTATATAGTGTTTCTTCAACCATAGCTTATTCATCTTGTTCTTCTCCATATATGTGTTCTCCAGTCTCTCCCAGAGCCCCTTTGCCGTAGTTTTTATGCAAACCTCAGGCAAAATCTGATCGACCAAGCACATCCAGATTATGCTAAAAGCAATTTCTCAACTCTTCCCAATCCTTAGCACTGATCTTTTTCGATCTTTCTTTTGTCAAGACCTTGTAGATCCTCTTCTGACCCAACAAGTCCTTTACTCATTGATGCCATAGGATAAAGTTTTTCTTGCCATCGAACTGTTAGATATGTGTGTGCCTTAGAAGCTAGAATTGACTGATGCTTGTAATACACTTCTAGGGGCAAAATTATAATTTTAACTATAAATAATAAAATGGGTTATTTTCTATCACATATGTATATCTAGTGTCTGTGATACATCCCTTGAGTTAATGGTAATGATAATTCTTATTTTCAAGAGTTGAAAATTTAAGACAAGAATTTTTATTATTAACTCATAAAATGCTCCTGACCGTAGGATCATCATGAGGATGGTGATTGATCCAAAATTAGTGTACAATTGCTTCTTTATAGTAGATGAGTCTTGAGTCTACACTCGTTAGAGAATGAGGGCACTAAGCGTGACCACCTGATGAAGGGAAATCCTGATTTTCCGGTCCAGGTTCGTCCAGATCTGATTAGATCAAGAGATATATTTCAAAAATTTTCTCTTGATCTCAATCAGATCTTGATATGTTTCAGATCTGATTCTTATTATTTTAATAAATAAAATAAAATAAGATAAATTAAATCAAATTTAATTTACCTGATTTGGGTAATCCTATTACCCTGTAGATGATCCTGATTGCAGCGGAAGGTTCTGGATCTTAGCCACGCAAGCGCCTGGCCTCTACCGGTATCCACTCGGGTTGGATCTGGAGATCCTCTTCTTCTCTATCACACCTCCAAAAATCAGATCTGGATCTGATCTGGAGGATCTTCAAAACTCTTTTGAAGATCTGCAGTCGTCCTTTTGCAGCAGCGCAGCCTTCTTGCTTTTGATCGCCTTTCCTTGATCTGAATCGCACCAAACTAAATCCAAAACACTTTTGGACGTGGAGAGCAAGGGGAGAAGAGACTATGGCATGGAGAAGGAGGGGAGAGGCAGCCTTGGGGCATGGGAAATCTCATTAGAATTAGGGTTGGGCGCAGGGTCTTATTTATAGACCTCTTGTGATCCAACTCCTCTTCCTCTCAACCAATCACAACCCTTTGTGAAATCAGATCTAAATCTGATTGGTTGGAATAGAGACCCCTGGATTCCTCCTTAGAGGGCGCCTAAGACCAGTCAAACTGGATTCTTAGTAGAACTCTAATTGGAATCCAAAAGGGAGGTGGAGTCCTTGTCCAACAAGGACTCCTAGGCGCCTCCTACTTGGGCTCACGCCACCCTTGGCGTGCGCCCTTCTCCTTGCCAGGTTCTGGCAGGGGGACAGGCCCCCACCAGCTCTCCAATAGGTGCATGACATGTGGTCAAAAGTCAAAGGGTCAATGGTCAACATTTGACCAGTCAAAGGTAGACTTTTGACCAAAGTCAAAGAACAAGAAATGGCAGGTGACCAAAAATGGCAGGTAATGTCTTACAAATAAGACAACCTTATTCTGACTTGGACAACCTCCAGTCAGACCATATGAAGGCCTCTGATTGAGCACAAACTCCTTTGGCTCAGTCAGGACAACTTATTTATGATAGTAAAAGAAGAACGTTAGGTTCAATCGAGTGCTAGCACGATTTCCTTGAACCTAATTGAATCTCATTCAGATCATTCAGATCAATTGAACTAGATCAGTTCAATTGATGATCACCAGATTCAAACCCTTGTTTGTGTGACCCAGTTAGGTTCAGTTCTGTATGGTAATGGGATATGTCATGATCTCTATCATCGACATCATCGAAACTCCTTTCGATGGATCAGAACTCTTCTGATTCGAACAGCTAGAATGATCGATCATCTAAATCATTCTAATTGCTCCCAAAATCCACCAGTGACACCTAGCAGTATATGGTGGCAACCCATCAGAGCTGAATGCGAACCTCTTGGTGCAGCTACCTGTGTGATTAAGTTCTTCTATCTTGAGCCCCGATCAGATTAGGGTTAAGGTGAACTCGTCAAACCCTAGTCTCTGTCATATGATGTAATCATTCGATTCGAGTCCAATGTGAAAATCTAAATAGAAACTCTTTCTATTATTTCACTCTGCCATGGCCATGGGCTTCTGGACTTGATTCTCATGATCATCATAGGGCTGCTCCTCTACCACCGAGGTAGATAGATTCCATCTTGATGCAATCCAGTTCCTACAATGAACATGCTATAGCCAACATACACCTCAGGGTTCCATATGGCTAGGAGACCGAGTAATGGTGTAGTCAAACTATAACACCCTCAAGGTGAACTGCCGATGCATCTCAGGTCAAAGAACCAGACACACTACTGCAGCATCGAGTCAGTCATTGACGAGAAGGTAGACTTCCTAATGACTACTCGAGGTGGTCACGCTCAGTGCCCTCGTTCTCTAACGAGTACCTGTACTCTCGCTCCGGTGTCTCCACACCGTAGACTCAAGACTCATCTACTAAAGAGAAGCGATTGTACACCAACCTTCCGGATCAATCACCATCCTCGTGATGATCCTATGGTCGGGAGCATGTTTATGAGTTAATAATGATTATTCATGTCTTAAATTTTCAACTCTTGAAAATATGAATTATCATTACCATTAACTCAAAGGATGTATCACAGACACTAAATACACATATGTGATAGAAAATAACCCATTTATTAATTATAGTCAAAATTATAATTTTGCCCCTAGAAGTGTATTACAAGTGTCAGCCAATTCTGGCTTCTAGGGCACATATATCTAACAATCTCCCACTTGTCCTAAAGCCAATTGGCTACAAGTCTAAGTCCCATCTTCTCAAGGTGGGCTTCGATCTTCTGCTGGCCCAACGGCTTTGTAAGTGGGTCTGCCACATTATCTGTGGAGTTGACTCTCTTGACCTCAACGTAACCTTTCTCAAGGTAATCGCGGATGAGATGGTATCACCGTTTGCTTGGAACTCTTCCAGCACAAACAGACTGCCAGATGTCGACTTTCGATCATCTATATCGGACATGAAAGTCCGAGTCTGTGTATCCCTGGACTTGGAGTTCTCCATTACCAAAGACCAACATCATATCCTTAGTTCTTCTCAAGTACTTAAGGATACATTTCACAGAAGTCCAGTGTTCTTCACCTGGATTTGACTGATATCTGCTTGTGACACTCACAGCATGGGCTATATCAGGTCGTGTACATAGCATGGCATACATGAGGCTCCCTATTGCAGAAGCATAAGGGATCTTGCTCATGCGTTCTATTTCCTCAGGTGTGCTGGGGCACATCTTCTTGGAAAGATGAATACCATGTCTGAAGGGTATTAATCCCCTCTTAGAGTTTTCCATACTAAACCTCTTTAGTACTTCCTCTATGTACATCTTCTGTGAAAGTCTAGCATCCTATTCGGTCTATCCCTATAGACCTTAATTCCTAGAATAAAGGATGCTTCACCTAGGTCTTTCATGGAGAATTCCTTGGACAACCACATCTTGACTGATGTCAACATGGGAATATCATTCCCAATAAGGAGGATGTCATCCACGTACAATACGAGGAAGACAACAGCGCTCCCACTGACCCTTTTTGAAAACACATGGTTCCTCTTCATTTTTGATGAAACCAAACTTTTTGATCACATCATTGAAACGAGTGTTCCAGCTCCGAGATGCTTGCTTAAGTCCATATATGGACCTTTGCAGCTTGCAAACCTTGTGATCAGTATCACTGGATGTGAAACCTAGCGGCTGTTCCATATAGATATCTTCCTCAAGATATCCATTTAAGGAATGCCGTTTTCACGTCCATTTGCCATATTTCATAATCGAAATAGGCTGCAACGGCAAGCAATGTGCGGATGGATTTTAGCATAGCCTACTGGGGAAAAGGTATCCTGATAGTCAATGCCTTCGCGTTGACTATAACCTTTTGCCACTAGTCTAGCCTTGAATGTCTCCACATTCCCATCTGCACCAATCTTTCTCTTGAAGATCCATTTACACCCAATAGGTACTATACCTTCTGGTGGATCTACCAAGGTCCAGACTTGGTTTGAGTGCATCGAGTCAATTTCTGACTGCATTGCCTCTAGCCATTTCTCGGAGTCGATATCTGATATCGCCTCGTTGTAGGTTTTGGGATCATCACCATGAGCACCATTACCTATGAGGAACATTTTCCTCTACTTCCTCTGAAATAATACCTAAGTATCTTTCAGGGGGACGGGAAACTCTTTCCGATCTACGAGGTGGAGGAGGTAGTGTTCTTATTGGCTCAACCTGATTTGGTTCCAACTTGGTCCTTAGCTCGTTCTACTTGTGAGACTTTCTCATCAAGCTTAATCTGCTTTCCAATGCCGCTATCTTGAATAAACTATTTTTCAAGAAAGATGGCATGTCGACTCACAATCACATTGTGGTCTTCTGGAATGTAGAAATAGTATCCTAATGACTCTTTAGGATATCCTATGAATCGAGCTCTAAAGGACCTAAACTCTAACTTGTCCGCTTGTTGTCTTTTGACATGAGCCGGACAACCCCAAATTCTGAGATGACTCAGACTTGGTTTCTTACCGTGCCATATCTCATACGGTGTGGTAGGAACGGTTTTAGAGGGAACCCTATTCAGTAGATAAGATTGAAGTTAACAATGAATGTCCCCAAAGAAAATCAGGGAGGTCTGTGAAGCTCATCATGGATCGAACCATATCCAATAGAGTCCGATTTCTCCATTCTGAAACCCCGTTGAGTTGAGGTGTTCCTGGTGGAGTCCATTGAGAGACTATGCCATTTTCCTTAAGATAGTCTAGGAATTCCCGGCTAAGGTATTCACCTCCTCGATCTGATCGAAGAACCTTAATGGGTTTTTCCAGTTTGTTTTTCTACTTCATGTCTGAATTCTTTGAACTTTTCAAAAGCTTCAGACTTGTGTCTCATAAGATACACATACCCATACCTAGACAGATCATCGGTAAAGGTAATGAAGTAGACAAAATTGCCTCTAGCCGGCACATCAAATGGGCCGCACACATCAGTATGTACTAGGGCAAGGAGATCTGTGGCCCTCTCCCCATGTCCAACAAAAGGGAGTTTAGTCATTTTGCCTTGAAGACAAGATTCACAAGTTGGATATGACTCAAAAGTCAATGGACTCAATAGCCCATTTTTCTCCAATTTGTTGATCCTATCTTCTGCTATATGACCTAATCTCAGGTGCCATAGATATCTGTCGTTTGGACTATCCCTAGGTCGTTTGGCATTCACGTTTTGCTCGATAGTTAGAACAGGTACATCAATATGTAGCTGATAAAGACCATTAATAAGGAAACCATTTGCAATTTTATTTCTTTCATAAAGAATGTTACAATGGTCCTTAAAGAAGGTGATCACATAACCTTCTTGTGCTAAGCATGAAACAGAAATCAAATTCCTGCTAGCTGCAGGCACATAATAACAGTCTTTCAAAACTAAGTCTAAACCAGATGGTAATCGAAGAGGGTATGTTCCCACGGCTACTGCAGCAACTCTTGCTCCATTACCGATGCGTAGGATCATGTCTCCATCCCTCAGCCTCCTGCTATCCTCAAGACCCTGCATAGAAGTGCACAGATGAGCACTAGAACCAGAGTCAAGCACCCAACTGGATGCAGAAGAAACCGTAAGGTTAGACTCAATAACGAGCATACCTCCAGAAGGACCTTCCTTCTTGTTCTTCAGGGTGGCCAGGTAAGTAGGGCAGTTCCGCTTCCAATGGCCGTCGCTGTTGCAATGGAAACACTTTCCTTTGCCATCGGACCTTCTTCTTCGGTTCTGCCTTCTTCTTCTTTGATCCTTCCACCTTTTGCTTTTTCACAGACTTCTTTTTCTTTCCATAAGACTTTCTTTTGGAAGAAGTCCGTTCCATAGCAAGAACTGAGCCTTTAGAACCTTTCATAGAAAGCTCAGCGGTAACCAGCATATTCATTAACTCGGCCAAGGAATTTTGAAGTTTATGCATGTGGTAATTCATGATGAATTGCCCATATGCATCAGTCAAGGATTGCAGAATAATATCGTTCTGCAGATCCAAGTCCAACTTCACACCGAGCTTCTCAAGCTCTTCCATGTCCTTGATCATTGTCAGACAGTGATCTTGGACTGACTGCCCATCACGCATCTTAGCCTTAAAAAGTCATTTCGTGACTTGATATTTGGCTGCGCGACTCTGTTCACCAAACATCTCCTGCAGGTGAGCCAACATTTGGCGAGCAGTCCCGATATCTTCATGTTGGCGCTGGAGCTCATCAGACATCGAGCCCAACATGTAATATCTGGCCTTATTATCTTCGTCAATCCATTTTTCCAGAGACGCTCTCTGTTCAGTGGATGGACGGAGCTGGTAAGGTGGGAGGGTCCTGGTCCAAAACATGGTGTTAACTTCTCTGAACCCAAAACAATTTTGTAGTTCCTGAGCCAATCTTTATAATTGGGTCCAGTCAGTCTATGTGTGTCCTAGGATACGTGCCAATGGGTTGGACGCAGACATTTTCCTGTAGAGAGTCAAAGATTCTAGTTAGATACTGTAATTTTGACTTGACCAATTTGTTTAGGGATTTTATTTTTAAACAAATTAGCTCCCACTATTTTCTCGGATCCCTACACTCCCTCTGTAGAGATGCGAAAATCTCCACGATTAATGATTTCTAGTGGGTGGTGCGGTCTCACCAACTGACTCATCACCTCACCTAACAGTTATTGGTGATGGGTTAGCCAATGAGTGAACAACTCTTGTTCAATGATTCTCTAATCATGGTGCACCCAAACTTGGTCTCTAATTCATGAATCTCACCGTATCCGGAATATTGATCCACTCCTTAGTTAAGTCAGACCCACCATTTGCATAGACTGGGTTCCTAATTGAGTCTCTCACCGTATCCGGAATATTGAGCCCAACTCATCCTCCAGCCCATAGCATCCAATGCCTAATAGACATGGTTGCATCTTCCCGGTGCAACTGAGCCACTGTATCCAGCCGAGAACAATCAACCCCGGGAAGGGCCCGCACATCTACAATGGTGGAAGACCTCAGACTTAATCTTTTCTTAGGGAGAATTGATTCAGGTCTCATTAAACTAGACTTGGCTTAGTCATAACAATTATGACTAACCTAGTGGCATGGGTTAGCTCGGATTATTGACCACCTCAGATCAGAACTGTGTCAACAGATATGGCCAGGTAAGTGAGACCGGTGGAAGGAATATGCCATTAACTCGTACAAGAACGCATTCAGGTCGAGTAGCTTCCAATTAAAAACCAGTCGGTCGTCTGTGCCAAACTTACCTTAGACACCAAATTGTTGAGTCAGAACCAATTGGGTTAGCCTACAATCCAGACTCTAACCTCTGAGCCTAATTAGGTCTTGCTTGATCGTGACTCGATCTTGACCCAGACTTAATCCTATTAGGCTGGTCAATTTAAGCATTGTTGATCCCATCTAACCAACTCTTGATTCGGTTTGATCAACCGCTTAGACCTAATTGAGCTACCCAAGCCCGAACCCAGTATTATGAATATGTCTTAGATCTGAAATTCTCAATTTTAGACCTAATTAATATTCCATAAACTTAATTCTTAATTAAGTAGGGTTCATAAACAAAATATGCACAATAAATCCTAGGGTTTCAGGATCTAGGGTTTTGCAGAAAGTAAGTTTTGGGTTTCTGATTAAGGACGAACACGCAGCACCCCTACACGTCATAAGAACACCCCATCGAATGGGAAGAGAGGGCCTTTAAACCCTTCTTCGTTCTTATGACCGGACGGCCAAGAGGAACGCCTTAATCAGGAACATGTAAATACTACAAAACAGTTTATAGATCTATATCATATATCTCATATACAAATTTAGATCTAATCATGGCATATTTTGCATACATCTCATGTATCAAATCATGCATGTTTTCAGATCTAAATTATCTCATAATAATCTAAAAAATTAGATTTAAATTGATCTAATCAAAATAAATTCTAATCTAGACAATTATGTAGAACTATTCTACAACTAGTCTAGACATGCATCAATCATATCTCATATGATATTTAAAATTAAATAATTTTTATTTGCTGTTTATCACGTTATACTAAAAATTTGGAAGACCCCATTAAGGAGCTTCTTTCCTGTCCAAAGGGACTCCCGAATTGGAGTTCAAAATCTACCTGGGGAGGAGGAAAAACTCCTCCCCACCGTTCATCTCTTCCCCACCAAAAATCAAAGCTAAATCGACAGGAATCGCTAAGGATTTTCTTCGCGTCTTCAATGTACTTCACTGGAAATTGGGTTGGAAAGAGGCCGTCAGAGCCCCAAGGTAAGCATTTTTTTCTCCATCTTTCTTTACCCTGCATTTCCATGTCATGCCAAGCATTAGTCGCCAGCCATCAAACTTGCTAGAAAAGCTCTTTTTGAATCTCCTCTATATCGGGTGTTCCAACCCTCCCTTTTTTCTTTTAATTTTCTAGTTCAACTCCTCCCCACATACCTATTTAAAGGAAGAAGCATTTCCCTTCTCTTCCCCCAACTAAAAATTCAAAGCCAAATCGACGGGATCGCTAATTTTTTTGCGTCTTCATTGTGCTCATGTAGAAATTAGGTTTGAAGAGGCCGCCAGAGCCCAAGGTAAGCATCTTTCGCTCCTTTTATTCTCTTTTTTCCTTCATTCCAATCATGCCAAGCAGTAGTCGCCAACCTTCAAACTTGCCAGAATGCTCTTTTTGAACTCTCCCTATATCGGGTGTCCACCCTCTTTTTTTTCTTTTAATTTTTTAGTGGTCAGTGTCCACCATCGACCATTGGATCGGTTTCCTTGGGGCTATTGCCATATAAGCTCCAGTTTGCCGCTTGAGCCCACCGGCTGGCAGCCCACGGCCTCCAGTTCCAAGGAAACAAGAAGGAGACCACAGTTCAGAGTTCCTCCAAAAAGAAACCAGGGGAAAGAAGAAGAAGAAAAGGAAAAGAAAAAAAGAAAGAAAAAAAAGAAAAAAAAAGGGAGAGAGAAAGAGTTCTCTTTCTTTCCCCTTTTCACTTCAGTTTGAACCCCACTTCTCTTCTAGGAATGTCGGATTTTCTCTCTACTTTCATCTCTCTAGAGGAGTCTTACTTTCTCTATCTAGGCATTAGTGTCCCTCTCTTCTAGGGTTGTTCAAAACTCTTAGAAAGATCCTCATATAATCTTGTAGATCATTGCAGAGGGGAATGTGACCTTTTAACCACTGAATAACTCGTCCTATGAGATTTAGGATTTTATCTTGAAAAAATAATCATGATTATGTTTGATGAACGTATAATTTTTGGACATTAGGTTAGTGAAAGGTCAACATTATTCGTATAAGAATGGCTCTATATCAAATAAAGAGGGTTGGCGAAGGTGCCTATTGGAGAAAACATCGACCAATAGAAAGATTGTACTCTTTAATAAGTTGATTAACACCGCTTAATAGGTCAGGAGTCGTTATCCTACTAGGAACACTAGATAGAATAGCAAAAACTAGATATGGCTCAAATTAATTGCAAACCCTAGTTGGAGTGATGTAGAGGCAGCAATAGTTGACTTAAACAGCAGCAAGCATAGAGAATACACAACAAACATCGAACATTCAATCCAATAGCCCAATTTGGGGGGACATGGAGAGCCAGCCTAGTAGCTAAACAACATTGTAGAATTTAAAAAGTATAAACCTCCCACCTTTCAAGAGACTACCCAAATCCTTGGAAGTCAATAGATGGATAATAGAGATGGAGAAAGCATTTACTATCCAACAGCACGTTAATAAAAGATTCGATTTGCAGCTTATTTACTATAAGGTGAAGCATTTAACTGGTGGCAAGTGATTTATTAGAACGTTAAATATGAACAAGATGGGAGAACGACTCACTTAGGAGGAATTCTGGATTGCATTTTTATGACCAGTACCTTGTCGCTCAGATGTTGAGAACCTAGAAAGGAATAGAAGTTTATTTATCTAAAGCAAAAGGAGTATGAGTTAGCTGTGTATAAAGCTAAATTACAGACTGGCTAAATTTGCTCTGAGATTAATAGATGGTGAAGGGCAGATAAACGAGTCATAAATTCGAGATGGAGCCTATGGATTAAAATTCGGAAAATAAGTGGTTCTTATGAGTTGATAACTTATGGAGATTGGTTAAAATAAAGCTGATAATTGAAAGTAGTAGGTTAATGAAGAATATGCCGAAAAAAGCAAAATAAATCAAAAAGAAAAAAAAATAGATCTAGTGAGTTCTCATGGTTAGGAATAATAAAAATACTAGAAGTTCAAATAACAAGTTGAATCCAAAATGATAAACGTTTAGGATCATCTGAATAGTGTTAGATGTTTCTTAGTGTGGGTTAAAGCTGCTAGGTTGATAGTGATGTCTTTGATCATCGGTGCTTGCTTAATATGTTAAAATAGATGATAAAAATAAGGTAGAGTTACTATAGGATATGGAGAGTCGATAGGCTGATTCTTCCTTGGTGTAAATTTTTTGGACCCGCTCCACCTATCTATCTTCCACTAGCTCCTGATCTGATGGTACCTGATATCTAGGTATTTGAGATCCTTGCATGATAGACCAAATTTTGGACCAAATATAGTGTACTTTGGCTGATCACAGTATACCCTAATATTTTACCTTGTTACAAATTTCATCTCCCAAATGCCCAAATCATTCAGCCATAGAGCTTCCTGGGCTTTGCCTCTAAGATGCCAATATATTTTGCTTCCAATAAAGACAAACTGGTGCATTGGGTTGCAAGCATGATTCTCCATGACCACGAACCTCGTTCAAGTAGAAACACCATAGCCCATGGTTAGAGGCCATAGTGTCCATGTCTCCACCAAAGGTTGCATCCACAAATCCAATTCATTCTGGCCTAAGTTGCTTGGATTACAATTTGGAGCTCTTTCAATTGTCACCTTGCTACCTGTAGCAAATGCCCAAACTCCAGACTATGCCCAACCAATAAACTGAAAATACTTTTAGTGTTCTCTAATGCCACTTGCCTGGGTTTTTGTGCCATAAATTTGTTGACAGCTCACTGTATGTGCGAATCTGGTCTACAACATACCATCGCATATATGGAGGCTTCCAAACAACTGAAGTATTTGGTATCCACTCCATCTCCTTCAGCCTCCACATTTTCGGGTGATATGGTCTTCAAAAGACTCACGAAATGAGCCGGCCGGTAGTGCTTAAAGGTAGTGCTGCTGATTTTGCTCTCCCATACTAATCTTCTCTAAAATCTTTCTAATGTAGCCCCCTGAGATAAATGCAACACCCTCCTAGCTCTATCTCTGACCCGGATCTTTACAGCCTAGGATCTCGTGGCTGGACCTAATCCTTCTTCTCAAACTTTCGAACAAATGCGGCCTTCAAGCCTACAATACTCCTCTATTTAAACTATTCAACATATCTCACATACCAAGGAGTAGATATCAATCTAGACTCACTTAAAGTAATTTAACATTAAATATAAGGGTCATACTCCCATATCTAGTTCATGTTGATGCTTACTCACATATATGTCAAAAAATGCCTGCATCATTGTCTTGGTGACTGCTACAAACCATTAGGATCTATGGAGCAGACAGACCTTCCTGTCTAATCCTGGCTCATGAACCCCTTGGGATTGCTTTATTGTAGATCTTCTCCTCTTTAAATTTTCTTGGAGGAGGCCCATCTGACAATCTATCTACGCCAATTCCCAAGTCTTGGAGTAGGCAACTATGCTCAACAGCACCTGAATATATGTATGTTTTGACACTAGAAGAAGAAATACCTATGTTGCAGTCGATGACCCCCCTTTTGCTAGTATCCTTGGCCCACTAACCCATCTCTGAAGGTCTTCCTAATTACATTGGAAAATTGTTGACTTCATGATTGATTTGATGATGTTCAAACTTTGAGTGTTTTAAGTACCTTAACCAGGTATTTCAAGAATGAATGTAAGGTCTTTTTTCAATTTCAAGGTTAAAAATTATAATTTTATCAAGTTGAAGATCGAAGAAAAAGTGACACGGGACCAAAATCATAATTTTATAAAATAAAAAGAATCATTTTGAAAGCTTAAAGAACAGCTTAGAAAGGATTTCTGATTCTTTTGGAGGCAGTCCCAGTCTCATAACTTTTGGTATGCATAAATTAGAGAAAATCAAATTTTAGCAAAAGGATCAATCTAAGAGATGAACCCCCTTAGGTCATTTCCCTTTCGAAATGGCTGTTCGACGTGCTTGGCACGCAAACTGAGCTGACCTATCTGAGACTGAGTCAACCTAGTCTCAGTGAACAGCAAAAGATTAGAAAGTGTAGAAAAAGCTAGTTTTTCAAAAATAGGATGAGCTGATCCAACTATAAACTGAGCCGATCTTTTAGGACTGATGACCCAGTCAAAAACTGAGCTGATCCAGTAATCGTAATGACTAATTTTCTATAGGCTTTTTCAAACGGTCATTTCTCTACTCCAACGTCTATGTCGAGGCTTCTATGGCTAGAACTGATCCTCAAAGCTATCACAAAGAGTATAAAAGGCTAGAAAGAAACATTTAGGAAGCAAGATCAAGTAGATTAAAAGTAGAAATCATTCCAAATTATGAGGTTCATTTCAATATCTAAAGAAAAAGAGAGAAAAGAGAGATTTGTGCATCAAAATTTTAGAGAAATTCCAAGTTAATCAACCTCATTCATTTCAAGCTTCCTCTCAGACTTTTAAAGGAGAGAATAAAGCTTCAAGAGTCATCTTTTCAGGTCTCTCCATCAAACTTCAAAAAAAGTGCTTTTTTTTAATTTTTATATTTATATTTTTGTTTCTTTACAAGTATTCTTTTGGGGAAGAAACTTAGGAGGTAGGTTGTCCAAGCCAAAAAAGTAGATAGTGTTAAAAAGGTTTTGGGTTTGGTGCTCCTAGGTAAAACCAACTGGGTTATTAGTAAACCAAAAAAAACTATCAGTTGTTTAGGATTGTGGTTGGTGAGCGTGGGCAAAATTCAACTAGATTTATTTATGACCCGATCAAAATTAAAATGCACGTAATCTCCAGATTGTAGTGTTAATTTTTCAAGGAAATAGCTTTAGGAAGGTGACGGTAGGTACGAGATTGCACTAAACCACTATAAAATCTTGCGTATTGTTTTGTGATTTTGCATTCTTGCTTTCACTTATTTGCTTTACATATTTGCATTAGTTAGTGCTTTTAAATTCCATTGCTACACATTTGCTCATCCACCATAAGCTTTCAAGTTTTTCTGTTTAATTAGAAGCACATCATTTGCATTAGAGCACAAATTGAATCAAAAATTTTAGAAATCCAATTCACACTCCCCTCTGGATAGCCATTACCTGGGAACACAGTGGTATCAGAGTAGGTGCTCTCGTTATTAGTTTATTGACCTAACCATTCAAGAGCTAAAGATCTAGGCAATCCAAAGGAATTCTTTGTTTAGTGAAGGTTGTTATATTATAGGACCCCAATGCTTAATGAATCAATTATAGTTGTTTGGAAAGCATGCATGCGTTACCTTCATACAAGCATGATGATTATAACTTATGAAAAGGATCATAGTTTGATGGGCTTACGATTACTCCTAAAGTATTTAAAGAGCATGATAAAAAAAATTTAATAGAATTAAATGCTAAGATCTTAAATATTAACTTTATTATTCCATTAGATCCATTAAATGAGTTCAATATCTAATTTCTTCTTGTGATTTTAACAAAAACAAGTTTGGGAAGAAAATTAGGAAATGACTTTTGAGAGAGCCAATCGAAAATGAAGAACCAAGCTTCAAGAGGAGGCCGAATCCAAGGTCACCCCAGCATATGCCTCATGGCTATGAGGATGAAAAAAAAAAGGAAAAAGAAAAAATAAAAGAAAAGAGGTAAAGCATGAGTCGAAGGGGGAGTCAATAATAAAAGAAAGAGAAAGGAATGAGAAAAGTGATTAGGGAAGGTATAGCAAGTTGCTAGCCTTCATGCTCACAAATTGATGAGTATATCATAACCACGTCCTCTGAATTTACTTTAATGAATTATATGAATTTTAATGAGTAAATGCGATGAAATAAAGGAAAAGTAAGGCTATAAAATAAAAGAACTTTAAAAATTAACTTTCTTTGGCTTGAACAAAAGATAAAGATTTTAAGTGAAAGAAAGATTTTTTGAAAAAATATGGAGAACATGGCCAAGAAAAAATTTGTCTTATATAATTAAATTGAAACTTAACTAAGAAAATGATTAATATAGTCCTAAATCTAAAAATTATTTTATGTTGTAAAGAAAAAGAAGATTTTTTAAAATCTAAAAAATCTATTGATGAAGAAAATCTTAAGTTGAAAGAAGAACTTAATAAACTAAGATTTTCTGCTAAAGAAAGAGTAAATTTAAAAATTCTTTTAGAAAAAATATTAAACTAAAGAAAAAGATTGAAAGCTTGAAGTCAATAATTAAAAAACTCTTACAATTGGATCTCAAAAGCTTTAAGCCATTTTAATGATTAAAGGGCCTATTTTTGACCAAAACATTGAAATAGTTATGATTAAGAAGAAAATAAACAAATTGACAAAAATATGGCTCAACAAAGCTTCAACTGAAAATCATTCAAATTACAGTACTTAACAATGAATAAGTTGATTAATAAAATTTTGAATGCAATATTAAAAGAAATGGCCAAACTTATATTCAAATAAATTTTGAGTTGCAAAGGAACCATGACGGCTAACCTCCATGGGATTCCATGATGACTTGGGTACGAAAAATTAGTAAATGAAACTTTTTAGGCTATTGTACGATGGATCCAATTGAATGAAATAAAAAAAATACTTGTGGTTGGATGCCCTTAGGAATGGACTTGGATGGGTGCAGAATTGGTAAAAATCTAAAACTTGATTTTCATACATACTGTCAATTATTTGTTGAAGTTTATTTTGATTAATTTTATTATTGAAACTAAAGATCTAAATCAATATGATTTTATTATCCTTGCTTGAGATACTTTTCATATTCTCCACTATATTGATATAATGATTAATTTTTGATGTATACTATAATCTTGAAATGCTGGATTTTTTTAAAAAAATTTTAGTATTGCTCTTCTTTATATATTATGTTATGTGATATTTAAATTGAAACTATCTTAAAATTTCAACATGAATATAATAGCTCTTCCCATTCCAATTTTTGTTGTAATTGATAAACTTAATTTAAAAGATTCTTAATTAGACATTGAAATATTTTTGAATTTCTAAAATACAAGTAAAAAGTAAGTTGATATTTCCACTCAAAATGCTTGATGTATTTAAGTTGCCATTGCATTTTTAAGTTTGCCCCGCTTAAGGATTTGAATTCATAGTTAGATCAAAAACATAGAGCCAATATCTAGATCCTTCTATTTTTTAACTTCATGATTTTATCCCCCAACTTGAACGAATTCTTTCAACTTGATATCAAATTGAATTTGAATGTATGTTCCATATTTTTTCTATTATTTTCAAGCAATGATTCTAAAAATTTATTTTTCTTTAACTTTACAATGGTATCAAAACTTTATATCAAGCAAAATTATCTCTTATTAAATCTCATCCTCTATAATTTTTATTCTACTTGATATCATGAAAACTTTTGTGAAGCCAAATTATTTAAAATAATTTTAAATAATTAGTTATCAAGATTAATTATTATTTATTTTAAATTTTTAAGCTCTTGGTATGAAAAACTTTCATTTAATGGTAGTCAAATAGTAATCTTATCTTACACTTCAAATGTTCTATCTTTAGTAAAAATAAAAAGATATCCTTTATCTCAAATCTAATTTTGTAAAGCTATTGTTCTTGTGCTAACATCTTTGAGAAAAATCCAAAAATCTAACCTTTTCTAAAACTTAACTTGCCTGGATTTCATAAGAAAAGGAGTGAAATGATTTCTTTCAAAGAATACAAAAAAATCTATTTGATAATTATCTTGATGATTTATCGATATCCAATTCAAAATAATTTATCATAATTTAAAAATTCTTAAAATGATTTGATTTAGATCAAAGTGGTATTAAGAAAAATCTCATGGACAACAAGATTTCAAACACTTCCCTATTGAAATTGAACTGCATTACCAGCCTTCCATCTAGGTTTTTTTCTTGATGTTGATCTTTCCGTATTTATTATCGAAAACCCTCCCAATTAATTATTTTTTATGAATCCTCTAAATTTCTTGAATATGCTCTTTTGATTCAGTCGTTGATTGACTCTTTGATCTGTAAAAGAAAATTTATTTGATGAATATTCTTATTTATTTTAATGATTTGATTTTAAAAATTGAATTTGAAAAAATGATCTTCTTGAAATCTTTTGAAGTTGATATCTAATAAGATGTTTCAAGAAAGTTATCATTTATCCTTAAAGCTTAAACTTTTAAAGAGGACATCAATTTTAAGCTGATTGGTAGCAAACATTTTATAATTTTCATCTGATTTGATTGATCGTAAATTTTGTAAAAAAAAGGAAGAATGTTTTTTGTTTCAAATCTAGTTTTGCACTCTATATCATTTGATATAATATCATTTGAGTTAAATTTCAAAAAATTTCATACCTTTCTGAAACTATAATTGCTTATTTTTTTTAGAAAAGAAAGAGATGATAGGTTTTGAAGGAATAAACTTAAAATCTCTTTATGGTTTGTATCTTAAGTGATTTGTGAATATAACGTCAAATTGATTTATTTGAATCAAATTGATTCTTGTCCAATTTCAAAACTAAAATATTAGGAATATGCGCTTTCCCACATGGATCGATGAATCAATCGTAATTAAGCCAAGCAACAAGGAAGTACTGCTTAGAGATCTCTTGAAGCATGATCAATAAATCGAAGAAAATAGAGAAGAAGAGAAGAAAGATTTTTTGAAAGAAAAAGAGCTTTTATCAGTATATTTCAGCACTCTTACAATCTTGATTCTATTTTAGTATATATACTTTTACAAAAGGTCAACCCAAGCTGTATCTATATGAAAACACTTCTAAATCCAAACAACCACATATACAAAATTAATAACCATAAAAAATTGACCTGGTTATTTAGAGCGTAGAGCCGGCGTATCCTGTTATATAACGCCAACAGGCCCAAAAATACTGCTCTCTGTCTGAATTTTCTTGTAGACCTGAGCGAGAGCCGCCAGTCCTTGACTGAGCCGACCTAGTTGGAATTGAGCCGACCCAGTTGTGTACCGTGCCAATAGCCCAAAAATGCTGCTCTCTATCTGAATTTTGTTTTGAGGACCTAGCCACCTAGTCCTCAACTGAGCCGACCCAGTTCTCAACTAAGCCAGCTCAGTCTCAGAGTGGAGTCGCCTAGTTTCGAACTTTACTATTGAGATTGAGATTTATTTTTCGACTCGCTCCTGTCTTTTCATGATCTTATCCTTTCATGTTTTTCAAGACTAGGAGTACCACTTCTTGAGCTCACATCTCCAATCTTGGTGCTTTCAAGTTCCTTGTGAAACTTATTCTCTTTCAACAGATCCATTCATGCCAACACATCTTCTGAAAGCTATCTTAGGAGAGTTACGCTTGTGAGTGCATCAGACTGATTCTCCTTGGTAATAGAACCTTCAATCAGTTCCACTTCAATCTTGCCTCCATCAGCTCTCTGATCCCTGTGGTATCCACGTCTATAAAGCTTTTGTGCGACATGAGTAGACTGGGTTTCTGTGCCACAACACAGATTACTCTGACTATCACTAAATATGTAACCTTGCTACTGCTCTACCCACTCATCAAATAGCCTCCTTAAGCCCGAAGGGCTTCCTTTGCAGCCTCCGTTTATGCTAATGTATTGGCCTCTATGGTAAGACGAGACCATGATTACTGAAGGGTTGATCTCCAAGACACCGATCCATCATATACGTAGAAAGGTATCCAGTAGTTAGACGTCTTGTATCAAGACACCAGTATAATTGCATCAACAAATCCTTCCAGAGGACTTGAACCTTCACACATCTTTAATAGATTATTTTCCAAATCCTCCTAGCTGTCACCAAACACCAAACCATAATCCCTTGTTCCCATGTAGATATCTCAATATCCATTTTAATGCTTTCCAATGTTTTCACCAAGGTTTTGCCATGATATTTACTAACCGTGCTCATAGGCAAATGTGTAATTCTGATCTAACAAAACCAAACCACCCCCATACGGTACATCATACTATCTATAGCATTTGTTAAAGGGACCTCATATCCATATACCTTTCTCCTTTTTGGACGGGGGGCACTGTAACTTGGAGAGCGACATAATGGCTTGACAAATGGCATCTTGCAAGTTGGCCTTTCTCATCCCAAAACCTCTTCAGAACCTTCTGAATATAACTTTCCTTATGACAATGGAGCACTCCTTTGCACCTATCTCTGCAAATCTCCATTCTAAGGATTTTCTCAGCTGGATCCAAAATCTTTCAATCTTAAATTCAGATGAAATTTTCTTTTAACCTTTTCACAGCATCCATGCTTTCTACTGGCATGAGCATATTATCTACATACAATAATAAGAAAGTAGGGCATCCCTTCTTATCTACATCTTGTGAACCTAGACACAACATCATGTTCACATCTGCTGAAACCTAGGCTCAAGACAAAAGCTATCAAACCCTCGATACGCACTGATGAGGAGATGTTTCAAGCCATACAAGACTTCCTGAGTAAACACACTTTTCTTCCGTTCCATCTTCGATGAAATCATCTAGCTGCTTCAAAATGTAGATTCTTTCCTCCAAAGTTTCCATGAAGGAACGGATGCATTCATGTCCATCTATTCCAATTCCATGTTTAGTGCTGTGCCACATGTGATAGCAAAACTTGAAGACGATGTATGATTGCACCAGAGAAAAAGAAATCTATGTTAAAGTCCAATTTTTTTTTTCTTCCCTTTGTGAGTATTTTCTTCTGCCTAACTAGCCTTGCTTTTGAAATCTGATTCCACCTTATTCTGAAGGATGCTTCTTCTTTATGACACACTCACTGTTGAAGCCAATTAGGTCCGGCGCACCCTCTGGAAGATCCACCAGCTTGGCCATGTCTGATTCTTTCAAGTGATTCCATCTCCGCCATCATGGCTTGCATCCATGAGAATCATGATCTTCACTCTCATGGCCTCTGCATAAATTCTCTGGATCTCCATAGCAGTGAAATGAGTGCATATGGAGATAAACCTCATCAATTGCCCCATATCTAACTGATCTCCTAATCAATATGCTAGACTTAGTGCAAAGACACTCCCACTAGCACATCTCTGCCTGATGTTATGGTTGCCCTATACATTTGTTTGAACTACCAGCCCTCCATACTGATTTTCAATCTGAGATAATACTTTTTTTATTGCCCCAGCTCACCTCAACAGGATACACTCTGTAAATGGATTTAACCTGCATGGCCATCATTCTCTGACGGCTACCATTGTGTACACCTTTGTTTTCTAGTTCCCTTATGATCACTGACTTCTGTGCCTGAGAGTCCCATAGCAACTTACCCTTTGACTCCTTGGTGGATACCCTATGAATGTCAGTCTTTTGAGATTTAGGTCCAATTTGCCCTCTTGGTTGCCTCAACATGTGCCATAGCGTGTGCAACCAAGACCTTTCAGGATGGCCAGCTCACCTTCTTCTACTCTAGACCCTCTTTTGGAATGCCTTCATTCAGGCTTATAATGAGGGGACCTGTTCCACAAGAAAATAAGAAAGGTTAGGGAGCATCACCCCAAAAGAGACTTTAGGAGTGATGTTCTGCAGCTCTTCAAACTCCATCTTTCTCCGGTCAGTATCCGGTTTCATTCCGTTCTCCATTGATAACCAATTCTGCTGGGGAGTCATCCTCACCATGTAATGGCATTTGATTATTTTACTCACAGTAGCCTCTGAACTCTAGCTAGTATAACTTTCCTCTATGTCTGACCTCAGATACTTTACCTATGTTCTGACTCCTCTACTTCAAGCTCTCCAAGCTCTGAACCAGGCAAACACCTCTGATTTTTTCTCTGATTAGATAACCCATACCTTCCCTTTGAGAAATCATCAATGAATGTAACAAAGTATTTTGTCCCAATCTTAGCTGATACAGAGATGGTCCCCACACATCCGATTGCAACAAACCAGCAACTCCTTGCTTGCACTTGGTAATTCTGAGCAAACTTCATCCTATGCTATTTGCCAAAATATACACGACTCATAAGGATTTGTTGCCCTTCTTTCTTCAGGGCTAGGATCATACCTCTTCTTCTTAGTTCTTGTAGCCCACGGTCACTCTCATATGATCCTCCGATAGTGACACATCGATATAAAATCTGCTCTCTGTGCCATTGCTAGCATCTCTGCACTATCATTTACCATTAAGCCTTCCATTATGTAAAGATTGTTGCTACCAGTCTTCTACCTCTTCATCACCACCAATAGCTTCTCTTAAAAATTTTCAGACATCCCACTCCAGTCTGGTTTACTAAAAGCATAATCCTACTCCTCCAAGTTTAGTCCAAAAAAATCAAATTCTTTTTCAACTCCGTTATATGCCTGATATTTGATAATGTTACAAATAATCCATCATACACCTTATCGTTGATAGAGCCAATTCTAGCTACTTTGCATGGGTGCTCATCTGTGTCAAGACTGATACGCGAGCTTCCATCCAGTCGGCCTTCTGATAAGGTAACAAAACCACTTCCGATGAGAAGTATAGGTAGTGTGAGCATGCTGAATCTAATCATCCCATCATAGTTATCGCACCTCTTGATCCATCTGATACAAACTATGTAGGTGTCTTCTTCTACTACTCTTTTTATTAGAAGCTGTATCATCTTTCCTTGCTAGCCTTTTCTTTTTTGATCTCAAAAAGGGAACAATCTCTCCCGTTAGGTGCCCAAGCTCAATGTCATTTCCTCTATCGTGAGAACTTTGACCTTATCCTTTGATTTCTTTCTTATCTCTTATTTGAATCTTTCCTATCTTTTTGTTCAATAGTGAAGACTCAGAACTTAGGGGTTCTCCCTTTGCAGATTTTCTTCATTTGCTCATTTGATTCTGAGCACCAACCAAAATAATCGTTCTTCATAGTTAGGGTCTTTCTCCTATAAACTAGAGTTGTTGATGAGACCATCATACGAACCTTAGGAGAGAAACATAAATAGCAGCAATGCCCGATCCTCCGTCATTCATATTCCAAAACTCATCACGTCAAAATACGCTTGATTGAACCTTTGGATATGTTGCAACAAAGATCTCCGCCTTCGAGCTCTCAGACTATATAGTGTTTCTTTCAACCAATAGCTTATTCATCTTGTCTTCTCCATATACCTGTGTTTCTCCAGTCTCTCCCAGAAGCCCCCTTGCCGTTAGTTTTTATGGCAAACCTCAGGCAAAATCTGATCGACCAACACATCCAGATTATGCATAAAAAGCAATTTCTCTCTCAACTCTTTCCCAACTCCTTAGACTGATCTTTTTCGATCTTTCTTTTGTCAAGACCTTTAGATCCTCTCTGACCCAAACAAGTCCTTTACTCATTGATGCCATAGGATAAAGTTTTTCTTGCCATCGAACCGTTAGATATTGTGTTGCCTTAGAAGCTAGAATTGAAACTGATGCTCTGTAAATACACTTCTAGGGCGCAAAAATTATTAATTTTAACTATAAAATTATAAAAATGGCGTCTATTTTTCCTATCACATATGTATATCTAGTGTCTGTCGATACATCCCTTGAGTTAATGGTAATGATAATTCTTATTTTCAAGAGTTGAAAATTTAAGACAAGAATTTTTATTATTAACTCATAAAATGCTCCTGACCGTTGGATCATCATGAGGATGGTGATTGATCCAAAAAATTAAGTGTACAATTGCTTCTTTAATAGTAGATGAGTGTTTGAGTCTACAGGTGTAGAACCACACCAGAGCGAGAGTACAAGTACTCGTTAGAGAATGAGGGCACTAAGCGTGACCACCTCGAGTAGTCATAAAAAAGTCTACCTGAAGGGAAATCCTGATTTTCCGGTCCAGGTTTGTCCAGATCTGATTAGATCAAGAGATATATTTCAAAACTTTTCTCTTGATCTCATCAGATCTCGATATGTTTTCAGATCTGATTTCTCTTATTAATTTTTAATAAATAATCAAAAAAACAAAATTAAATCAACTTTTTTCATATTTAACCTGATTTGGTAATCTTATTACCCGCTAGTGATGCCTGATTGCCAGCGGAAGGTTCTGGCATCTTAGACACGCAAGCGCCTGGCCTCTACCGGTATCCACTCGGGTTGGATCTTGGAGATCCTCTCTTCTCTATCACACCTCCAAACAATTAGATCTGGATCTGACTGGAAGGATCTTCAAAAACTCTTTTGACAGATCTGGCAGTCGTCCTTTCTGCTCAGGCAGCAAACACAGCCTTCTTGCTTTTTGGATCGCCTTTCCTGATCTGAAATTCGCACCAAACTAAATCCAAAACACTTTTGGAGCGTGGGAGAGCAAGGGGAGAAGAGAGACTATGGATGGAGAAGCGACGCGGGAGGCAGCCTTGGCCGGCATGGGAAACTCGCATTTAGATAGGGTTGGGGCACAGGGCTCTATTTATAGACCTCTTGTGATCCAACTCCTCTTCCTCTCAACCAATTCACAAACCCTTTGTGAAACAGATCTAAATCTGATTGGTGGAATAGAGACCCCTGCATTCCTCCTTAGAGATGCGCCTACACCAGTTCAAACTGGATTCTTATAGAACTCTGATTGGAATCCAAAAGGGAGGTGGAGTCCTTGTCCAACAAGGACTGTCCTAGGCGCCTCCTACAGGGCTCACGCCACCCTTGGCGTGGCAGCCCTTCTCCTTGCCAGGTTCTGGCTAGGGGGGCAAGCCGCCACCAGCTCTTCCAATAGGTGGCATGACCATGTGGTCAAAAGTCCAAAGGTGTGAATGGTCAACAATTGCCAGTCAAAGGTGACTTTTGACAAAGTCAAAGAACAAGAAATGGCAGAGTGAACCAAAAATGGCAGGTAATAGTCTTACAAATAAGACAACATATTTCTGACTTGGACAACCTCCAGTCAGACATATGAAGGCCCTATGATTGAGCACAAACTCCTTTGGCTCCATGTCAGACAACTTATTTAGTGATAATAAAAGAAGAACGTAGGTTCAATCGAGTGCTAGCACGATTTCCTTGAACCTAATTGAAATCTCATTCAAAAATCATTGAACTAGATCAGTTCCAATTGATGATCACCAGATTCAAACCCTTGTTTGTGTGACCCAGTTAGGTTCAGTTCTGTATGGTAATGGGATATGTCATGATCTTATTCATAGACAATCATCGAAAAACTCCTTTCGATGACCGAACTCTTTTGATTCGAGACAAATAGAATGATCGTCATCTAAATCATTCTAATTGCTCCAAAAATCCACCAGTGACACTCTAGCAGTATATGGTGGCAACCCATCAGACTGAATGTGAACTCTCTTGGTGCAGCTACCTTGTGTGATTCAAGTTTCTTATCTTGAGCCCCGATCAGATTAGGGTTAAGGTGAACTCGTCAAACCCTAGTTCTGATCATATGATTAATCATTCGATTCAAGTCCATGTGTGAAAATCCTTAAATCAGAAACATCTTTTATTTATTTCACTCTACCATGGCATGGCTTCAGGACTATTCTCATGATCATCATAAGGGCTGCTCCTCATCCACCGAGGTAGATAGATTCCATCTTGTGCAATCTATTCCTACAATAACATGTCAAAGCCACATACACCACAGGAGTCTATGATGGCTAGGAGATCGAGTAATGGTGTAGTCAAAACTATAACACCCTCAAGGTGAACTGCGATGCATCTCAGGTCAAAGAACTCAGACACACCACTCAGCATCGAGTCAGTCATTCGATGAAGAAGGTAGGACTTCCCTATGACTACTCAGGTGGTCACGCTCAGTGCCTCATTCTCTAACGAGTACCTGTACTCTCGCTCCGGTAGTCGTCCACACCGTAGATCAAGACTCATCTACTAAAGAGAACGATGTACACAACTTCTCCAGATCAATCACCATCCTCGTGATGATATCCTAGGTCGAGGACTGTTTATGAGTTGATAATGATTATTAATGTCTTAAATTTTTCAACTCTTGAAATATGAATTATCATTACCATTAACTCAAGGATGTATCATAGACACTAGATACACATGATGTGATAGAAAATACCATTTTCATTTAATTTATCAAAATTATATTTTGCCCTTAGAAGTGTATTACAAGTGTCACCAATTCTAGGCTTCTAGGCACATAATATCTAACAATCTCCCACTTGACCTAAAGCCAATTGGCTACTAAGTCTAAGTCCCATCTTCTCAAGTGGGCTTCGATCTTCTGCATGGCCCAACGGCTTTTAAGTGGGTCTCCTCATTATTTTGGAGTGACTCTCTTGACCTCAACGTAACCTTTCTCAAGGTAATCGCGGATGAGATGATATCACCGTTTTGCCTTTGGAACTTCTTCGCAGCACATAACAGTCTGCAACAGATGTCGACTTTCGATCATCTAATCGGACATTGAAGTCCGGATAACTTGTGTTATCCTAGATTCAGAGCTCTGTACCAAGACCAACATTATCCTTAGTTCTCTCAAGACTTAAGGATAATATTTTCACAGAAGTCTAGTTTCTTGCACCTGGATTTGACTGATATTCTTGCTCTGTGACACTCACAGCAATGGCTATATGCAGGTCGTGTACATAGACATGGCATACATGAGGCTCCCTATTGTCGAAGCATAAGGGATCTTGTTCATGCGTTCTATTTTCCTCAGGTGCTGAGGGCACATCTTCTTGGAGAAGATGAATACCATCTGAAGGGTACTAATACCCCTCTTAGAGTTTTCCATACTAAACCTCTTTAGTCACTTCCTCTATGTACATTTTCTTGAAAGTCTAGCATCCTATTCGTGTCTATCCTATAGACCTTAATTCCTAGAATAAAGGATGCTTCACCTAGGTCTTTCATGGAGAATCTTAGACTAACCATATTTGAACTGATGGTCAACATGAAATATCATTCCAATAAGGAGGATGTCATCCATGTACAATACGAGGAAGACTAACAGCTGCTCCCACTGACCTTTTGAAAACACATGTGTCCTCTTCATTTTTGATGAAACCAAACTTTTTGATCACATCATTGAAAACGAGTGTTCCACTCCGAGATGCTTGCTTAAGTCCATAATGGACCTTTGCAGCTTTGCAAACCTTGTGATCATATCACTGGATGATGAAACCTAGCGGCTGATTCCATATAGATATCTTCTCAAGATATCCATTTAGAATCCATTTTCACTCCATTTTGCCATAATTCATAATCGAAATAGACTGCAATGCAAGCCAATGTGGGATGGATTTTAGCATAGCTATGACAAAAGGTATCCTGATAGTCAATTGCCTTCACGTATTGACTATAATCTTTTGCACCTAGATCTAGCCTTGAATGTCTCCACATTCCCATCTGCACCAATCTTTTCTCTATAGATCCATTTTACACCTCAATAGGTACTATACTTCTGTGATCTACCAAGGATCCAGACTTGAGTTTGAGTGCATCGAGTCAATTTCTTGACTTCATTGCCTCTACCATTTCTCGAGTCGATATCTGATATCGCCTCGTTGATAGGTTTTGGGATTCATCATCATGAGCACCCATCACCTAGAGGAACATTTTCTCTATAATCCCTGAAATAAGTACCTAAGTATCTTCTCAAGGAGGGGAAACTTCTTTCTCGATCTACCAGAGTGGAGGAGTAGTGTTATTGGCTCAAACCTGATTTGGTTCCACTTAGTCCTTAGGCTTTCTGCTTGTGAGGGACTTTCTCATCAGAGCTTAATCTGCTTTCCAATGCCAACATCTTGAATAAACTATTTTTCAAGAAAAGGCATGTTACTCACAATCACATTGTGATCTTCTGGAAAATAGAAAATAGTATCCTAATGACTCTATAGGATATCCTATAATCTGAGCTCTAAGGACCTAAATTTCTAATTGTCGCTTGTTGTATTTGACATAAGACGGGACAACCCTAAATTCTGAGATGACTCAGACTTGGTTTCTTACGTGCCATATCTCATACGGTTGGTAGGAACGGTTTTAGAGGAGAAACCCTATCGAATAGATTGAAGTTAATAATGAATGTACCCAAGAAATCTGGAGGTCTGTGAAGCTCACATGGATCGAACCAATCCAATAGAGTCCGATTTCTCATTCTGAAACCTCGTTGAGTTGAGGTTGTTCCTGGTGGAGTCCATTGAGAGACTATGCCATTTTCTTAAGATAGTCTAGGAATTTCCGGCTTAAGGTATTCACCTCCTCGATCGGTCGAAGAACCTTAATGGTTTTCATTTTTTTTCTACTTCATGTCTGAATTCTTTGAACTTTTCAAAGGCTTCAGACTATGTCTCATAAGATACACATACCCATACCTAGACAGAATCATCGTAAAGAATGAAGTAGATAAATTACCTCTAGCCGGCACATCGAATGGGCCGCACACATCAGTATGTACTAAGGCAAGGAGATCTGTGGCCCTCTTCCCATGTCAACAAAAGGGAGTTTAGTCATTTTGCCTTGAAGACAAGATTCACAGTTGGATATGACTCAAAGTCAATGGACTCAATAGCCCATTTTTCTCAATTTTTATCCCTAACTTCTGCTATATGACCTAATTCTCAAGTGCCATAGATATCTTCGTTTGGACTATCCCTAGGTCGTTTTGGCATTTACGTTTTGCTCGATATTAAAACAGTGTACATCAATATGCAACTGATAAAGACCATTAACAAGGAAACCATTTGCAATTTTTTTCTTCATAAAGAATGTTACAATGGTCCTTAAAGAAGTGATCAACAATAACCTTCTATGTGCAAGCAGAAACAGAAATCTAAAATTCTGCTATGCGTGCAGCACATAATAACAGTCTTTTAAAACTAAGTCTAAACCAGATGGTAATCGCAGAGGGTATGTTCCCACGGCTACTGCAGCAACTCTTGCTCCATTATCGATGCGTAGGATCATGTCTCCATCCCTCAGCCTCCTGCTATCCTCAAGACCCTACATAGAAGTGCACAGATGAGCACTAGAACCAGAGTCAAGCACCCAACTGGATGCAGAAGAAACCGTAAGATTAGACTCAATAACGAGCATTCCTCCAGAAGGACCTTCCTTCTTGTTCTTCAGGGTGGCCAGGTAAGTAGGGCAGTTCCGCTTCAATGGCCGTGCTGTTGCAATGGAAACACTTTCCTTTGCCATCGACCTTCTTCTTCGATTCTGCCTTCTTCTTCTTTGATCCTTCTATCTTTTGATTTTTCACAGACTTCTTTTTCTTTCCATAAGACTTTCTTTTGGAAGAAGTCCGTTCCGTAGCAAGAACTGAGCCTTTAGAACCTTTCATAGAAAGCTCAGCGGTAACCAGCATAGTTCATCAACTCGCCCAAGGAATTTTGAAGTTTATGCATGTGGTAATTCATGATGAATTGCCCATATCATCACAGTCAAGGATTTGCAGAATATATATCGTTATGCAAAATCCAAGTCCAATTACACCGAGCTTCTCAAAGCTCTTCCATGTCCTTATCATTGTCAGACAGTGATCTTGGACTGACTGCCCATCACGCATCTTAGCCTTAAAAAGTCATTTTTCGTGATTGATATTTGGCTGCGCGACTCTGTTCACCAAACATCTCTGCATGTGAGCCAACATTTGTGCGAGCAGTCCCGGATATCTTCATGTGGCGCTGGAGCTCATCAGACATCGAGCCCAACATGTAGTATCTAGTCTTATTGTCTTCGTCAATCCATTTTTCTAGAGACGCTCTCTGTTCAGTGGATGGAGAGACTGGTAAGGTGGGAGGGTCCTGGTCAAAATATGTGTTAACTTCTCTAAACCCAACAATTTTGTATTCCTAAGCCCAATCTTTATAATTGGGTCCAGTCAGTCTATGTGTGTCTAGATACGTGCCAGTGGGTTGGACGCAGACATTTTCCTGTTAGAGAGTCAAAGATTTCTAGTTAGATACTGTAATTTTGACTTGAACCAATTTGTTTAGGGATTTTATTTTTAAACAAATTAGCTCCCACTATTTTCTCGGATTCCCTACACTCCTCTGTAGAGAGTGCAAAAATCTCCATGATTGATGATTTCTAGTGGGTGGTGCGGTCTCACCAACTGACTCATCACCTCACCTAACAGTTATGTGATGGGTTAGCCAATGAGTGAACAACTCTTGTTCAATGCATTCTCTAATCATGGTGCACCCAAACTTGGTCTCTAATTCATGAATCTCACCGTATCCAGAATATTGATCCACTCCTTAGTTAAGTCAGATCCACCATTTGCATAGACTGGGTTCCTAATTGCGGTCTCTCACCGTATCCAGAATATTGAGCCCAACTCATCCTCCAGCCCATAGCATCCAATGCCTAATAGACATGGTTGCAATCTTTTCGGTGCAACTGAGC
Organism: Cocos nucifera; assembly: GCA_006176705.1. NCBI lineage: Eukaryota > Viridiplantae > Streptophyta > Magnoliopsida > Arecales > Arecaceae > Cocos > Cocos nucifera. The sequence continues at coordinate 407,576 of QRFJ01000567.1, forward strand.
CACTGTATCCAGCCGAAGTAACAATCAACCCCGGGAAGGGCCCCGCACGTTCTACAATGTGGAAGACCTCGGACTTAATCTTGTCTAGGCGAGAATTGATTCAGAGTCTCATTAAACTAGA
>QRFJ01000567.1:407721-486497 GCA_006176705.1 Cocos nucifera
CTTGGCTTAGTCATAACAATTATGACTAACCTAGTGGCATGGGTCAGCTCGGATTATTGACCACCTCAGATCAGAACTGTGTCAACAGATATGGCCAGGTAAGTGAGACCGGTGGAAGGAATATGCCGTTAACTCGCACAAGAATGCATTCAGGTCGAGTAGCTTCCAATTAAAAACCAGTCGGTCGTCTGTGCCAAACTTACCTTAGACACCAAATTGTTGAGTCAGAACCAATTGGGTTAGCCTACAATCCAGACTCTAACCTCTGAGCCTAATTAGGTCTTGCTTGATCGTGACTCGATCTTGACCCAGACTTAATCCTATTAGGCTGGTCAATTTAAGCATTGTTGATCCCATCTAACCAACTCTTGATTCGGTTTGATCAACCGCTTAGACCTAATTGAGCTACCCAAGCCCGAATCCAGTATTATGAATATGTCTTAGATCTGAAATTCTCAATTTTAGACCTAATTAATATTCCATAAACTTAATTCTTAATTAAGTTGGGTTCATAAACAAAATATGCACAATAAATCCTAGGGTTTCAGGATCTAGGGTTTTGCAGAAAGTAAGTTTTGGGTTTCTGATTAAGGACGAACACGCAGCACCCCTACACGTCATAAGAACACCCCATCGAATGGAAGAGAGGGCCTTTAAACCCTTCTTCATTCTTATGACCGGACGGCCAAGAGGAATGCCTTAATCAGGAACATGTAAATACTACAAAACAGTTATAGATCTATATCATATATCTCATATACAAATTAGATCTAATCATGGCATATTTTGCATACATCTCATGTATCAAATCATGCATGTTTTCAGATCTAAATTATCTCATAATAATCTAAAAAATTAGATTTAAATTGATCTAATCAAAATAAATTCTAATCTAGATAATTATGTAGAACTATTCTACAACTAGTCTAGACATGCATCAATCATATCTCATATGATATTTAAAATTAAATAATTTTTATTTGCTATTTTTTAGATGTTATTATAACACTTATAATATCAGAAAATAGTAAATAAGAAGATCTAAAATATGATTTAATCAGATTAAATCAAAGACATGCAAAACTATTCTATAGAACTATTCTATTCTAGAACTAGTCATGCATATCTTCTAATCTTAGATCCAAATCATTTAATTTTAATTTTTCTGATTTCAGATCTGATCACATCTCATGTGACATCTGAAATCATTATTTTTTAATTAAAATAAAATTAAAATCAGATCTAAACAATTTAGAACCATGGCTCTGATACCAGTTGAAGGGAAATCCTGATTTCCCGGTCCAGGTTCGTCCAGATCTGATTAGATCAAGAGATATATTTCAAAAATTTTCTCTTGATCTCAATCAGATCTTGATATGTTTCAGATCTGATTCTTATTATTTTAATAAATAAAATAAAATAAGATAAATTAAATCAAATTTAATTTACCTGATTTGGGTAATCCTATTACCCTGTAGATGATCCTGATTGCAGCGGAAGGTTCTGGATCTTAGCCACGCAAGCGCCTGGCCTCTACCGGTATCCACTCGGGTTGGATCTGGAGATCCTCTTCTTCTCTATCACACCTCCAAAAATCAGATCTGGATCTGATCTGGAGGATCTTCAAAACTCTTTTGAAGATCTGCAGTCGTCCTTTTGCAGCAGCGCAGCCTTCTTGCTTTTGATCGCCTTTTCTTGATCTGAATCGCACCAACCTAAATCCAAAACACTTTTGGACGTGGAGAGCAAGGGGAGAAGAGACTATGGCATGGAGAAGGAGGGGAGAGGCAGCCTTGGGGCGTGGGAAATCTCATTAGAATTAGGGTTGGGCGCAGGGTCTTATTTATAGACCTCTTGTGATCCAACTCCTCTTCCTCTCAACCAATCACAACCCTTTGTGAAATCAGATCTAAATCTGATTGGTTGGAATAGAGACCCCTGGATTCCTCCTTAGAGGGTGCCTAAGACCAGTCAAACTGGATTCTTAGTAGAACTCTGATTGGAATCCAAAAGGGAGGTGGAGTCCTTGTCCAACAAGGACTCCTAGGCGCCTCCTACTTGGGCTCACGCCACCCTTGGCGTGCGCCCTTCTCCTTGCCAGGTTCTGGCAGGGGGACAGGCCCCCACCAGCTCTCCAATAGGTGCATGACATGTGGTCAAAAGTCAAAGGGTCAATGGTCAACGTTTGACCAGTCAAAGGTAGACTTTTGACCAAAGTCAAAGAACAAGAAATGGCAGGTGACCAAAAATGGCAGGTAATGTCTTACAAATAAGACAACCTATTCTGACTTGGACAACCTCCAGTCAGACCATATGAAGGCCTCTGATTGAGCACAAACTCCTTTGGCTCAGTCAGGACAACTTATTTATGATAGTAAAAGAAGAACGTTAGGTTCAATCGAGTGCTAGCACGATTTCCTTGAACCTAATTGAATCTCATTCAGATCAATTGAACTAGATCAGTTCAATTGATGATCACCAGATTCAAACCCTTGTTTGTGTGACCCAGTTAGGTTCAGTTCTGTATGGTAATGGGATATGTCATGATCTCTATCATAGACATCATCGAAACTCCTTTCGATGGATCAGAACTCTTCTGATTCGAACAGCTAGAATGATCGATCATCTAAATCATTCTAATTGCTCCCAAAATCCACCAGTGACACCTAGCAGTATATGGTGGCAACCCATCAGAGCTGAATGCGAACCTCTTGGTGCAGCTACCTGTGTGATTCAGTTCTTCTATCTTGAGCCCCGATCAGATTAGGGTTAAGGTGAACTCGTCAAACCCTAGTCTCTGTCATATGATGTAATCATTCGATTCGAGTCCAATGTGAAAATCTAAATAGAAACTCTTTCTATTATTTCACTCTACCATGGCCATGGGCTTCTGGACTTGATTCTCATGATCATCATAGGGCTACTCCTCTACCACCGAGGTAGATAGATTCCCATCTTGATGCAATCCAGTTCCTACAATGAACATGTCATAGCCAACATACACCTCAGGGTTCCATATGGCTAGGAGACCGAGTAATGGTGTAGTCAAACTATAACACCCTCAAGGTGAACTGCCGATGCATCTCAGGTCAAAGAACCAGACACACTACTGCAGCATCGAGTCAGTCATTGACGAGAAGGTAGACTTCCTAATGACTACTCGAGGTGGTCACGCTCAGTGCCCTCGTTCTCTAACGAGTACCTGTACTCTCGCTCCGGTGTCTCCACACCGTAGACTCAAGACTCATCTACTAAAGAGAAGCGATCGTACACCAACCTTCCGGATCAATCACCATCCTCGTGATGATCCTATGGTCGGGAGCTGTTTATGAGTTAATAATGATTATTCATGTCTTAAATTTTCAACTCTTGAAAATATGAATTATCATTACCATTAACTCAAAGGATGTATCACAGACACTAAATACACATGTGTGATAGAAAATAACCCATTTCATTAATTATAGTCAAAATTATAATTTTGCCCCTAGAAGTGTATTACAAGTGTCAGCCAATTCTGGCTTCTAGGGCACATATATCTAACACCTAACTTGTATTGCATTTTAGTCAAAATATAGCATGTTCAATTGGATTTGGAATCTATCCCTCGGTGGATAGCCCTATGATGATCATGAGAATCAAGTCCATAAGCCCATGGCCATGGTAGAGAGTGAAATAATAGAAAGAGTTTCTATTAAGGTTTTCACATCGAACTTGAATTAAATGATTAAATCATATGATAGAAATTAGGATTTGACGAGTTCACCTCAACCCTAATCTGATTGGAGCTCAAGATAGACGAACTTAATCACACAAGTAGCTGCACCAAGTGGTTTGTTTTCAGTTTTGATGGGTTGCCACCATATACTGCTAGGTGTCAATGGTGGATTTTGGGAGCAATTAGAATAATTTAGATGATTGATCATTCTAGTTATCTGAATCAGAAGAGTTCTGATCCAACAAAAGAAGTTTCGTTGATGTTGATGATGGAGATCATGACATATCCCATTACCATACAGAACTGAATCTAACTGGATCACACAAATAAGAGTTTGGATCTAGATATCATCAATTGAACTAATCCAATTCAATTGATTTGAATTAGATTCAATTAGGTTCAAGAAAATCGTGCTAGCACATGATTGAGCCTAACATTCTCCTTCTATTATCATTAGAAGTTATCTCGACTAAGCCAAATATGTTTGTGCTCACTTAGGTACCTTTACCTAGTCTAACTAGAGCTTGTCCAGGTTAGAAAAGGATTATCTTAATTTATGAGATAAATTTGAGATAAGACCTACCATTTTTCATCACCTACTAATTCTTGTCCTTTGACTTTGGTCGAATGTTGACCTTTGATCCTTGGACATCTGCCAATATGTCATGCACTTATTGAAGAGCAGAAGGGCCTTGTCCCCTCACTGGAATTTGGAAAGAAAGGGGTGCACGCCTAGGATGGCATGCGCCCATAGATAGGGATGCCTGGAGTCCCATACAGATGGGACTCCAGGTTGCTTCTTAGATTCAAACTAGGTGACCCTTACCTATAGACTTTGACTAGTCTGAGATGCCATCTAAGGATGAATCTATGGAGCACTCATCTGATTGGATTAGGTGATGTCATCCCACCAATCAGATTTAGATCTGATTGTACGAAGCAATACGATTGATCAGGGTGATGCAGCACTGCATGGTGCAGCAAGGTCTATAAATAAACCCTATCTGCGCCCAACCAATAGAGAGCCTTTTCCTAGCCACACCCCAAGGCTGCCCCTCTCCCTCCTCCATGCCATCTTCTAATCCTCTCTCTCCTCTCCATGCCCAAGGAAAGTTGGGCATGAGTTTGGTGCGATTCAGGCAATCAAAAGGCGATGAGAAAGTAAGAAGGCAGCCCTGCTACAAGTGACAGCAGCACATCTTCAAAAGGAGTTTTGAAGATCCTCCAAATCAGACCTAGAATCAGATATGATTTTTAAAGAAAAAAAAAGAAGAAGAAAATCTCTAGATCCAGTCTGAGTGGATACTGATAGAGGTCAGGCGCTTGCATAGCTAGATCCAGAACCTCAGGCAATCAGTAGGATCATCAATGGGTAATCGGATTACCCAAAATCAAGATAACATTAATTTAGATTTAATTTAATTTTTTTATTTATTAAATCATAAAATTAGATCTAAAAAATATCAGATCTGATTTAGATCTAAGAGAAAAATTTTGAAATATGCCTCTCGATCCAATCAGATTTGAACGAACCTGAATTAGAAAAATCTGATTTTCCTCTTCAACTGGTATTAGAGCCAAGTTGCATAAAATTTATTTAAATCTAATTTAATATGATAAATTAATAATTTTAGATATTACATGAGATATGATTAGATCTAAAATTAGAAAATTAGAAAATTAAAATTAATTAATCTAGATCTGAAATGTATGAGATACATAACTAGACTAAGAATAGAATTGTTCTCTGTATAGTCTAGTATAATCATAATTTTTTATTTGATTAAATATGATTTTAAGATCATTTATTTACTATTTTTTAATCTTATAAATATTATAATAAAATTTGAAAATAGAAAATAAATTAAATTTAATTTGTTCATATGAGATATGATAGTTGTATATTTAGCCTAGTTGTAGAATAGTTCTACGAAAGGGTCTAGATTAAATTTTATTTGATGTGATCAAATTTAAATTTAATTTTTTATATGATTATGAGATAATTTAGATATGAAAAATATGCATGATATGATGTATGCATAAACATGTTTTAATTAGATCAAATTTTTATGAGATATATGCTTAGATCTAATTAGTTTTGTAGATTAGTTGAATTTCTGATTAAGATGTTCCCCTTGGCCGTCCGATCATAAGAACAAAATAGGGTTTAAAGACCCTCTTCTCCCATTCAATGGGATGTTCTTATGATGTGTAGGGGTGCTGCGCATTCGTCCTTAATCAAAAATTGAAAAACTTACTTTCTGCAAAACCCTAGATCCTAAAATCCTAAGATCTTATTTACATATTTTGTTTATGAATCCTAAACTTAATTAAAAATTAAGATTATGAAACATATTAGATCTAAAATTGAGAATTTTAGATCTAAGACATATTCATAATATTGGGTTCGAACTTGGATAGCTCAATTAAGTCTAAGCGGTTGATCAAATCGAATTAAGAGTTGGTTAGATGTGATCAACAGTGCTTAAATTGACCAGCCTAATAGGATTAAATCTGGGTCAAGATCAAGTCATGTGAGTGATCGATCAAGCTAAGACCTAATTAGGCTCAGTGGTTAGAGTCTGGATTTAGGTTAACCCAATTGGTTCTGACTTAATAATTTGGCGTCTAAGGTAAGTTTGGCAGATACGACCGACTGATTTTTAATTGAGAGCTACTCGACTCGAATGCATTCTTGTCGAGTTAGTGGCATATCCCTTCCATCGGTCTCACTTACCTGGCCATGTTTGTTGACTCAGTTTTGATCTGAGGTGGTCAATAATCCGAGCTAACCTACGCCACTAGGTTAGTCATAATGGTTATGACTATGTCAAGTCTAGTTTAATGAGACCTAAATCAAATCTTTCTAAGAAAAGATTAAGTCAAGATCTTCCACCAATGTAGATGTGTGGGTTCTTTTCGAAGTTGATTGTTCTCGACTGGTTATAGTGGCTCAGTTGCACCGGGAAGATGCAACCATGCCTATTAGGCATTGGATGCTGCAGGCTGGAGGATGGATTGGGCTCAATATTCTGGATACGGTGAGAGATCCAATTAGGAATCCAATCTATACAAATGGTGGGTCTGGCTTAACTAAGGAGTGGATCAATATTCCAAACATGGTGAGATTCATGAATTAAAGATCAATTTGGGTGCATCATGATTAGAGAATCATTGAACAAGAGTTGTTCACTCATTGACTAACCCATCATCAATAACTGTTAGGTGAGGTAATGAGTCAGTTGGTGGGACCGCACCATCCATTAGAAATCAGTAATCGTGGAGATTTTTGCATCTCTACAGAGGGAGTGTAGGAATCCAAGAAAATAGTGGGAGCTAATTTATTTAAAAATAAAATCTTTAAACAAATTGGTTAAGTTTTAATTATAATATCTAACTAGAAACTTTGATTTTCTATAGAAAAATGTTTGCATCCAACCCACTAAAACGTATCCTAGACACCCATTGACTGATCGGATCAAATTATAAGGATTGGCTTCAGAACTTTAAAATCATTTTGGGTTTTGAGAAGTTAACTCATGTACTATACCAGGACCCTTCCATCTTACCAGCTCATCCATCCACTGAGCAGAGAGCATCTTTGGATAAGTGGACAGATGAAGATAACAATGCCAGATACTACATGTTAGGCTCGATGTCTGATGAACTTTAGCATCAACATGAAGATATCAGAACTGCTCGCCAAATGTTGGCTCATCTACAGGAGATGTTTGGTGAACAGAGTCATGCAGCCAAGTATCAAGTCACTAAAAAACTGTTTAAGGTTAAGATGCGTGACGGGCAGTTTGTTCAAGATCATTGTCTGATGATGATTAAGGACTTAGAAGAGCTTAAGAAACTCGAAGTGAGGTTGGACTTGGATCTACAGAATGATATAATTCTATAATCCTTGACTGATATGTATGGCCAGTTCATCATGAACTACCATATGCATAAACTTTAAAATTCTTTGGCCAAACTTATGAACATGCTGGTTACTGCTGAGCTTTCTATGAAAGATTCTAAAGGCTCAGTACTTGCTATGAAATGGACTTCTTTCAAGAGAAAGTCTTTTGGAAAGAAGAAGAAGGTCTGCAAAAAAGCAGAAGATGGTAGAAGAAAAGAAGAAAAAGGCAGAACTGAAGAAGAAGGCCACTAACAAAGGAAATTATTTTCATTGCAACAATGACGGCCACTAGAAGCAGAACTGCCCTACTTACCTAGCCACCCTAAAGAAGAAGGAGGCAGGTCCTTCTGGAGGTATGCTCGTTATTGAGTCTAACCTTATGATTTCTTCTGCATCCAGTTGGGTGCTTGACTCTGGTTCTAGTGCTTACTTGTGCACTTCTATGTAGGGTCTTAAGGATAGCAGGAGGCTGAGGGATGGTGAGATGATCCAGCACATCGAAAATGGAGTAAGAGTTGCTACCGTAGTCGTGGGAACATACCCTCTTCGACTATCATCTAGTTTAGACTTAGTATTAAAAAACTATTATTATGTGTTTGCAGCAAGCAGAAATTTAATTTCTATTTTTTGCCTTGCATTAGAAGGCTATGTAATTAGTTTTCTTAACGACCATTGTAACATTCTTTATGAAAGAAATAAAATTGCAAGTGGTTTCCTTATTAACGATCTTTATCAGTTACATGGTGATGTATCTATTTTTAATTTCGAGCAAAATGTGAAGCCATAAAATCAAAATGAGCTAGGGATAGTCCAAATGATAGATATCTATGGCATCTAAGACTAGGTCATATAGCAGAAGATAGGGTTAATAAATTAGAGAAAATTGGGCTATTGAGTCCATTGACTTCCAAGTCATATCCAATTTATGAATCCTATCTTCATGGCAAAATGACTAAGCTCCCTTTTGTAGGACATGGGGAAAGGGCCATGGATCTTCTTTTCTTAGTACATACTGATGTGTGTAGCCCATTTGATGTACCGACTAGAGACAACTTTATCTACTTCATAATCTTTATCGATGATTTGTCTAGGTATGGATATGTGTATCTTATGAGACACAAGTCTAAAGCTTTTGAAAAGTTCAAGGAATTCGGACATGAAGTAGAAAAGCAAATTGAAAAATCCATTAAGGTTCTTTGATCAGATCGAGGAGGTGAATACTTTAGTCAAAAATTCCTGAACTATCTCAAAGAAAATGGCATAGTCTCTCAATGGACTCCACCTTTAACACCTCAACTCAACGGGATTTCAGAATAGAGGAATTGGATCCTATTAAATATGGTCCGATCCATGATGAGCTTCATAGGCCTTCCTGATTTTCTTTGGAGATACTGTTTATTAACTATAATATACTTACTGAATAGGGTTTCTTCTAAAACCGTTCCTACCATACCGTATGAGATATGGCATGGTAAGAAACCAAGTCTGAGTCATCTCAGAATTTGGGATTGTCCAGCTCATGTCAGAATACAACAAGCAGATAAATTAGACTTTAGGTCCTTCAGAGCTCAATTTATAGGATATCCTATAGAGTCATTAGGATATTATTTTTACATTCCAGAAGATCACAATATGATTGTGAGTCGACATGCCATTTTTCTTGAAAAATAGTTTATTCAAGATGGTGGCATTGGAAAGCAAATCAAGCTCGATGAGAAAGTCTCACAAGAGCAACGAGCTAAGGACCTAATGGAACCAAATCAGGTTGAGCCAATCCATTCACTACCTCCTCCATCTTGTAGATCGAAAAGAATTTTCCATCTCTTTGAGAGATACTTAGGTACTATTTCGGAGGATTTAGAGAAAATATTCCTCGTAGGTAATGGGGTTCATGATGATAATCCCAAAACCTATAACGAGGCGATATCAGATATCGACTCCGAGAAATGGTTAGAGGCAATGAAGTCAGAAATTGACTCGATGCACTCAAACTAAGTCTAGATCTTGGTAGATCCATCAGAAGGTATAGTACCTATTAGATGTAAATGGATCTATAAGAGAAAGATTGGTGCAGATGGGAATGTGGAGACATTCAAGGCTAGATTAGTGGCAAAAGATTATAGTCAATGCGAAAGCATTGACTATCAGGATACCTTTTCGTCAATAGCTATGCTAAAATCCATCCACACATTGCTTGCTGTTGCAGTCTATTTTGATTATGAAATATGGCAAATGGATGTGAAAATGGTGTTATTAAATGGATATCTTGAGAAAGATATCTATATGGAATAGCTGCTAGGTTTCATATCCAGTGATAAAGATTACAAGGTATGCAAACTGCAAAGGTCCATATATGGACTTAAGCAAGCATCTCGGAGTTGGAATACTCGTTTTAACGATGTGATCAAACTGTTTGATTTCATCAAAAATGAGGAGGAGCCATGTGTCTTCAAAAAGGTCAGTGGGAGCACTGTTATCTTTCTCGTATTGTACATGAATGACATCCTTCTTATTGGGAATGATATTTTCATGTTAACCACAGTTAAAATATGGTTATTTAAAGAATTCTCCATGAAAGACCTAGGAGAAGCATCCTTTATTCTAGAAATTAAGGTCTATAGAGATAGAACAAATAAGATGGTAGGACTTTCATAGAAAATGTACATAGAGGAAGTGCTAAAGAGGTTTAGCATGGAAAACTCTAAGAGGGGTTTAGTACCCTTTAGGTATGGCATTCATCTTTCCAAGAAGATGTGCCCTAGCGCACCTGAGGAAATAGAACGCATGAACAAGATCCCTTATGCTTCGACAATAGGGAGCCTCATGTATGCCATGTTATGTACACGACCTGCTATAGCCCATTCTGTGAGTGTCACGAGCAGATATCAGTCGAATCCAGATGAAGAACACTGGACTTCTGTGAAATGTATCCTTAAGTACTTGAGAAAAACTAAGGATATGTTGTTGGTCTTTGGTAATGGAGAACTCCAAGTCTAGGGGTACACAGACTCGAACTTTATGTCCGATGTAGATGATCGAAAGTCGATGTCTGAAAGTCTGTTTGTGTGCAATGGTGGAGCTATTAGTTGAAAAAGTTCCAAGCAGACAGTGATAGCAGATTCCACCATGGAAGCAGAATACATCGCTGTGTCAGAAGCTATAAAGGAGGCATTCTGGTACAAAAAGATTGCCGCAGAGATCGAAGTGATACCATCAGATGCCATTCCTCTGTACTGCGATAATAATGGCGCCATAGCCCTTGCTAAGGAGCCGAAGTCTCACCAAAAATCGAAGCACATTGAGCGGCGATACCACCTCATTCGCGATTACCTAGAGAAGGGTTACGTCGAGATCAAGAGAGTTAACTCCGCAAATAATGCAACGGACCCGCTTATAAAGACGTTGGGCCAATAGAAGATCGAAGCCCATCTTGAGAAGATGGGACTTAGATTTATAGCTAATTAGCTTTAGGTCAAGTGGGAGTTTGTTAGATATGTGTGTGCCCTAGAAGCCAGAATTGGATGACATTTGTAATACACTTCTAGGGGCAAAAATATAATTTTGATTATAAATAATAAAATAGATTATTTTCTATCACATATGTGTATCTAGTGCCTGTGATACATCCCTTGAGTTAATGGTAATGATAATTCTTATTTTCAAGAGTTGAAAATTTAAGACAAGAATTTTCATTATCAACTCATAAAATGTTCCTGACCGTAGGATCATCATGAGGATGGTGATTGATCTGGAAGCTTAGTGTACAATTACTTCTTTATAGTAGATGAGTCTTGAATCTATGGTGTAGAGACACTAAAGCGAGAGTACAAGTACTCATTAGAGAATGAGAGCACTGAGCGTGACCACCTTGAGTAGTCATAAGGAAGTCCACCTTCTCATCGATGACTGACTCGAAGCTATAGTGGTGTGTCTGATTCTTTGACCTGAGGTGCATCAGTAGTTCACCTTGAGGGTGTTATAGTTTGACTACACCATGACTCGATCTCCTAGCCATTCAAAACTCTGTGGTGTATGTTGGCTATAGCATGTTTATTGTAGGAATTAGATTGCACCAAGATGGAATCTATCTACCTCGGTGGATGAGGAGCAGCCCTATGATGATCATGAGAATTAAGTTCATAAGCCCATGGCCATGGTAGAGAGTGAAATAATAAAAAAATTTTCTGTTAAGGTTTTCACATCGGACTTGAATCGAATGATTAAATCATATGATAGAACTTAGGGTTTGACGAGTTCACCTTAATCCTAATCTGATCGAAGCTCAAGATAGAAGAACTTAATCACACAAGTAGCTGCACCAAGAGATTCATTTTCAATTTTGATGGGTTGCCACCATATACTTCTAGATGTCACTGATAGATTTTTGGAGCAATTAGAATGATTTAGATGATCGATCATTCTAGTTGTCTGAATCAGAAGAGTTTTGATCCAATGAAAGGAGTTTCGACGATATTGATGATGGAGATCATGACATATCCCATTACCATACAAAACTGAACCTAACTAGGTCACACAAATAAGGATTTGGATCTGGATATCATCAATTGGACTAATTCAGTTCAATTGATTTGAATTAGATTTAATTATGTTTAAGAAAATTGTGCTAGCATACGATTGAGCCTAGCATTCTCCTTCTATTATCATTTGAAGTTATTCCGACTGAGCCAAATGTGCTTGTGCTCACTCAGGTACCTTTACCTGGTCTGATTGGAGCTTGTCCAGATCAAAAAAGGATTGTCTTAATTTATGAGATAAATTTGAGACAAGACCTGCCATTTTCCATCACCTGCTAATTCTTGTCCTTTGACTTTGGTCAAACGTTGACCTTTGATCCTTGGACATCTGCCCATGTGTCATGCACTTATTGGAGAGTAGATAGGGGCTTGTCCCCTTACTGGAATTTAGAAAGAAGGGGGCACATGCCTGGGATGGTGTGCGTCCATGGATAGGGACGCCTGGAGTCCCATATGGATGGGACTCCAGGTTGCTTCTTGGATTCAAACTAGGTGACCCTTACCTGTAGACTTTGATCAGTGTAAGGTGCCATCTAAGGATGAATTTATGGGGCTCTCATCTAATTAGATCAAGTGATGTCATCCCACCAATCAGATTTAGATCTGATTGCATGAAGTAATGCAATTAGCCAAGGTGATGCAGCACTGCATGGCACAACGGGATCTATAAATAAACCCTATCTGCGCCCAACCAGTAGAGAGCCTTTTCCTAGCAACACCCCAAGGCTGCCCCTCTCCCTCCTCCATGCCATCTTTTGATCCTCTATCTCCTCTCGATGCCCAAGGAAAGTTGGGCACGAGTTTGGTGTGATTCAAGCAATGAAAAGGCAACGAGAAAGCAAGAAGGCAGTCCTGCTACAAGAGATAGCAGCACATCTTCAAAAGAAGTTTTGAAGATTCTTCAAATCAGATTCAGATCTAGATCTAATTTTTGAAAAAAAAAAGAGAAGAAGAAAAATCTTCAGATCCAGCCCGAGTGGATACCGGTAGAGGCCAGGCGCTTGCGTAGCTAGATCCAAAATCTTAGGCAATTGGTAGGATCATCAATGGGTAATCAGATTATCCAAAACCAAGGTAATATTAATTTAGATTTAATTTAATTTAATTTTTTTATTTATCAGATCATAAAATTAGATTTGAAAAATGTCAGATCTGATTTGGATCTAAGAGAAAAATTTTGAAATATGCCTCTCGATCCAATCAGATTTAAACGAACCTAATCCAGAAAAATCTGATTTTTTTCTTCACGAACATTTCAAAATCTACCTTGAATCCACTTGATCCCATGACTTCAAACAAGTCAAGGATAGATCCCTAACACCCTTCATGGTCACACACCAATAAAACTATCCTTCATAGAAGATCTAACTAGCCCTAGATCCTCTTTCCAAACTTCTATATCATCGTTCCTCCATGTAAATAATCTCCACCTCAATCTAGAGACAACCACGAAGTAAACTAGAAGTTTTAGGATAAAACCTGATGCAACAGATCCTGGATGTAGTAAATTCTAGGTGTCTTCCTTCCTTCCATGCAACACTGCTCTGAAACCAAATGTTGAGAATATGCACTCTGCCCACATAGATTGACATGGCCGTCGGTGATTAGCCAAGCAACAAGGAAGTACTTCTTAGAAATCTTTGTGGAAGCATGATCAAATAAATCAAGAAATAAAGAAGAAGAAAAGAATTTCTAGAAGAAAAGAGCTTTTATTCAGTATATTTTAGCACTTTTACAATCTTGACCTATTTTTAATATATATACTTTACAAAGGGTCAAGTCTAAGCTCATAGAAAAACTTTTCAAATCCAAACAACCCACGTACATAAAATAATAACCTACAAAAATTATGTCGGCCTAGTTTTAGACTGAGCCGGCTAACCTATGATTAGGTCAGCTCAATCTCAAACTGAGCCGATCCAGTTGTGTACCATGCCAATAGTCCAAAAATGCTACTCTTTATCTAAATTTTTCTCTGAGATCTAGTCGATCCAGTCCTTGACTGAGCCGACCAGTTTTCAACTGAGCTGGCTCAGTCTTAGAGTGAGCCAACCTAATTTTTGAACTTTACTATTGAGACTGATTTATCTTTCGGCTCGCTTCCATCTTCTCATGTTTTCAAAACTTGGGAGTGCCACTTCTGAGCTCACACTAAATTCATTTATATCAAGCTAAATTTATAAATTAATCTTTAAATGGTATTGAACTATTAAAAAAATTATGATTTGATCTAAATTTTAGTTTAATTGATATCAAGAAGTTTCTTCCTAAGAAAATTCTCACTCTTGATATCATTGGTATTATTCTTAACTTACATTTTATTATATTTTTTTTGATAAAAAAATTAGATATAATATCTCAAATCTATTTTATATTGATATCCTCTTAATATAATATCTCTTAAGAAAAATTCAAAGAATCTCATATATTTTTCTGAACTTAATTGAGTGAATATTTTATTTGATTAATGCTTATTTCACTCAATTGATGCTTGTACTTTTAAATTATATTTAATTTTAAAATGATATTATTTGCTAAAGTAAGGAGGAGAAATTATTAAAGAAGAAATGATCAATTATTTAAAAAGGACTTTGAAATTGAAAATATCTTTAAAATTTAGAAAATCTAAATTTAGTAGTTAAATTCATGTTTAATTTGCTTGATTTGAAAGAAAGATGAGGAGAAAAATTTAAAAGTAAATTTATCCAGCATTAATTATGAAGAATAAGGAGAGTGATATTATCTAGCTTTGATTGAAAATTCTAATTAGCTTATATTAATGTAAATGAACATTAATTTCATTATACTTTTGAGCCTTAATATGATGATTCCATTTGATCTATATGCTTTTGATTTGATTGTCAAATCATTTTTGAAAACTATTTGGAGTGAAAAAAATTTTAAGACATATTCTTACTCTAAACAAATTGATTTTGATATATTCTTATAATTTTGAAGCTCATTGATAAATATAATACTTAACTTTTTATGTGCCAAACTTTAAACTTGATTTGCATGATCATTTTGGGGAAATGATTAGAGTTAAATTAAATTTAAAAATATATTCTCACTCCAAGAAATAAATTTTTAAACTAAATTTTGAAATTAATTTAAAAATTTAAATTTGATCCTAAATTTCTAATGTGCATTGCAAAATTCTTATGAATAATTGATATTGAAGTAATTTTTACTCAAAGCAATAAATTTAAAAATGTGACTATCTTTTACTTTGATTCTATTTATTTTACTTTGTTCGATACATTCTCGATACATACATTTTTTGAACTTAATTAACTAATTTTTTTAAAAAAAGAAAAGATTGAATATTAAAGTATATACTACACTTGATTTCATGATTAAATCCTTTAAAAAGTTCTAGTCTCCTTAAAGCTTAAAAGTGCATATATGAAAATCAGATTAAAAGATCATATTCATTTAAAAAGAAGAAAAGTCTATAATATTTGAATTCAAGCTAATTTTTGAAAAGAAAAAAATATTCATTCAAAAAGAGAGATGATTTCTTTGATTTGACTTTTATGAATTTGATACATCTCTCAATTTAATGTCTTGATGTTGATTTTGATGATTTTTTTTTCTATTCTTTTTCATGTGCTTTTTGATGTTACCAAAAAGGGGGAGAGGTATATTGAGTATACTCTTAAAGAATTAATACTTAAGAAACTCAATGAATTTCATGCTTGGAACCTTAATACTCATTATTTTGAATTGAAATATTATTTTGATATGAGTATATAAATTATGTAAAATATTAATTGGAGTTTTTATGAAGCATGCTTTTATGTTTATGTATATTATCACTTCATGACTTATACTAGCTAATTTATTGAAATATATTAAATTATATTTTTATGCATATACTCAAAATTTTACCATTATCAAAAAGAGAGAAATTGTTGACCCCATGATTGATTTTGATGATTGTCAAACTTTGAGTGTTTAAGTATTTGACCATGTGTTTCAAGAATGGATGTAGGTCTTTTTAGGATTTTAAGTTAAAATTATAATTTTATCAAGTTGGAGATTAAGAAAAAATGATAAGGAGCAAAATCATAATTTTGTAAAGTTGAAAAAATCTATTTTAGAAGCCTCAAGAACAAGCTTAAAAGATTTCTGATTTTTTGGATGTAGTTTCATAACTTTTGGATGCATAAATTATAAGAAAATTAAGTTTTAGCAAAAGAATCAATCCAAGAGATGACTCCTAGGTCATCTCCTTTCGAAATGGGCTACTCAGCATGCAAACTAGGTTGACCCAGTTTGAGACTGAGCCGACCTAGTCGTAGTGGAAGCAAAAAATAGAAAGTGCAGAAAGCTAGTTTTTAAAGATCCAATGGACTGAACTGACCCAACTATAAACTGAGCTAACCCAGTCAAAAACTGAGCCAACCTAGTGATCGTAATGGCTAGTTTTCTGTAGCTTTTTCAAATAGTCATTTCTTCACTCTAACGGCTATTTTAAGACTTTCAATAGCTAGAACTGATCCTCAAGCTATCACAAAGAGTATAAAAAGCTAGAAAAACTTTTAAGAAGCAAGATCAAGTGGATTAAAATTAGAAATCATTCAAATTATGAGGTTCATTAAATATCTAAAGAAAAAAGAAGAAAAGAGAAGTTTTGTGCATCAAATTTAGAGAGCTTTTAAGTGTGATCATCCTCATTCATTCAAGCTTCCTCTTAGCCTTCAAAGGAGAGAATACAAAGCTTCAAGAGCCATCTTTCAACCTCTCCATCAAACTTCAAAAGGAGTTTTTTTTTTTTTTTTTATGCTAAATTTTTATACTTATATTTTTATTTCTTTACAAGTTTCTTTGGGGGAAAGTAAAGAAACAATATATTTTTTTGGATCAAGTTCATTCAAATCTGATTGGATCAAGAGAAATAGTTTAAAATTTTTTTTCTTGGATCCAGATCAAATCTGAGACTTTTCAGATCTAATATTATTGATCTAATAAATAAAATAAAATAAAAAATAAATTAAATCTAATTTAATTTATCTTATTGAGGGTAATCTGATTATCCTATGATGATCTTGATATCTGCTTGAGGTTCTGGATCTAGCCATACAAGTGCGTAGCCTCTATCAATATCCACTCGAGTAGGATCTGAAGATCTTTTCCTTCTTTATGACTTCTCCAAAAATTAGATCTGGATCTGATTTTGAAGATCTTCAAAACTTCTTTCGAAGATGTGAGTTGTCTTATGCAGCAGTGCTGCCTTCTTCCTTTTTCTATCATCTTTCTCTTGCTTGGATCGCAGCAAATGGAAGCCCAAAAATTTTTGGGTGTGGGTAGGAGAGAGAAGACCTAAAGATGGCATGGAGGAGGGAGAGGGGCAGCCTTGTGGCATCGACAATGGATCAAGCTTCTTAGACCTTGACATAGATAGGGTTTTTATAGACCCTGTTACGCCATGCAGTGCCACATCATCCCATCCAATCATGGCCTTTTATGCAATCAGATCTAAATCTGATTGGTGGAATGACATCATCTGATCTAATCAGATGAGAATCCCTCTAAATTATCCTTAGATGGTGCCAAGACTGGTCAAAGATAAGTCTTTGGCACCACCTAAGTAGAAACCCCGAAGCAATTGGAGTCCCATCAATATGAGACTCTAGATGCTCTATCCATGGGCGCATGTCGTCCCTTATCCATCTACTTTTTAGTAGGTGGATTGGTCCAAAAATTCTCTCCTATGATGGCTTGACATATGGGCAGATGTCTAAGTATCAAAGGTCAATGTTTGACCAAATGTCCGAAATAAGATTTAGCAGGTGATGGAAAATGGCAGGTGTTGTCTCAAATTCATCTCATAAATTAAGACAACCCTTTTCTGATCTAGACAAGCTCCAGTCAGATTAAGTAAAGGTACCTAAGTGAGCCAAGACACATTTCGCTTAGTCGAGACAAACTTTAATGATAATTAAAAGAGAACATTAGGCTCAATCGTGTGCTAGCATGATTTTCTTGAACCTAATTGAATTTAATTCAAATCAATTAAACTAGGTTAGTCTAATTGATGATATCCAAATCAAAATCCTTGTTTGTGTAATCCAGTTAGATTTAGTTTCATATGGTAATGAGATATGTCTCGATCTCTATCATTGACATCATCGAAACACCTTTCGATGAATCATTTCTGATTCAGACAAATAGTATGATTGATCATCTAAATCATTCTAATTGCTCTCAAAATCCACTAGTGACACCTAGCAGCATATGGTGGCAATCCATCAGAACTGAAAATGAACCTCTCGATGTAGTTATCTATGTGATTAAATTCTTTTATCTTGAGCCCCGATAGGATTAGGGTTAAGATAATCTCGTCAAACCCTAATATCCATCATATGATTAATCATTCGATTCAAGTTCAGTGTGAAAATCTTAATAGAAACTTTTTCTATTATTTCACTCTGCCATGGCCATGGGCTTATGGAATTGATTCTCATGATCATCATAGGGAGTCTCCTCATCTACCGAGGTAGATAGATTCTCTATTGGTGCAATCCAATTTCTACAATAAACATGCTATAGCCAACATACACCTCAAGATACCGAATGACTAGGAGATCGAGTTATAGTGTAGTCAAACTATAACATCCTGAAGGTGAATTATCGATGCACCTCAGATCAAAGAATCAGACACACAACTGCAGCTTCGAGCCAGTCATTGACGAGAAGGCAGACTTCCTAATGACAGCTCGAGGTGGTCACTCTCAGTGCCGTCATTCTCTAACGAGTACTTGTACTCTTGCTTTGGTATCTCTACACCATAGACTCAAGACTCATCTACTATGAAGAAGTGATTGTACACCAATCTTTCAGATCAATCATCATCCTCATGATGATCCTACGGTCAGGAGCATTTTATGAGTTAATAATAAAAATTCATGTCTTAAATTTTCAACTCTTGAAAATAAGAACTATCATTATCATTAACTCAAGGGATGTATCACAGATACTAAATATACATTATGATAGAAAATAATCCATTTTATTATTTATAGTCAAAATTATAATTTTGCCCTTAGAAGTGTATAACAAGTGTCAACCAATTTTGGCTTCTGGGGCATACAGATCTAACAAACTCCCACTTGACTTAAAGTCAATTGGCTACAAATCTAAGTCCCATCTTCTCAAGATGGATTTTGATCTTTTGTTTGCCCAATGGCTTTGTAAGTGGGTCTGCCGCATTATCTGTAGAGTTGACTTTCTTGACCTCAACATATCCTTTCTCGAGGTAATCGCGGATAAGGTGGTCTTACCACTCGATGTGTTTGGATTTCTGGTGAGATTTTGGCTCTTTAGCAAGGGCTATGGTGCCATTATTATCGTAGTATAGAGAAATGGCATCTGATGGCATCACCCCAATTTCTGCGATGAACTTCTTATGTCAGAATGCCTCCTTCACAGCTTCTGACGTAGCGATGTATTCTGCTTCCATGGTGGAATCTACTATTACTATCTGTTTGGAACTCTTCCAACTGACAGCACCATCATAACACACAAACAGATTTTTAGATGTCGACTTTCGATCATCTATATCTGACATAAAATTTGAATCAGTATATCCTTGGACTTTGAGTTCTCCATTATCAAAAATCAAGAACATATCCTTAGTTCTTCTTAAGTACTTAAGGATACATTTCATAGAAGTCCAGTGTTCTTCTCTTGGATTTGACTGATATCTGCTTGTGACACTCACAGCATGGGCTATATCAGGTCATGTACATAACATGGCATACATGAGGCTCCCTATTGTAGAAGCATCAGGGATCTTGCTCATGTGTTCAATCTTCTCTGATGTGTTGGGACACATTTTCTTGGAAAGATGAATGCCATGTCTGAAGGATATTAATCCCCTATTGGAGTTTTCCATGCTAAACCTGTTTAGCACTTCCTCTATGTACATCTTCTGTGAAAGACCTAGCATCCTATTTGGTCTATCTCTATAGATTTTAATTCATAGAATAAAGGATGCTTCTCCTAGGTCTTTCATGGAAAATTCATTAGATAACCACATTTTAACTATGGTCAACATGGATATATCATTTCCAATAAGCAGGATATCATCCATATACAATATGAGGAAAATAATAGCGCTCCTACTGACCTTTCTGAAAATGCATGGTTCCTCCTCATTCTTGATGAAATCAAATAATTTGATTACATCATTAAAACGAGTATTCCAGCTTTGAGATGCTTGCTTAAGTCCAGATATGGACCTTTGCAGCTTGCATACTTCGTGATCAGTATCACTGGATGCAAAATCCAGTGGCTATTCCAAATAAATATCTTTCTTAAGATATTCATTTAAGAATGCAATTTTTACGTTCATTTGCCATATTTTATAATCGAAATAGGCTGCAACAGCAAGCAATGTGAGAATGGATTTAAGCATGGCTACTAGCAAAAAGGTATACTGATAATCAATGCCTTCACGCTGACTATAATCTTTTGCCACTAATCTAGCTTTGAATGTCTCTATATTTCCATATGCACCAATCTTTCTCTTGTAGATCCATTTACATCCAATAGATACTATACCTTCTTGTCGATCTACCAAGGTTTAAACTTGGTTTGAGTGCATCGAGTCAATTTCTGACTTCATTACCTCTAACCATTTCTTGGAGTCGATATCTGATATGCCTCATTATACGTTTTAGGATCATCACCATGAACTCCATTACCTATGAGGAACATTTCCTCTACTTCTTCTAAAATAGTACCTAAGTTTCTTTCAGGAGGATGAAAAATCCTTTTCGATCTTCGAGGTGGAGGTAGTGATTGTATTGGCTCAACCTAATTTGGTTCCAAAGGATCCTTAACTCTTTGCTCTTGGGAGACTTTCTCCTCTAGTTTGATCTGCTTTCTAATGCCGCCATCTTGAATAAACTATTTTTCAAGAAAGATGGCATGTCGACTCACAATCACATTGTGATCTTCTGGAATGTAGAAATAATATTCTAATGACTTTTTAGGATATCCTATGAATTAAGCTCTAAAGGACCTATAGTCTAACTTGTCCATTTGTTGTCTTTTGACATGAGTCGGACAACCCTAAATTCTGAGATGACTCAAACTTAGTTTCTTGCCATGCCATATCTCATACGGTATGGTAGGAACGATTTTAGAAGAAATCTTATTTACTAAATATATAGCAGTTAACAAATTTTGTCCCCATAGAAAATCAGGAAGGTCTGTGAAGCTCATCATGGATCAGACCATATCTAATAGGATTCTAAAATTTCGTTGAGTTGAGGTATTCCAAGTGGAGTCCATTGAGAGACTATGCCATTCTGTTTGAGATAGTTTAGAAATTTTCGACTGAGGTATTCACCTCTTTGATCTGATCGAAGAACCTTAATGAGTTTTCTAGTTTGCTTTTCTACTTGATGTCTGAATTTTTTAAACTTTTCAAAGGCTTCAGACTTGTGTCTTATAAGATACACATACCCATACCAAGATAAATCATTGGTGAAGATTATAAAGTAGATAAAATTGCCCCAAGCTGACACATCAAATGGGCTGCACACATCAGTATGTACTAGGATAAGTAAATCCATGGCCCTTTCTCCATGTCCCACAAAAGAAAGTTTAGTCATTTTGCCATGAAGATATAATTCATAAATTGGATATGACTCAGAAGTCAATGGACTCAATAGCCTAATTTTTTTCAATTTGTTAATCCTATCTTCTGCTATATGACCTAGTCTAAGGTGCCATAAATATCTATCATTTGGACTATTCCTAGGTCGTTTTGATTTTATGGCATTCATATTTTGCTCGATATTAAAAATAGATACAGCAATATGTAACTGGTAAAGATCGTTAATAAGAAAACCACTTGCAATTTTATTTCTTTCATAAAGAATATTATAATGGTCCTCAAGAAAACTAATTATATAGCCTTCTTATGCTAAACATGAAACAGAAATCAAATTTTTGCTTACTATAGACACATAATAACAATTTCTAAGTACTAAATCTAAATCAGATGGTAGTCAAAGAGGGTAGGTTCCTACGGCCACAGCAGCAATCCTTACTCCATTTCCAATGCATAAGATCATCTCACCATCTCTCAACCTTCTACTATCCTCAAGATCCTACATGGAAGTGCATAAATGAGCACTAGAATTAGAGTCAAGCACCCAACTGGATGCAGAAAAAATCATAAGATTAGATTTAATAACGAGCATACCTCCAAAAGGGCCTGCCTCCTTATTTTTTAGGGTGGCCAGGTATGTAGGACAGTTCTGCTTCCAATGGCTGTCAGTATTGCAATGAAAATATTTTTCTTTGCTAGCAACCCTCTTCTTCGGCTTTGCCTTCTTTTTCTTTCCTCCTTCCACCTTCTGCTTTTTCACAGACTTCTTTTTCTTTTCAAAAGACTTTCTCTTGAAAGAAGTTCGTTCCATAGCAAATACTGAGCCTTTAGAATCTTTCATTGAAAGCTCAGCAGTAACTAGCATGTTCATAAGCTTAGCCAAAGTATTTTGAAGTTCATGCATATAATAGTTCATGATGAACTGCCCGTATGCATCAGTCAAGAATTACAGAATTATATCATTCTGTAGATCCAGGTCCAACTTCACTCCAAGTTTTTCAAGCTCTTTCAAATTCTTGGTCATCATCAAATAAGGATCTTGGACTGACTGCCTATCACGCATCTTAGCGTTGAATAGTCATTTAGTGATCTGATATTTGGCTGTGCGACTCTATTCACCAAACATCTCTTGTAGGTGAGCCAACATTTGGAAGGCAGTCTTGATATCTTTATATTAGTGCTGAAGCTCATCAGACATCGAGCTCAACATGTAGTATCTAGCCTTGTTATCTTCATCCATCCACTTGTCAAGAGATGCTTTCTGTTTAGCGGATGGACGAGCTGGTAAAATGGGAGGATCTTGGTCCAATATATAAGTTAACTTCTCAGAACCCAAAATGATTTTGAAGTTTTAGAGCCAATCCTTATAATTGGATCCGATTAGTCTATGGGTGTCCAGGATACATGCTAGTGGATTGATGCAGACATTTTATTTTTTCAATAGAGAGTCAAAGTTTCTAGTTAGATATTATAATTAAGACTTGACCAATTTATTTAGAAATTTAATTTTTAAACAAATTAGCTTTCATTATTTTTTCAAATTTCTACACTTCCTCTGTAGAGATGCGAAAATCTTCATGATTATAGATTTCTAATGGATGGTGCAGTCCCACCAACTGACTCATCGCCTGACCTAACAATTATTGGTGATGGATTAGCCAATGAGTAGATAACTCCTGTCCGATGATTTTCTAATCATGGTGCACCCAAACTTGGTCTCTAATTCATGAATCTCACCATGCCCGAAATATTGATCCACTCCTTAGTTAAGTCAAACCCACTATTTACACAGATTGGATTCTTAATTAGATCTCTCACTGTATCTAAAATATTGAGCCTAATTTATCCTTCAGCCCATAGCATCCAATGCCTAATAGACATGGTTGCATCTTTCTGATGCAACTGAACCACTATGACCAGCCGAGAACAATCAACCCTAGGAAGAGCCCACATATCTACAATGGTGGAAGACCTGAGACTTAATCTTTTCTTAAAAATATTTGATTTAGGTCTTTTTAAACTTGACTTATAATAGCCATAATAATTATGACTAACCTAGTGGCATGGGTTAGCTCGGATTGTTAACCACCTTAGATTAGGACTGGATCGACAAATATGGTCAGATAAGTGAGATCGATGGAAGAGATATGCCATTAACTCGATAAGAACACATTCGAATTGAGTAGCTTTCAATTAAAAATTAGTCAATCGTATCTGCTAGACTTACCTTAGACACCAAATTGTTGAGCCAGAACCAATCAGGTTAGCCTATAATCTAGACTCTAACCATTGAGCCTAATTAGATCTTAGCTTGATCGATCACTTATGTGATTTGATCTTGACCCAGACTTAATCTTATTAGGCTGGTCAATTTAAGCACTCTTGATCCCATCTAACCAACTCTTGATTCAGTTTGATCAACCGCTAGACCTAATTGAGCTATCCAAGTCCGAACCCAATTTTATGAATATGTCTTAAATCTAAAAATTTTTAATTTTTATATTTAACATATTTTATAATCTTAATTCTTAATTAAATTTAGGATTCATAAATAAAATATATAAATAAAATCTTAGAATTTTGTAGAAAATAAGTTTTAGGTTTCTGATTAAGGATGAATACATAGCACCCCTACACATCATAAGAACACCCCATCGAATGAAAGGAGAGGGCATTTAAATCCTACTTTGTTCTTATGATCGGATGGCCAAGGAGAACGTCTTAATCAAAAATATGAAAACTATAAAACTAGTTAGATCTTCATCATATATCTCATATATAAAAATTAATCTAACTATAATCATGTTTTGCATACACCTTCATATATTATATCATGCATATTTTTAGATCTAAATTATCTCATAATCATCTAAAAAATTAAATTTAAATTGATCATATCAAATAAAAATCTATTCTAGATAATTATGTAGAACTATTCTACAACTAATCTAAACATGCATTCATCATATCTCATATGAACAAAAATTAAATAATATTATTTTTTATATTTCATATTTTATTATAATATTTATAATATCAAAAATAGTAAATAAATAGATCTAAAAATTATAACTTAATTAAATTAAATTATGATTATGTTAGACTATACATAGAATAATTCTATTCTATAACTAGTCATGCATCTTGTACAACTTAGATCAAAATTATTTATTTTTTTTTTTTAATTTTTTTGATTTTAGATCTAATCACATCTCATGTGATATCTAAAATTACCTAATTATTAGATCAAAATTAAAATAAAATTAAATTTAATAAAAAAATTAACCTAGCTTTGATACCAGTTGAATAGAAAATCTATTTTTCTGGATCAAATTCGTTCAGATCTGATTGGATCAAGAGAGATATTTCAAAAATTTTTCTCCTAAATTTAAATCAAATCTGAGACTTTTCAAATTTAATATTATTGATCTAATAAAAGAAAATAAATAAAATAAAGAATAAATTTAATTTAATTTAATTTATCTTATTGAAAATAATCTGATTACCTTATGATGATCCTGATATCTGCCTGAGGTTCTGGATCTAGCCACGCAAGTGTCTAGCCTCTACCGATATCCAATCGAATAGGATCTAGAGATCTTCTCCTTCTTTATCACCTCTCCAAAAATTAAATCTGGATCTGATTTTGAAGATCTTCAAAACTCCTTTCGAAGATGTGAGTTGTCTCTTACAGTAGTGCTGCCTTCTTTCTTTTTCTGTAGCCTTTCTCTTACTTAGATCGCACCAAACTGAAGCCCAAAAATTCTTGGGCATGGATAGCAGAGAGAAGACCTAAAGATGGCAAGGAGGAGGGAGAGGGGCAGCCTTGTGGCATTGGCAATGGATCAAGCTTCTTAGACCTTGGAGCAGACAGGGTTTTTATAGACCCTATTGCGCCATGCAGTGCCACATCATCCCGGCCAATCATGACCTTTTATGCAATCAGATCTAAATCTAATTGATGGAATGATATTATTTGATCCAATCCGATGAGAGCCCCTCTGAATCATCCTTAGATGGTGCCAAGACTGGTCAAAGACAAATCTTTGGCACCACCTAGGTAGAAACCCTGAAGCAATAGAGTCCCATCTGTATGGGACTCCAGATGCTCTATCCATAGGCGCACGCCTCCCTAGGCATGCATCCCTTATCCATCTACATTTTAGAAGGTAGACTAGTCCAAAAATTCTCTCTTATGATGGCTTGATACATGGGTAGATGTCTAAGTATCAAAGGTCAACATTTGACCAAATGTCCGAAATAGGATTTAGCAGGTGACGAAAAATGGTAGGTATTGTCTCAAATTCATCTTATAAATTAAGACAATCTTTTTCTGACCTGGACAAGCTTCAGTCGGACCAAGTAAAGATACTTGAGTGAGCCAAAATATATTTGGCTCAGTCGAGATAAACTTTAATGATAATTAAAGGAGAACATTAGGCTCAATCGTGTGCTAGCACGATTTTCTTGAACCAAATTGAATCTAATTCAAATTAATTGAACTGAGTTAGCCCAATTGATGATATCCAGATCAAAATCCTTGTTTGTATAACTCAATTAGATTCAGTTCCATATGGTAATGAAAAATATCATGATCTCTATCATCGACATCATCGAAACACCTTTTGATGGATCAAAACTTTTCTAATTCAGACAACTAGTAGGATTGATCATCTAAATCATTCTAATTGCTCTCAAAATTCACCAGTGACACCTAGCAGCATATGATGGCAACCCATCAGAATTGAAAATGAACCTCTCAGTATAGTTATCTGTGTGATTAAGTTCTTCTATCTTGAGCTCCGACAGGATTAGGGTTAAGGTAATCCCGTCAAACCCTAATATCCATCATATGATTAATCATTCGATTCAAGTCCAATGTGAAAATATTAATAGAAACTCTTTCTATTATTTCACTTTACCATGGCCATGGGCTTATGGATTTGATTCTCATGATCATCATAGGACTTCTCCTCATCTACCGAGGTAGATAGATTCTCTATTGGTGCAATATAATTCCTACAATGAACATGCTATAGCCAACATACACCTTAGAATTTTGAATGGCTAGGAGATCGAGTTATGGTGTAGTCAAACTATAATACCCTCAAGGTGAACTGTCGATACACCTCAGGTCAATGAACTAGAGATATAACTACAGCTTCGAGCCAGTTATTGATGAGAAGGTAGACTTCCTAATGACTGCTTGAGGTGGTCACGCTCAGTGCCCTCGTTCTCAAATGAGTACCTATACTTTTGCTCTAGTATCTCTATACCATAGACTCAAGACTCATCTACTATGAAGAAGCGATTGTACACCAACCTTTCGGATCGATCATAATTCTCATGATAATCCTACGGTTAGGAGCATTTTATGAGTTAATAATGAAAATTCATGTCTTAAATTTTTAACTCTTGAAAATAAGACCTATCATTGCCATTAACTAAAGGAATGTATCACAGGCACTAAATACACATTATGATAGAAAATAATCTATTTTATTATTTATAGTTAAAATTATAATTTTATCCTTAGAAGTGTATAATAAGTGTCAGCCAATTCTGACTTTTAGGGTACACATATCTAACAAAAAGAAACATGGGGATAGGTTGGTCCAAGCCAAAAATTGAATAGTGTAAAAGTTATGATTGGTTCTCCTAGGTTAAAACCAACCAGATTGATAGTGAATCCGAGAAAACTATCAGTGTAGGATTATGGTTGGTGAGCCCGACAAAACCAACTAGATTTATTTGTGATCTCGGATCAAAACCAATGCACTATAATCTCGGATTATAGTAAAATTTTCAAGAGAATAGCTTGGAAAGTGGACGTAGGTGCAGGATTGTACCGAACCACTATAAAATCTTTGTGTGTTTGTTTTGTGGTTTTGCTTTTCTTGTTTTCCTTATTTGCTTTTCATATTTGCATTAGTTAGTTGCTTTTAATTCCGCTGCTACACATTGCTCATCCACCATAAGCATTCTGGTTTTTTTTAATTAGAAACACATATTTGCATTAGAGTATAAATTGGCCAAAATATTTTAGAAACGCGATTCACCCCCCCCTTGGGTAGCCATACCTGGGCAACAAAAATCCATTTGCAACCTATGGATTTCTTTCCACATGGCAGCTGCATCAATTATGAAGTCTAGCTCTTCTGGAGGGATTGCATCTCTTCTGACATGGCTTAGATCCATCTATCTTTTTTTTGGCTTGCCATGGCCTCCTTATAGGTTTGAAGGTCTCGATTTGCTGCTACCAATATGTATGACATAGTATCCCCAAAGCCATATCTCTCCAGCTGCCGCACATTCTGCTTAGGCTTGTGTAGTGCCACACTGACACCAGTGCTGGAAGTTTGCTCCTCCCTCTGCACCTCTTGGCCCTAAACTTATGTCATTCCTCCCTCCACATGTGGAGGCACCTTTGGTTGGCACTCTACCTCAATTTTATGTCCTTTTGGTGCATCTGCAAAAGATAAAATAGTATAGAAAATTAGTTGTCCACCACTTTTCAGCTAGATCTCCCGCTACTCCTCTACCACCTCTTGCATCTTAAGGACTGAATTTTCATCGAAGGCCACATCCCTACTAATGGTGGCCTTCTTCTCCATGGGATCCCATAACCTGTATCCCTTTACTCCATGCAGATACCTTATGAACATCATCTTCTTTGACTTGGCATCCAACTTTCTTCGCTCACTGGCATCAATATGTACATAAGTCATGCACCCAAATACCCTAAGATGGCTAACTCCACCTTCTTTCTAGACCATAGCTTTTCTAGAATCCTTCCATCTAGCTTGGTCTGAGGTGACATATTCATCAAATAATAGGCTGCATCAACTATGTCCATCCAAAACATCTTGGAAAGCCTTGCTTGCAGCCTCATACACTTAGCCTTCTCCATGAGAGTCTTGTTCATCCTCTCGGCCACCCCATTTTGTTGGGGAGTCTTCCTCACTAAGAATTGTCTCTTAATGCCACATTCCTCACAAAAATTTAGAAACTCCTTGCTCGTGAATTCTCTGCCATTGTCCGACTGTAGGCACTTCATATTGCAACCCTGTTCCTTCTCAATTTTTGCCTTCCAAGCTTTAAACTTTGAGAAGACTTTTGATTTTTTCATCAAGAAGAACACCCACACTCTCTTTAAAAATCATCTATCAGAGTTAAGAAGTATTTTGCCCC
This sequence comes from Cocos nucifera, assembly GCA_006176705.1. Lineage (NCBI taxonomy): Eukaryota > Viridiplantae > Streptophyta > Magnoliopsida > Arecales > Arecaceae > Cocos > Cocos nucifera. The sequence continues at coordinate 436,701 of QRFJ01000567.1, forward strand.
ATTCCTGGCTAAAACTGAGGCCGGTCTCCATACATCAAGTGCACTAGCTCTAGGGGACCCACACAGCATGTAAACTAATGGCAAACTTTATCTTGTGCTGTTTGCCCATCTAGCATGGCTTACAAACCTCTGGAATACCTCCTTCCAGATCAAGAATATGCCCATTCTTGCTCAGTACTTGCATACCATGATTTCTCATGTGGCTAAAGCAGAAGTTCCACGATCGATATGCATCTTCTACTCCTATACTATTGCTGCTGTTTTAGATCCACCACTCAGCACAGATCCTTTCATTCTATATAAATTATTCTCTAACCTCCTCTCCCTCGTCACAATCATACCTCCCTTCGATACATTCAGAATGCCACTCCTAGAATAGCTACTGAAGTTGTAGCCATTCTACTCCAAGTAGCCTAGTGACACTGGATTTTTCTTCAATTCTGGGATGTGCTTCACATTTGTAAGAGTCCACACCATCCTGTCAAACATCCTCATCCTAATGGTCGCTACACTAGAAACCTTGCAAGGATGATCAACCCCTAGTGTTACACTCCCCTCCTTGGTTTTGATGTATGTGGCAACCAAAACTGGTTTGGTGTATAGTGATGAGAGCAGGTTGAATCAAGAGTCCATATATCTGTGTTGGTCTCGTGCCATCCAAAACCATCAAGAGGTCATCTTCTATCTCATGTTCGTCCATGGCACTCACTGAATCAGAGTCTTTCCATTCTCCCTTGTTCTTCTTCCAAATTAGACAATCTCGCTTGAAATGTCCTGCTTCATTGCACTTGAAGCACCTAGCTTCCTTCTTGCCCTTTCAAGACTTAGATCATCCCCTTTGCTTGTCCCTTTTTTTTCCACTTTTAGGCCTCTCCCCTACGGTTAGACCTTCTTAGGGAATACCATTTTTTGTTAACCATTACATTTGCTCGTTAGACTTGAGCACTGAAACTATGTCCTCATAGTGCAGCATCTCCTTTCCATACAGCAAAGTTATTATCGATAGATCATAGGTACCGAGTAGCAAATATAGAAAGAGTAAACTCTTATCCTCCTCATCCATCTTCACCCTAAGGTTTAGTAAGTCCGTGCTTATCTGGTCGAACTTCTAGATGCGTACAACAATGTCTCTACCTTCATACATCTAAAGGCTTTACAATAGCTTCTTCAACATCAACTTGTTGCACATATTTTTTTCATATACATGGTGTGCAACTTCAACCATAGACCCTTAGGCATCCTCTCTTCTAGTACACTATATAAAGCCAAAGCCGCCAAATATCCCCTAATGGTTGAACAAGCCCTCTTTTCTAGGGACATTCATTACCTATCTATCATCCCTTCTGGCCTATCTTTTAAGGCCGGATCCAACTTGTTTTGGACCAAGAGGTCCTCCACCCTGACCTTCCATATTGTGAAGCTTTTTCTTTCATCAAATTTTTCAAAATCCACCTTCATACCACTGCTTATGGTTTGTGCCTACCACAATCATAGCAAAAAACACAAGTAGATTTGAAAAAGACCTTGAAGAGAAGTGCAAATTTCTTCTTGGTGTCTTTCTTCTTTCCTCCTTTCCATGCTTCAATAAGGATTTGATACCAATTGTTGGAGCTCTTCCCTCAGGCATGGAGATCTAGAAATCAGCCAAGAGACCAACCAAGGAAGAGGTTGGGAGGCTCAAAGAGAGGTGGTGGCTAGGATGTGGGCGCCCCTTATCCAAAACCCTAGGGCAACTAGGGTTTGTGGGTGGCACCCATTGGCTATGGAGAGGGTGGCATGAGAGAGAGAGAGAGAGAGGAAAGTTTGGGAGAAAAAGAGTTATTGATTTATTATTCTTTAGGATTACATCATATGTATATATATATATATATATATATATATATATATATATATATATATATATATATATATATATATATATATATATATATAAGACTATCATCTTTCAAATCTAAAATATGAACCCAAACCCTAACTCAAACAACTCTTAATGCCAAGCCCATATATAGCCTAAACCCTAACTCAAACAACTTCCAATGCCAAGCCCACATATAAAAGCACCCATCCAAGCCCATGTACATCCATGACTTGTATGCTGTCTCAACCCTTTAGACTTAAACCCTAGCCAAATGTGGCTCACTTCTTAAGGCCCCTATTCCTCGGCCTTAAGCATGTGAAGGCTGAACGCCTCCACCTTAGGACCAAAGGGGCCCTAGCCTTAGTCCTCTCCTGGTCTCCCAAGGTTTGAGAGCACCATACATGAGCTTACATAATACACAATCTCCATTGGCTGCATCCAAAGCTTACACAATACTTTTACAAGATAATATATATGTATCATGATTTCACTAAACATATGCATATTCTATAATAAATCAATAAACAATGATATTTCATAAAACTCAAATTTTCAAATTACTATTCATTCAAAATATAATTTCATAAATTATACATAATTCAAAAACTAATTATTTGCTTTCAAAATAAATTATGAAATATCTCAAAAAGATGATTTATTTCTTACCTTATGTAGACACTAAATGGACAAATTTAATCAATCCTAAAAGCATACTTTAGAAGTTATTATTTAAATTATATTCTTCTATCAGTTTAAGCAAAAACTAATACAAAAAATTCTAAGTTCCAACAACTTCATAAGACTAACAAAAGCAGTAGCATTCAATGGATGGCTCCAAAGAGATCAATGATGGTCAAATCTATTAGTGTCCGACAAAAGTAAAAGGAATGGTTGGTATATCGATCGATAGTCAGGGATCAATTTGATTAAGTAGCTTCATCAAATCAAGATCACTTAAAATATAATGATTTGATAGAGATCAACAAGGATCAGATCTTGTGATGCTCAACAAATGCTTGGATGATATGAGAGTGTTGTCCAACTAATAAAGTGATTTAAAATTTTCTACTAAAATCAACTCAGTTTCAAAGTAATAGGTCAAATTCGTTGGATTCATAAATCATATAGAGAGAATACTAGAGAAAAGTAAAATCGATATGGTGGAACACGACCAATAGGACAACACTGTTCCACATCTTGATCGATTCAATCAAAATGATTTAATCAAATTATGGTTGAATTAGTGTATAAATAATTCAATAAAAATCATAGTTAATCAAATCTAATGGTATCCAGATAAAGCCAAGATGGATGCGGCATGCTGCCCACTGACCATGGATTAGGACCTCTTTGCTAAGGTCGAACCAGGATCATTGAAAGAAAGCTCTTTACTCGATTAATTTTAGAGAAAAAAGTTTATAGAGAAACAAACAATCCTAAAGAGAAAAAATCCATAAAAAGAGAAAGCAAAGAGAAAGTAGAACTTTCTTAGAGAGAGAAGTGTGGCTACAAGCTAAGAGAGAAGGGAGAGAGGGAAAAGAGAGAACTCTCTCTCTTTCTTCTTTTTTTTTTCTTTCTTTTTCATTTTTTTCTTCTTCTTCTCTATTTACATGGAATAGAGGACTTACATCCTCCTTTTTCCTAGAATAGAGGAGGTCCCCGCCCCCCCCCCCCCCCCCCCCCAGCTGGTAATGCCCGTGATAGGACCAAAACCTACCGACAGCAATGGGCTTGGTCCGGTGATCGATAGTGGCCAATGACACCAAAAAATCCAGAACAAAACATGAATAAAATAGGGGAATCAGAGACTTGGCTTTTCAAGAAGAAATCCAGTGAGAGATTGGCCGATATCCAGGATTTAGGGACTATGAAACAAGGACAGGAGGGAAAGTCATAGAATGCTAGGTTGTTGGTTTTCGGCTAGTTTTGATTCGATTTGTAGCAGTGGCAAATGGTGACCAATCTCCAGTGAGGAAGGATCAAGGGAGTAGAGGCCTTTAATTAGACCTCGAAGCGAAGAATTAGAGTTACATCTCAACTCAAAATCCTGGTGGTTATAGGATTCTCGATCAAAAAGAACTCCTACGGGAGCTCATTCATGAATTATCCCCGCTCTTACAGTAATTCTAGCATGTGCAACGCATGTGCTAGTTTCTTTTCAATTTTTTTTTAATGTTGGGTTGGTCTTTTTTTTTTTTTTTGGATATTACATCTTTGGATGGGCTCCAAGAGAAGAGAATTTGATTAGTTTCTCATTCTATAGGTCCTCCATTTAGTTCTTATCTTCCTTATATCCTTTAGGCCCCTCTTCTTCCCTTATTGTTATTCTGCAATACCCTTAGATTTGGACCCCCCAACCAAAGAAGCTACTTTTATTTCAGATGTAAAGTAGGCCTAAATCTAAGAGGAGATTAAACTAGAGAATCTCCCATTAGGGGTCCCATTCAAGGAGGAAATGTGTCGGATCGTACTAAGACACCACCAAAGAAGCCTTTTTATTTCTCATTTCTCTCTATTTCTTGTTTTAGTAGGGCTACAAATGGATTGACTAGACCAGGGCATACTTAACCACTACCTAACCTGATTTCATGCATGTGTTTTGATATTGGACCTGGTTCTAGTACATGATCGGTTGAGTCAGGTCAGATCGGGTGCATGAAAAGTATTTTAGACCCTGTGGGTTGTTTTGGATTTGGTTGGGAACATGTATGACCCAAACCCAACCCAAAATATTTTGATCTGGGTTGGGCCCAATTTGGGTCCAGGTCTACCTTTGTTTACTAACAAGATTTCATAAAGAAAATTTTGTTCTTACTTTTGAATTAAACTGAATTTTGACTGTTAGAAAATTGTTTGCTAATATGATTAAAACTCCATGAATTATTTATCTTGAACTATTATTTTGATTAAAGTGGTTGAGGCTTGATGGCTTGCCTTTTCTTAATATCGTCAGATTAGTTTGAGCATTTTTCTCTTGATAGAAAAATGGAAGAAATGACTTGGATAACTAATAGGGTCAGGTCAGGTCAATAGGAAGATGTTTATACAAGATGTTAATTGTCAGGTGGGGTTTGGTTGGATAACTAATAGGAAGATCCAAAATAGACCAATAAGATATATGGATCGGGCATGTCATGTTTATACAATCCAAATCTGACCCAAAATGTGCAATGGGTCTAATATTTTAGCCCAACCTAGCTCCATGGATCTTCAAGAACTAGTTGGGTTGTGTTTGAATGGGTCGGACTGGATTGGTTCACAAGTCACTTGACCCATTGGCAGCCTTATGTTTTAGCCTTGCAATCTCTTCTACTTGCATGTAATTACTTGTGTCGCATTAGTAATTCTTACTCTTTGATGATGAATTAGCTTATCTCTCTCCTTCTATCCTTACATATTTTTGGTTTACTTTTTCATTTTCAATAATTATTTTGTGCATTGTTGCCCTTTTTCATTTTATCAGGTGGGTTGATTGGATCTAATACCCCTTGGTCTAACCATTAGAAGGCCCTTATAATATCATCATAGTTCTTTCATCATAGCATCCTAGGCTATACATGGGGCTAGAACTTTCTGTTTTTGAATACTGGCCACCATGCATCTATCTAATAGGTGCATTATGGGTGCACCAAAGGCCCATAAGACTTACAAAAGTATGGGTCTAAGTCTTCATGCTTGGAGCTAGGTGTGTCTTGTTCATCAAGCCTTCTCCCATAGCATCCTTGACTCTTGCTCAACGCTCAGTTTCCACTAATCAATCTTACCCACTTTGTTTTGCCTTAGGATTTTCACTTTTCCCTTAAAATAACAAGTTGTAACTCCAAACCCTCCATGTATTGCACGATGGTTTTGTCTCCAGGGGTATGCATAGCATTTGGAATCTCCAATAAGCCTTATGGTTTGGAGATACTAGGAATATGGCTGTTGCTCTGACATTCTACTTTACCATTGCTTACATCTTGTTTCTTTTCTCTTATTTGTATTGTTGTTTAGATTATAACCAAAAAGAATCAAAAAAATTTCAAAATAGATGGGCCTCACACCATCCTCACCTTCTTGCATTGATTTGTTACTTGCTTGATCCTTGCTATTCTACATGCTATGCTTTTATTGATGGAATCGTACCGATCATCAAAGTACTAATAATCGAAGATAACGACCTTTCTATCATATAAATAAGCATTTGTAAGAGATAAATCAAAATATACCAACCAATAGTAATGAATTTAATGCATTTAAGAATTTCTCTATCCGATGCAAGAGCATGCCACCCTCTAAGAATTACTATCTGCAGCCCCTATAATTCATGTAACTACCTTCTAGGGTATTGTTGTTGGATTTGGGTGTTTTTATGTATGCAGATTTTAAAAAAAAAATATTTTTTTGAAATAAAAATAGTGGAAGACTAGATTAAATAATTTAATCTACGCATGTGCATGTACGATCTAATCTAACACCTACAGATCTAGTTCATATGATAAAAATAAGAATATGCTTGGTCTGATTTTCAAAATTAAATATAAAACTAGTGATCAGATCATCAACCTGTGTTACTATACTCCAAGATCTAGATATGAAGATGTTTGCATTTTTGTTGTAGCCGCACATGTGTCCAGCCTCTATAGGTATCTAGTCAAGATTAATCTGAGATGCTCTTCCTTTCATATCCTTCTTCTTAAGATGGATCTTCCAAAGCCTTAATCAGCCTTCAGATCTAATCTAGATCAGATGGATCTTCATTCTGTTCTTCTCAGACATAGATCTAAATCAGATTGGAATCAGATCTATGCACTCAATGCCTTGAGTGTGTGGAATAAGGGGATGCCCCAACACCTTGGGTGTGAGAGAGGAAGAGAGAAGAAGAGGGCACGAGAGAGTGGAGGTGTGAGAAGAGTGGGGCATGGGATCTTAGATGGGCACGGGGATTTTGCCTTTAGAAGTTATACTTAAGAGTAATCAGATTTCTCCATAAGGAGTTAAATAAACCTAGAGTCCTACTTTAAGTCATTAACTTTTCAACTGCTTAAAGTAGGACTCTTCCTTCTAGTGCCCACACTTAGATCACTCACACAAAATACTGATGAAAAAAGGGTGCCAACTATTGGCACCCCATATGATATTTATCCATTGGGGCATCCCTTTGGATCTTATCCAGATGGGGTGTGCACCCCTTTTCCCTCCACACAAACACCAAAGGTGTGTGCCCTTGGTGTCTATCCAAATAGAAGGGGGCATGCACCCCCTCTGGATCTTATCCAAAGGTGGCATATGCCCCTCTCTCTTTTCCTCTAATCCAAGCAAAAATGAGAAAGGGAGCACCAAGCCATCTTTCTCATCCTCATCCAATAGCCAGGTGTGAAGATCAGATGGGATACTTATTTTAACTTGGTCAAAATCCTATCTAATTGGTGGAACAAGACTAAGAGGATTTGAATTTAACCATGTGCTATTATGGTGCTCTTAAACCCAATAGGATTTCTCCTAACCTAATTGAAACTTCACAAGTCCAATTGATCAATCCTAAATCAAATCCCTTTGTTGTGTGACCCCACATTCAATTCTATCTGGTAGTGTAACATACCATGATTTTCATTATAGTATCATCGAAACATCTTTCAATGGATTGGAATGATTCTAACTCACACCCATCAAGTATCATCGTTCCAGAATGATCCTAGTGAGTTCTCACAATCTACTAGTGACATCTAGCAGTATGTGATAGCAATCCAGCAGAACTGAATTAATAGAATCTTTAGATGTAGTTGCTGTATGATTCAATTCCTCTATCATGAGTTTCGATCAAGTTAGAGATTGTGGAAACTCATCAAACTCCAACATCTATCATATAAAAGATTCAATCAACTCGAGTCTAAATCATGAAACTCATGAAAACTTCTTTCCATCAATCATCTTGCTATGGCCACAGTTTTAAGGACTCAGCCTCTCAAATTTTATAAAAACTTCTTATCTATTAAGATCGATAGATCCCATCTAAGTGTGCTAATAGAACCAGATCTAGAATTTCAGGACTAGATCTTAAAATTTTTTCAAGATTAGATAGTGAAAGACTAAAATTAATCAAAATTAATTTTAAATTTTAGAAAATATTTTAGATCTAAGACCTATTATATGATCATGGCATGTTATTAAATTAGAAATTAAAAATCTAAAGAAGAAACTAAAACATATTGACCACATCAACAAGTATATATACTACATCTAATACATGTATGAAAATAATAGATCAGATCTATTATCTATGCAAGTTAGACATTCTAACTAGCTGATCCAGGCTTGAGGATGAAGTTGTGAGCTGCACACATGTCCGACATCTAGGAGTCATCCACACGAGCCCATAAACCATGATCAAAAGTTCAATGCAGGAAATCAGCACAGTATGCTAGTATTGTGTTGATCCTTCCTTGACGGTCAATTTGGAACCACCTTCTTCAAATATTGAACTCTCTAATTTTTAAAAGGAAAGAAAAAAGATTTTAAACCTAAGACACCTCTCAAAAATCTCTAAAGAAGGAGAAAAAGATCAAAGAAAAATCCTAGAAGAAGAACCCTTCTTCTTCTTCTTTGTTCTCTCACCTAGACACCTAGATTGGTGTCTATGAAATCTCCATGCTCTAATACTCTTTCTTCCTGATTGCACACCCCAAAGGTCTCTCAATGATTTAGAATATAACAAAAAATTAGTCCAAAATTCATCCTATATAGAGAGATATAGAGGAGTCCTTTTTTAGGTTAAATACGTAGATAAGGAATGTCCAAATTAGGCAAGACAAGGGGCGCCCAACTCTTGGGCGCCCCCTCCTTTTCTACTATGGACCACTAGATTTTGTCATACAAAAACCTCTCTAAAAACCATGAAAATTCTAGAAAAGATCTGGGTGAAATCGGTGCACTATAGGAAGAGTTTTGGTTTCCTAAAATTCTATCTCATAGAATTTGAAATTAAAATCAATTCCTACTTTGACTTGGTCCACACTTAATATACCATGTAAGAAAGAAAGAGGAGGACTTTGGGATGTGGTGGGCTTCTCTTGGGCATGGATAATTCATACAAAATCAAAGGAGGCATGAAGGGTGGGCATTGGGACTAAGGTGGCGCAAGGAGAAAAGTTCCTAGTTTTACTAGGATTCTTATTTTGACTTGGTACGACATGGTTTGTAAAATCAAATCAATCCAGAATTAATTCAATCTAATTAAATTAGATTCTAAACTAATTAAAAACTTAATTAAATTAGATTAAATTAGATTTAATTTTGATTTAATTTTTTAATCAAATTAAAAAATTGGGTTGATCCAAGTCCTAGTTAAACTAGGACTAGTTCTTTCTTGCACTTGGCTTATCTAATAAACTAATTGGACTTGATTCAATCAAGTCCAAACTAAATTTAATTAAATTATATTTAATTAGACTTAATCTTAGCTCTTTGGCTTAATTAAATTAAGCAAATTAGCAATCTAATTGCTAATCGATCCTCCTACAATACTTGCACTAGGTTAAACATCAATCGTATTGATTGTTTAATCCTAGAACAATTCTTAATCATTGATCAACCATCCAATTGGATCGTGAACTCTAATGTGTGTGACCTCATAGATCTGAACCTAAGTTGGTAGTGCAACAATAAATTTTTGTACTAATCGAAGTGATCATCTAGCAATGGTATCCGACGGTCGGATAGATCGAATGTGTAGAACAACATCCTTAGAACCCATACGGATATAGTTTTCATATAATTCATCCCCTTGATCAAAATGCTTATAGGACACCTCAAAGTTTAACTATCAACTCTGATAAGGTTGTCCATATTGTATTTCAAAATATCAAATTCATTTAATGGATTATCCTGGTTAAGGTTTTGCTATATTGAAATATATTGATACATTTTTCTCCAACTCTTGGAGTGGTCAATTCTATCTTGATCACACTCTGACTTCATAAGTACTTGACTGTGCCCAGAAGCCTTTCGTTACTAAATTAAAAATTCAGTTAGTCTAGTACCAAAGCATAGTGAGTTGCTTATAAGTCAATAAGGTGATCTCAGATCTAAGGGACACTTATACCTATATCCCATCAAAGATATTTTTGATAGCAGAATGCTTTGGAGTTGGTCACGTTCAATAATAATGTATCCATACATCTCACCTGTATGCGATACCAGTGTCTCCACGCTCCTTGGTTAAGAGGACAACCAACTTATATAGCATACAATGATCTATGCTCGATAGACACTGTCGTCCTAATTAACAGTCTATCATTTGATCGTAAATAGATTTAAGGACTAATCGATGAATCCTCTCTTTATCGAAGCTAAATAGTCTTAAGGACTTCATTACAATAATGAAGTTTATTAGAAGATGAATACTTTATGATAAAAAATATCAAAAATATATTTTATTTATTAATGAATCAATTATAGATATAATGTAGCTCAACCATCAATAAGCTAACGATTGACTTTGGGACACATTTTTCAACAACTCCCACTTATCCTAAAGCCACTCAGCGTATTATCTAATACCCATCTTCGACTTGTAATTGTCGAACTTCTTTATAGCAAGGGCTTTAGTGAAGGGGTCGGTCAGGTTCTTCTTTTCATCAATCTTCTGAAGATCGACGTCACCTCGATCCATGATATTTCAGACCAAATGAAAGTGGCACAAGATGTGCTTTGTCCATTAGTGTGTCTTTGGTTTCTTTGCCTAAGCTATGGCACTAGTGCCGGTGTAATTGAGTAGGACTGGACCATCTAGGAAGGATGCTACTCCGAGCTTGGTGATAAACTTTCTCAGCCACACAGCTTCTTTCGTGGCATCTGATGCTGCAATATACTCTGCTTCGCAAATAGAGTCTGCCATAGTATGCTACTTGAAACTCTTCCAATAGATTGCTCCACTATTTAGAGTAAAGATATATCTCGACATGCTTCTACTATCATTATGGTTAGATTGAAAGCTGAAGTCTGTAAACCCCATAAGTTTCAGATCTGATTCACCATAAACCAACCATTGGTCCTTAGTATTTTTAAAAAACTTAAGGATGGTTTTAACTATTTTTCAGTAATTTTTTCTAGGGTCAGACTGGTATCTACTCACTACTCCTAATGAGTATGCCACATCTGATCTCATACATATCATAGTATACATGATAGATCCCACCGTCGAAGCATATGGGACTCTACTCATATGCTCTCTCTTCAGGAGTTGTTGGACAATCCTTCTTAGAGAGAGAAATTTCATGGCTTATTAGAAGATAGCCTCTTTTAAAATTCTTTATGCTAAACCTCTTCAGCACAGTATCTATGTATGTGGTCCTAGATAACCTAAGCATCCTTTTAGATCTATCCCTATAGATCTTCATCCCTAGGATGTAGGATGCTTCATCCAAAACCTTCATGAAGAACTATGATGACAACCAGATTTTTGTTTCCTACTGTGCGGGGATGTCATTCCTGATTAAGAGAATGTCATCCATGTACAATACAAGGAATACCACTACTGGATCATTTGTCCATTTATAAATACAGGGCTCTTCTCTATTATTAATGAAGCCATACATTTTGATCACCTTATCAAAATGTATGTTCCAACTCCGAGATGCCTGCTTCAATCCATAAATGGATCTCTAAAGCTTGCACACCTTGGACTCATCTGTAGATGTGAACCCCTCAGGTTGTGTCATATACACCTCTTTGATCAGCTCTCCATTTAGAAAAGTTGTCTTTACATCCATCTATCAGATCCCATAGTCCAGATGGGCAGCTATCACAAGCATTATTCAAATGGATTTGAATATTGCCACAAGGAAGAACGTCTCGTCATAGTCAATACCATAACATTAACGATATCTCTTGACAACTAGACAGGCTTTATAGGTCTCCACCTTTTCATCTGTACTTCTTTTTCTTTTGAAGATCTATTTACATCCAATGGATTTAACCTCTTCGGGTGGATCAACCAATGTCCACACATCGTTGATCTTCATGGACTCCATTTCAGATTTTATGATCTCAAGCCATTTCTCAGAATCGAGTCTCTGTATAGCATCCACATAAGTGATCGGATCCTCATCATTCTCATCAAGTTTGATGGGATCACGATCCTGGATCAAAAAATCATAGTATCTATCTGGATGACGTAGTACCTTATCGGATCACCTAAATGATGCAGGTACACTAGGCTTTGGATCTGATCTAATTAAACCTGACTCAAGTTCAGTTATAGATATTAGTTTTTCTACTTACTAAACTTCATCAAGTTCAACCTTAGAGGCAATAGCTCCTTCATCAAGAAATTTTTTTTCCAAAAAGATTGTCTTAAGACTGACAAACATATTTTGTTCATCAGTATGGTAGAAATAGTATCCTTTGGTCTCTTTTGGGTGCCCTATAAATGTGAACTTGTCAGACCTAGGTCCAAGTTTACTTGTAACTAACCATTTGACATAAGTCGGGCACCCCCAAACCTTAAGGTATAGGCCGAGACAATCCCCAAATCCCATAAGGCTAGATTTCAGTGTATTGTTAGATATATGTGCCCTAGAAGCCAGAATTGGCTGACACTTGTAATACACTTCTAGGGGCAAAATTATAATTTTGACTATAATTAATGAAATGGGTTATTTTCTATCACACATGTGTATTTAGTGTCTGTGATACATCCTTTGAGTTAATGGTAATGATAATTCATATTTTCAAGAGTTGAAAATTTAAGACATGAATAATCATTATTAACTCATAAACAGCTCCCGACCATAGGATCATCACGAGGATGGTGATTGATCCGGAAGGTTGGTGTACGATCGCTTCTCTTTAGTAGATGAGTCTTGAGTCTACGGTGTGGAGACACCGGAGCGAGAGTACAGGTACTCGTTAGAGAACGAGGGCACTGAGCGTGACCACCTCGAGTAGTCATTAGGAAGTCTACCTTCTCGTCAATGACTGACTCGATGCTGCAGTAGTGTGTCTGGTTCTTTGACCTGAGATGCATCGGCAGTTCACCTTGAGGGTGTTATAGTTTGACTACACCATTACTCGGTCTCCTAGCCATATGGAACCCTGAGGTGTATGTTGGCTATGACATGTTCATTGTAGGAACTGGATTGCATCAAGATGGGATCTATCTACCTCGGTGGTAGAGGAGTAGCCCTATGATGATCATGAGAATCAAGTCCAGAAGCCCATGGCCATGGCAGAGTGAAATAATAGAAAGAGTTTCTATTTAGATTTTCACATTGGACTCGAATCGAATGATTACATCATATGACAGAGACTAGGGTTTGACGAGTTCACCTTAACCCTAATCTGATCGGGGCTCAAGATAGAAGAACTTGAATCACACAGGTAGCTGCACCAAGAGGTTCGCATTCAGCTCTGATGGGTTGCCACCATATACTGCTAGGTGTCACTGGTGGATTTTGGGAGCAATTAGAATGATTTAGATGATCGATCATTCTAGCTGTTCGAATCAGAAGAGTTCTGATCCATCGAAAGGAGTTTCGATGATGTCTATGATAGAGATCATGACATATCCCATTACCATACAGAACTGAACCTAACTGGGTCACACAAACAAGGGTTTGAATCTGGTGATCATCAATTGAACTGATCTAGTTCAATTGATCTGAATGAGATTCAATTAGGTTCAAGGAAATCGTGCTAGCACTCGATTGAACCTAACGTTCTTCTTTTACTATCATAAATAAGTTGTCCTGACTGAGCCAAAGGAGTTTGTGCTCAATCAGAGGCCTTCATATGGTCTGACTGGAGGTTGTCCAAGTCAGAATAGGTTGTCTTATTTGTAAGACATTACCTGCCATTTTTGGTCACCTGCCATTTCTTGTTCTTTGACTTTGGTCAAAAGTCTACCTTTGACTGGTCAAACGTTGACCATTGACCCTTTGACTTTTGACCACATGTCATGCACCTATTGGAGAGCTGGTGGGGGCCTGTCCCCCTGCCAGAACCTGGCAAGGAGAAGGGCGCACGCCAAGGGTGGCGTGAGCCCAAGTAGGAGGCGCCTAGGAGTCCTTGTTGGACAAGGACTCCACCTCCCTTTTGGATTCCAATCAGAGTTCTACTAAGAATCCAGTTTGACTGGTCTTAGGCGCCCTCTAAGGAGGAATCCAGGGGTCTCTATTCCAACCAATCAGATTTAGATCTGATTTCACAAAGGGTTGTGATTGGTTGAGAGGAAGAGGAGTTGGATCACAAGAGGTCTATAAATAAGACCCTGCGCCCAACCCTAATTCCAATGCTATTAGATACGCCCCAAGGCTGCCTCTCCCCTCCTTCTCCATGCCATAGTCTCTTCTCCTCTTGCTCTCCACGTCCAAAAGGTGTTTTGGACTTAGTTTGGTGCGATTCAGATCAAGGAAAGGCGATCAAAAGCAAGAAGGCTGCGCTGCTGCAAAAGGACGACTGCAGATCTTCAAAAGAGTTTTGAAGATCCTCCAGATCAGATCCAGATCTGATTTTTGGAGGTGTGATAGAGAAGAAGAGGATCTCCAGATCCAACCCGAGTGGATACCGGTAGAGGCCAGGCGCTTGCGTGGCTAAGATCCAGAACCTTCCGCTGCAATCAGGATCATCTACAGGGTAATAGGATTACCCAAATCAGGTAAATTAAATTTGATTTAATTTATCTTATTTTATTTTATTTATTAAAATAATAAGAATCAGATCTGAAACATATCAAGATCTGATTGAGATCAAGAGAAAATTTTTGAAATATATCTCTTGATCTAATCAGATCTGGACGAACCTGGACCGGGAAATCAGGATTTCCCTTCAACTGGTATCAGAGCCATGGTTCTAAATTGTTTAGATCTGATTTTAATTTTATTTTAATTAGAAAATAAAGTGATTTCAGATGTCACATGAGATGTGATCAGATCTGAAATCAGAAAAATTAAAATTAAATGATTTGGATCTAAGAACATGAAGATATGCATGACTAGTTCTAGAATAGAATAGTTCTATAGAATAGTTTTGCATGTCTTTGATTTAATCTGATTAAATCATATTTTAGATCTTCTTATTTACTATTTTCTGATATTATAAGTGTTATAATAACATCTGATAAACAGCAAATAAAAATTATTTAATTTTAAATATCATATGAGATATGATAGATGCATGACTAGACTAGTTGTAGAATAGTTCTACATAATTGTCTAGATTAGAATTTATTTTGATTAGATCAATTTAAATCTAATTTTTTAGATTATTATGTGATAATTTAGATCTGAAAACATGCATGATTTGATACATGAGATGTATGCAAAATATGCCTTGATTAGATCTAAATTTGTATATGAGATATATGATATAGATCTATAACTGTTTTGTAGATTTACATGTTCCTGATTAAGGCGTTCCTCTTGGCCGTCCGGTCATAAGAACGAAGAAGGGTTTAAAGGCCCTCTCTTCCCATTCGATGGGGTGTTCTTATGACGTGTAGGGGTGCTGCGTGTTCGTCCTTAATCAGAAACCCAAAACTTACTTTCTGCAAAACCCTAGATCCTGAAACCCTAGGATTTATTGTGCATATTTTGTTTATGAACCCAACTTAATTAAGAATTAAGTTTATGGAATATTAATTAGGTCTAAAATTGAGAATTTCAGATCTAAGACATATTCATAATACTGGGTTCGGGCTTGGGTAGCTCAATTAGGTCTAAGCGGTTGATCAAACCGAATCAAGAGTTGGTTAGATGGGATCAACAATGCTTAAATTGACCAGCCTAATAGGATTAAGTCTGGGTCAAGATCGAGTCACGATCAAGCAAGACCTAATTAGGCTCAGAGGTTAGAGTCTGGATTGTAGGCTAACCCAATTGGTTCTGACTCAACAATTTGGTGTCTAAGGTAAGTTTGGCACAGACGACCGACTGGTTTTTAATTGGAAGCTACTCGACCTGAATGCGTTCTTGTGCGAGTTAACGGCATATTCCTTCCACCGGTCTCACTTACCTGGCCATATCTGTTGACACAGTTCTGATCTGAGGTGGTCAATAATCCGAGCTGACCCATGCCACTAGGTTAGTCATAATTGTTATGACTAAGCCAAGTCTAGTTTAATGAGACCTGAATCAATTCTCCCTAAGAAAAGATTAAGTCCGAGGTCTTCCACCATTGTAGACGTGCGGGCCCTTCCCGGGGTTGATTGTTCTCGGCTGGATACAGTGGCTCAGTTGCACCGGGAAGACGCAACCATGTCTATTAGGCATTGGATGCTATGGGCTGGAGGATGAGTTGGGCTCAATATTTCCGGATACGGTGAGAGACCCAATTAGGAACCCAGTCTATGCAAATGGTGGGTCTGACTTAACTAAGGAGTGGATCAATATTCCGGATACGGTGAGATTCATGAATTAGAGACCAAGTTTGGGTGCACCATGATTAGAGAATCATTGAACAAGAGTTGTTCACTCATTGGCTAACCCATCACCAATAACTGTTAGGTGAGGTGATGAGTCAGTTGGTGAGACCGCACCACCCACTAGAAATCATCAATCGCGGAGATTTTCGCATCTCTACAGAGGGAGTGTAGGGATCCGAGAAAATAGTGGGAGCTAATTTGTTTAAAAATAAAATCCCTAAACAAATTGGTCAAGTCAAAATTACAGTATCTAACTAGAATCTTTGACTCTCTACAGGAAAATGTCTGCGTCCAACCCACTGGCACGTATCCTAGACACACATAGACTGACTGGACCCAATTATAAAGATTGGCTCAGGAACTACAAAATTGTTTTGGGTTCAGAGAAGTTAACACATGTTTTGGACCAGGACCCTCCCACCTTACCAGCTCGTCCATCCACTGAACAGAGAGCGTCTCTGGAAAAATGGATTGACGAAGACAATAAGGCCAGATACTACATGTTGGGCTCGATGTCTGATGAGCTCCAGCGCCAACATGAAGATATCGGGACTGCTCGCCAAATGTTGGCTCACCTGCAGGAGATGTTTGGTGAACAGAGTCGCGCAGCCAAATATCAAGTCACGAAATGACTTTTTAAGGCTAAGATGCGTGATGGGCAGTCAGTCCAAGATCACTGTCTGACAATGATCAAGGACATGGAAGAGCTTGAGAAGCTCGGTGTGAAGTTGGACTTGGATTTGCAGAACGATATTATTCTGCAATCCTTGACTGATGCATATGGGCAATTCATCATGAATTACCACATGCATAAACTTCAAAATTCCTTGGCCGAGTTGATGAATATGCTGGTTACCGCTGAGCTTTCTATGAAAGGTTCTAAAGGCTCAGTTCTTGCTATGGAACGGACTTCTTCCAAAAGAAAGTCTTATGGAAAGAAAAAGAAGTCTGTGAAAAAGCAAAAGGTAGAAGGATCAAAGAAGAAGAAGGCAGAACCGAAGAAGAAGGTCGATGGCAAAGGAAAGTGTTTCCATTGCAACAGCGACGGCCATTGGAAGCGGAACTGCCCTACTTACCTGGCCACCCTGAAGAACAAGAAGGAAGGTCCTTCTGGAGGTATGCTCGTTATTGAGTCTAACCTTACGGTTTCTTCTGCATCCAGTTGGGTGCTTGACTCTGGTTCTAGTGCTCATCTGTGCACTTCTATGCAGGGTCTTGAGGATAGCAGGAGGCTGAGGGATGGAGACATGATCCTACGCGTCGGTAATGGAGCAAGAGTTGCTGCAGTAGCCGTGGGAACATACCCTCTGCGATTACCATCTGGTTTAGACTTAGTTTTAAAAGACTGTTATTATGTGCCTGCAGCTAGCAGGAATTTGATTTCTGTTTCATGCTTAGCACAAGAAGGTTATGTGATCACCTTCTTTAAGGACCATTGTAACATTCTTTATGAAAGAAATAAAATTGCAAATGGTTTCCTTGTTAATGGTCTTTATCAGTTGCATATTGATGTACCTGTTTTAACTATCGAGCAAAACGTGAATGCCAAACGACCTAGGGATAGTCCAAACGACAGATATCTATGGCACCTGAGATTAGGTCATATAGCAGAAGATAGGATTAACAAATTGGAGAAAAATGGGCTATTGAGTCCATTGACTTTTGAGTCATATCCAACTTGTGAATCTTGTCTTCAAGGCAAAATGACTAAACTCCCTTTTGTTGGACATGGGGAGAGGGCCACAGATCTCCTTGCCCTAGTACATACTGATGTGTGCGGCCCATTCGATGTGCCGGCTAGAGGCAATTTTGTCTACTTCATTACCTTTACCGATGATCTGTCTAGGTATGGGTATGTGTATCTTATGAGACATAAGTCTGAAGCCTTTGAAAAGTTCAAAGAATTCAGACATGAAGTAGAAAAACAAACTGGAAAACCCATTAAGGTTCTTCGATCAGATCGAGGAGGTGAATACCTTAGCCGGGAATTCCTAGACTATCTTAAGGAAAATGGCATAGTCTCTCAATGGACTCCACCAGGAACACCTCAACTCAACGGGGTTTCAGAACGGAGAAATCGGACTCTATTGGATATGGTTCGATCCATGATGAGCTTCACAGACCTCCCAGATTTTCTTTGGGGACATTCATTATTAACTTCAATCTATTTACTGAATAGGGTTCCCTCTAAAACCGTTCCTACCACACCGTATGAGATATGGCACGGTAAGAAACCAAGTCTGAGTCATCTCAGAATTTGGGGTTGTCCGGCTTATGTCAAAAGACAACAAGCGGACAAGTTAGAGTTTAGGTCCTTTAGAGCTCGATTCATAGGATATCCTAAAGAGTCATTAGGATACTATTTCTACATTCCAGAAGACCACAATGTGATTGTGAGTCGACATGCCATATTTCTTGAAAAATAGTTTATTCAAGATAGTGGCATTGGAAAGCAGATTAAGCTTGATGAGAAAGTCTCACAAGCAGAACGAGCTAAGGACCAAGTGGAACCAAATCAGGTTGAGCCAATAAGAACACTACCTCCTCCACCTCGTAGATCGGAAAGAGTTTCCCGTCCCCCTGAAAGATACTTAGGTATTATTTCAGAGGATGTAGAGGAAATGTTCCTCATAGGTAATGGTGCTCATGGTGATGATCCCAAAACCTACAACGAGGCGATATCAGATATCGACTCCGAGAAATGGCTTGAGGCAATGAAGTCAGAAATTGACTCGATGCACTCAAACCAAGTCTGGACCTTGGTAGATCCACCAGAAGGTATAGTACCTATTGGGTGTAAATGGATCTTCAAGAGAAAGATTGGTGCAGATGGGAATGTGGAGACATTCAAGGCTAGACTGGTGGCAAAAGGTTATAGTCAACGTGAAGGCATTGACTATCAGGATACCTTTTCCCCGGTAGCTATGCTAAAATCCATCCGCACATTGCTTGCTGTTGCAGCCTATTTCGATTATGAAATATGGCAAATGGACGTGAAAACGGCATTCCTAAATGGATATCTTGAGGAAGATATCTATATGGAACAGCCGCTAGGTTTCACATCCAGTGATACTGATCACAAGGTTTGCAAGCTGCAAAGGTCCATATATGGACTTAAGCAAGCATCTCGGAGCTGGAACACTCGTTTCAATGATGTGATCAAAAAGTTTGGTTTCATCAAAAATGAAGAGGAACCATGTGTTTTCAAAAGGGTCAGTGGGAGCGCTGTTGTCTTCCTCGTATTGTACGTGGATGACATCCTCCTTATTGGGAATGATATTCCCATGTTGACATCAGTCAAGATGTGGTTGTCCAAGGAATTCTCCATGAAAGACCTAGGTGAAGCATCCTTTATTCTAGGAATTAAGGTCTATAGGGATAGACCGAATAGGATGCTAGGACTTTCACAGAAGATGTACATAGAGGAAGTACTAAAGAGGTTTAGTATGGAAAACTCTAAGAGGGGATTAATACCCTTCAGACATGGTATTCATCTTTCCAAGAAGATGTGCCCCAGCACACCTGAGGAAATAGAACGCATGAGCAAGATCCCTTATGCTTCTGCAATAGGGAGCCTCATGTATGCCATGCTATGTACACGACCTGATATAGCCCATGCTGTGAGTGTCACAAGCAGATATCAGTCAAATCCAGGTGAAGAACACTGGACTTCTGTGAAATGTATCCTTAAGTACTTGAGAAGAACTAAGGATATGATGTTGGTCTTTGGTAATGGAGAACTCCAAGTTCAGGGATACACAGACTCGGACTTCATGTCCGATATAGATGATCGAAAGTCGACATCTGGAAGTCTGTTTGTGTGCAATGGTGGAGCTGTCAGCTGGAAGAGTTCCAAGCAAACTGTGATAGCAGATTCCACCATGGAAGCAGAATATATAGCTGCATCAGAGGCTGCAAAGGAAGCATTCTGGTACAAGAAGTTTGCTGCAGAAATTGGAGTAATGCCATCAGATGCCATTCCTCTTTACTGCGACAACAATGGCGCCATAGCCCTTGCTAAGGAGCCGAGGTCTCACCAGAAGTCCAAGCACATTGAGCGGCGATATCATCTCATCCGCGATTACCTTGAGAAAGGTTACGTTGAGGTCAAGAGAGTCAACTCCACAGATAATGTGGCAGACCCACTTACAAAGCCGTTGGGCCAGCAGAAGATCGAAGCCCACCTTGAGAAGATGGGACTTAGACTTGTAGCCAATTGGCTTTAGGACAAGTGGGAGATTGTTAGATATATGTGCCCTAGAAGCCAGAATTGGCTGACACTTGTAATACACTTCTAGGGGCAAAATTATAATTTTGACTATAATTAATAAAATGGGTTATTTTCTATCACACATGTGTATTTAGTGTCTGTGATACATCCTTTGAGTTAATGGTAATGATAATTCATATTTTCAAGAGTTGAAAATTTAAGACATGAATAATCATTATTAACTCATAAACAGCTCCCGACCATAGGATCATCACGAGGATGGTGATTGATCCGGAAGGTTGGTGTACGATCGCTTCTCTTTAGTAGATGAGTCTTGAGTCTACGGTGTGGAGACACCGGAGCGAGAGTACAGGTACTCGTTAGAGAACGAGGGCACTGAGCGTGACCACCTCGAGTAGTCATTAGGAAGTCTACCTTCTCGTCAATGACTGACTCGATGCTGCAGTAGTGTGTCTGGTTCTTTGACCTGAGATGCATCGGCAGTTCACCTTGAGGGTGTTATAGTTTGACTACACCATTACTCGGTCTCCTAGCCATATGGAACCCTGAGGTGTATGTTGGCTATAGCATGTTCATTGTAGGAACTGGATTGCATCAAGATGGGAATCTATCTACCTCGGTGGTAGAGGAGCAGCCCTATGATGATCATGAGAATCAAGTCCAGAAGCCCATGGCCATGGCAGAGTGAAATAATAGAAAGAGTTTCTATTTAGATTTTCACATTGGACTCGAATCGAATGATTACATCATATGACAGAGACTAGGGTTTGACGAGTTCACCTTAACCCTAATCTGATCGGGGCTCAAGATAGAAGAACTTAATCACACAGGTAGCTGCACCAAGAGGTTCGCATTCAGCTCTGATGGGTTGCCACCATATACTGCTAGGTGTCACTGGTGGATTTTGGGAGCAATTAGAATGATTTAGATGATCGATCATTCTAGCTGTTCGAATCAGAAGAGTTCTGATCCATCGAAAGGAGTTTCGATGATGTCGATGATAGAGATCATGACATATCCCATTACCATACAGAACTGAACCTAACTGGGTCACACAAACAAGGGTTTGAATCTGGTGATCATCAATTGAACTGATCTAGTTCAATTGATCTGAATGAGATTCAATTAGGTTCAAGGAAATCGTGCTAGCACTCGATTGAACCTAACGTTCTTCTTTTACTATCATAAATAAGTTGTCCTGACTGAGCCAAAGGAGTTTGTGCTCAATCAGAGGCCTTCATATGGTCTGACTGGAGGTTGTCCAAGTCAGAATAGGTTGTCTTATTTGTAAGACATTACCTGCCATTTTTGGTCACCTGCCATTTCTTGTTCTTTGACTTTGGTCAAAAGTCTACCTTTGACTGGTCAAACGTTGACCATTGACCCTTTGACTTTTGACCACATGTCATGCACCTATTGGAGAGCTGGTGGGGGCCTGTCCCCCTGCCAGAACCTGGCAAGGAGAAGGGCGCACGCCAAGGGTGGCGTGAGCCCAAGTAGGAGGCGCCTAGGAGTCCTTGTTGGACAAGGACTCCACCTCCCTTTTGGATTCCAATCAGAGTTCTACTAAGAATCCAGTTTGACTGGTCTTAGGCGCCCTCTAAGGAGGAATCCAGGGGTCTCTATTCCAACCAATCAGATTTAGATCTGATTTCACAAAGGGTTGTGATTGGTTGAGAGGAAGAGGAGTTGGATCACAAGAGGTCTATAAATAAGACCCTGCGCCCAACCCTAATTCCTAAGTGAATGCAATTAGACCCCACGCCCCAAGGCTGCCTCTCCCCTCCTTCTCCATGCCATAGTCTCTTCTCCCCTTGCTCTCCACGTCCAAAAGGTGTTTTGGACTTAGGTTGGTGCGATTCAGATCAAGAAAAGGCGATCAAAAGCAAGAAGGCTGCGCTGCTGCAAAAGGACGACTGCAGATCTTCAAAAGAGTTTTGAAGATCCTCCAGATCAGATCCAGATCTGATTTTTGGAGGTGTGATAGAGAAGAAGAGGATCTCCAGATCCAACCCGAGTGGATACCGGTAGAGGCCAGGCGCTTGCGTGGCTAAGATCCAGAACCTTCCGCTGCAATCAGGATCATCTACAGGGTAATAGGATTACCCAAATCAGGTAAATTAAATTTGATTTAATTTATCTTATTTTATTTTATTTATTAAAATAATAAGAATCAGATCTGAAACATATCAAGATCTGATTGAGATCAAGAGAAAATTTTTGAAATATATCTCTTGATCTAATCAGATCTGGACGAACCTGGACCGGGAAATCAGGATTTCCCTTCAAAATTGCGTTTTTATATAATTAAGAGAATCTTATTGATTTCCTTATCTTATCATTTCATAATCAGTTTACAACAAGAGCTCGTGGCTTTCATCTTTTGTAAAGTGACTTAGTCATTTACAGAGTAGCTCAGTTGAATATTCTATTACTAACTTTGAAGATTTTCTCTTAAGTCAACCTTTTTATTCTATTTTTATTTATATGACCTAGTCTATAGTGCCATAAATAGATATCTGACACACTATCTAAACTAGGATGCTTGCCAGTTGAATAGACTACGTTAATAGGTTGTGATGGCAAATACAAACCATTATTCAAATATCCACAAAAAATAGTACCACCATTCATAATGATATTATAAATTTATTTTTTTATTGATATTTCATAATTATTTTTGGCCAGAAGGCCTTCAAAAAAAAACCTAGGACAGAAATGACAATCACTAAGAACAATGGTATGGAACTCAAATACAAGTTTCAGAATTTCTAAAGCTAGAACTAGAACTGATCTTCCATCTCAACGTTCAGAAACCTTTAACCTTGCTTGAATCTCCTACTGACCTACAACTCCTGTAATAAATTATAAATATGATAAGGGCTACCGATATCCAATACCTAGTCAGTAATATCATAAATAGAGAAAATGCAAGAAGTTATCATATAAATATCTTGCCCAGCAACTGCTTGCTTCTTTCTCTACCTGTTCGGATCCAGAGAGATAATATACTAAGGATAGTTTCTCTTTCAGTGCTCCCACTTCTTGCATAAGAAGCATTCGGCTAGACTCTTATTGAGCTTAATCTTTCTGATCTGGTCCTGCATAGATGTCCCAACCTGAACTTGCACCTTCTTAGCTTTTTTCTTCTTGTTCTTCTTTTCTTTCCTAAAGGATCGAGAACCAGAAGACAAACCTCCCACTATATTCACTGACTTCTTTTGGAGTTAGTGATCTTTCTCAAAGTTCTGAAGCAACTCCAGTAACCCGTGGTAGTCTACTTCAGGCTTTGTCATTCTAAAATGAGTAAGAAATAGGAGAAAAAACTTGGACAATGAGTTTAGTATTGCATCCTTCCCAAGCTATTAATGCAAGAGAAAGCCGAGCTTGCTCAATCGCTCTATTAGTTCGATCATGTACAATACATGATCAGTGATAGAGGCACTGTCCTGCATCCTGATGTTGAAGATGGCACAACTAGTCTTATGCCTCTCCATATCATCGGGTGTGCCAAAGAAATCCTCCAACACTTGAAGCATGTCTTTTGGCTAAGCCATCTCAAATCTACGACTGAACTCATCCCTTATAGCAGCCAGCATAATGTAGTGCACTATAGTCCGATCACTAAGCCACTTCTAATAAGTATCTCTGACTGTTCCATGTGCATTGATAGCTGGCTCCTCCGATGCAGGATCTATTAATACATATAGGATCTGTTCATGCTCCAAGATAATTTTTAACTTTCGGTATCAACTACTAAAGTTGAATTCCACTAACTTATCATTGTCTAACAATGACCAAAGTGATAGGAAAGTGGCCATATCTGCATAAAGAAAAATCATAATCTAATTAATAATTGATTCAATAAACATAATGATTTAGACTTTAATCAAAAGATTCTTTCATTATTTTATTTGAATTGGTAGCCTCTACCTTCAATTCAAGGAATTATCCTAATTTCTTAGTGGGTACTAGAATCCACATAGACTGCACATAAGCCCAACTTTGGTTGGTCAATCCATGTACATCTAAGAGTAGGTTCATAATCAATTATTTTTTAAAATAATTTTTAGTAATTAAATTTTGTTTTAGTCCCTAATTAGTAGGCTTTAGCCCCCACTAAAAAGGTCCAGTTAGGTCCAACCATTAACATGACCATACTTGGCTCATCAAACCAATGAATGATTAGGCCCAACTTTGGTTGGCCAACCTAACCACCATTTAGAAAGATGCAGCTAAAATATCACATAATAAATGATAATTTTATTAGATTTAATTTGAAGATGAGAGAAGGTCAGATGAATCAGCTTGTCATGATCCTTCCACTGACTTCACCAAGTCAGCTTAAAGGAGACCATTAATAGGCTGGTCTAGGAGCACCTAAATGAGCCAAACTGATTTACCTAGCTGACATGGGTCAGCTCAAACAGTCAAGTAATTCGATCAAAACATAATTTCACCAAGAGACCAGGTAAGTTCGATCAGTGGGAGGGTCTGCCAAAACTTACCTTAGACACCATAAAAAATGGTCAGATAAGCGGACTGCCAATTAAAGACCACCGATCTAGTTTACCTTAGATACCAACTAGTTTAATTTATTTTAATTAGATCAATCTAACAGTTCGTGCTAGACCACGTAGCCAAGAATCAAGTCTATCTTGGGTCTCATTATAGACATGAACTTGACCAACTATAACTATTGTAATTGATCTAAAGAATTCTTGATCTAATCTAAGACAATAATTGATTAGATTTAGTCAATTCTCTAATTAAGTCTATTCTTTAATCTAACCCTAGGTATAACCCAATTAATGGACCTAATCCCCACTAATCTATTTAATCCAATGTGTTATGATTTGTTTCTTAGGATCTTCAATTCACAATCTTAGTTTCTAATCAAAAAACTTCTTAATTCTTAATTAAGTTTTGGGCTGAGGGTTAGGGTTCAGCTTTTCAAAAATAATTTTTATGTTTATAAAATATTTTTACAACATGATTCTATCAACTAAGTTGCATATTTGATTCATAATCAATATGCAAGTAAAATAAGCATGAAACTACTTTAGATCTAATCTAAACAAGTTCATGTAATTAAAATAATTTCAACTATAATCAATCATAAATTTTCTTAGATCAAATCTAACATAATTATGATGATTAAAATTAGATTAAAATATTTTTAATTAGATCATAAAATATCTTAGATCTAATCTAAAATTTTATGATCAATATTTTAGATCAGCACGTACAAGGATAATCTTTCCACTGTAAGGGATAAATCTTACAGCAGGATAATCTTATAGCAGTCTGTGCAATCTAAAAATTTTATTTTTAGATTTAATAATAAGATTATAAATTTGATCTAATCTAAGAAATAATCTAAACATGCTTAAATAATTATGTAATGAAGAACCTATGCTCTGATATCAATTGATAGAACCAGATCTAGGGTTTCAGGGCTAGATCTTGAAACTTTTCAAGATCAAACAACGAAAGACTAAAATTAATCAAAATTAATTTTAAATTTTAAAAAATATACTAGGTCTAAAATTTATTATATAATCATGGCATGTTATTAAATCAAAAATTAAAAATCTAAAGAAGAAACTAAAATATGTTGATCACATCAACATGTATATACACTACATCTAATACAGGTATGAAAATAATAGATCAGATCTATTACCTAAGCAAGTTAGATAATCTAAATTATTGATTTGAGCTTAAGGATAATATTGTGAGCTGCACATGTATCTTATCTCTAGGAGTCATCCACACGAGCCCACGAACCATGATCAGAAGTTCGATGTAGAAAATCAGCACAGTATGCTAGTATTGTATTATTCTTTCTTTGATGGTCAATCTGAAACCACCTTCTTCAAATCTTGGACTTTTTAATTTTGAAAGAAAAAGAAAAGAGATTCTAAACCTGACACATCTATCAAAAATTTCTAAAGAAGGAGAAAATGATTAAAGAAAAATCCTAGCAAAAGAACCCTTCTTCTTATTTTTTGTTCTCTCACCTAGACACCTAGAATGGTGTCTATGAAATCCCCTTGTTCCAATACTCTTTCTCCCTAATTTTTGTACACCCAAAAGGTCTCTCAATGGTCTGGAACATATCCAAAAATCAGCCTAAAATTTATCCTATATAGAGAGATATAGAGGTGTCTTTATCTAGGTCAAATACCTAGACAAGGAATGTCCAAATTGGGTAAGACAAGGGGTGCCCAACTCTTGGGCACCCCCTCCTTCTTTTCTACTGTGGATCATCAGATTTTCTCATACAGAAACCCCTCTAAAAGTTATGAAAATCCCAAAAAAAAATTGGGTGGAATCAGTGCATTATAGGAAGAGTTTTGGTTTTCTAAAATTCTATCTCATAGAATTTGAAATCAAAACCAATTCCTACTTTGACTTGGTCCATACTTAATTTACCATGTAAGAAAGAAAGAGAAGGACTTTGGGATGTGGTGGGCTTCTCTTGAGCATGGAGAATTCATGCAAAATTAAAGGGGGCATGAAAGATGGGCATTGAGACTAAGGTGGCGCAAGGAGGGAAGTTCCTAGTTTTACTAGGATTCTTATTTTGACTTGGTCCAACATGGTTTCTCAAATCAAATCAAACCAGAATTAATTCAACCTAATTAAATTAGATTATAAACTAATTAAAAATTTAATTTAATTAAATTTAATTTTAATTTAATTTTTTAATCAAATTAGAAAATTGGGTTGACCCAAGTCCTAGTTGAACAAGCACTAATTCTTCCTTGCACTTGGCTTATCCAATAAACCAATTAGACTTGATCCAATCAAGCCCAAACTAAATTTAATTAAATTATATTTAATTATACTTAATTTTAGTCCTTTGACTTAATTAAATTAAGTCAATTAGCAATCTAATTACTAATCGATCCTCCTGCAATACTTACACTAGGTTAAACATCAATCGTATTGATCGTTTAACCATAGAATGATTTTTAATCATTGATCAACCATCCGATCAGATCATGAACTCTAATGTACATGATATCATAGGTCTAAATCTAAGTTGGTAGTATAAGAATAAATTTTTATACTAATCAAAGTGACCATCTAGCAATGGTATCGGACGGTCGGATAGGTTGAATATGTAGAATAACATCATTATAACCCATGTGGATATAGTTTTCATATAATTCATCTTCTTGACCAAAATGCTCATAGGATACCTCAGAGTTTATCTATCAACTGTGATAAGATTGTCCACATTGTATTTTGAAATATCAAATTTATCTGATGGATTATCCTAGTCAAAGTTTTGCTATATTGAAATACAGAGATATATTTTTCTCCAATTCTTGGAGTGGTCAATTCCATCTTGATCACACTCTAACTTCGCAAGTACTTGACTGTGCCCAGAAGCCTTCCATTACTAAATTAAAAATTTAGTTAGTTCGGTACGAAAGCATAGTGAGTTGCTTGCAAGTCACTGAGTTAATCTCAGGTCTAAGAGACACTTATACCTATATCCCATCAAAGACATTCTCGATAGCGGAATGCTCTGGAGTTGGTCATGTTCAATGATGATGAACCCATATATCTCATCTATATGCCATAGCAGTATCTTCACACTCCTTGATTAAGAGGACAACCAATCTATATAGTATACAATGACCTATGCTCAATAGATACTGTCATCCTAATTAACAACCTATCATTTGATCGTGAACAGATTTAAGAACTAATCAATAAATCCTCTTTTCATCGAAGCTAAATAGTCCTAAGGACTTCATCACAATAATAAAGTTCGTTAGAAGATGAATACTTTATGATGAAAAAAATACTAAAAGTATTTTTTATTTATTAATGAATCAATTATAGATACAATGTAGCTCAACCATTAACAGACTGACGATTAGCTTTGAAACATATTTCCCAACATATACACCCTACTACAATGAACTTACTATAGCCAATATACATAACAAGGACTCAAATGATTATGGGACCATATTTATGTGTAATCAAATTATAGTAACCTCATTATGAGCGGCCAAAGCACCATAGGTTAAAGAACTATTTATACTATTACAATATCGAGAAGATCACTAATGAGTGTGTAGATATCTATGTTCTCCAACAACTACCTGCACTCTCGCTTAGCGTCATCATATTATAAACTAGAGATTCATCTATCCCAAAGGAAGTAATATGTACTTCGATCTAACTGGATCAATCACCATCCCCGTAATGATCCGTTGATCAAAAATAATTTAAGAATTAATTATACATGTCTCTAATTCTCAATTCTTGAGAATAAGTGTCTTTAAATTATTAATTTCTTGGTTGATTCAAGGATATATTTATACAATAATAAAAATAAAATTAACCATTTTATTGATAAATTAATATTTAAGTATAAAATTATATCCTAGAATTATTATAATGTGTCTACCATATTACCTTATAGGGCAAATATCTAGCAACCTTCCACTTACACTAAAGCTAATTGGCCACTAACCTAAGGCCTCTCTTCTCAAGGTGGACTTCAGTTTTCTGCTTGCTCAACTATTTTGTCAGTAGGTTTGTGACAATATTCATGGAGTCTACTCTTCATACCTTAATGTATTTCTTCTTAAGGTAGTCACGTATAATGTGAAACCGCCGCTCGATGTATTTAGATTTTTTATGAGACCAGGGCTTCTTAGTAAGTGCTATAGCACCATAGTTGTCAAAATATAGGGCAATTGCATATGATGTCATTACATTAAGTTCCATGATGAGTTTCTTATATCAGAAGGCTTTCTTTGCAGCATCCGAGGTAGCGATATTCAGCTTCCATTATTGAATCCATAATGATAGGCTGCTTGAAACTTATCCAACTAATAGCACCACTATTGCATATGAACACACACCCTGATGTAGACCTTCTATCATCAGGGTCAGACATGAAGTTTGAATCAATGTATCCTTTAACTCGCAACTCAAACCCTCCCCCAAAGATCAAGAACAAGTCCTTAGTTCTTCTGAAGTACCTAAGGATGTTTTTCATAGCTATCCAGTGCTTTTTGCCTAGATTCGACTGATACCTACTCCGACGCTCATAACATGGACTATATCAGATTGAGTGCACAATATGGTATACATGAGGCTCCCTATAGCCGAAGCATAAGGGATCCTGCTCATGTGCTGAATATCCTTAGATGTGCTTGGACACATTTTCTTGAAGAGATAGATACCATGCCTAAGGGGTAGGAGTCCATTTTTAGAGTTTTCCATGCAAACCTTTTATGTACTTCTTCTCTATACATTTTCTGTGAAAGGCCAAGCATCCTTTTAGATCATCTCTATAAATCTTTATTCCAAGAATATAGGATGATTCTCTGAGATCTTTTTTAGAGAATTTTTTGGACAATCATCTTTTGATTGAGGTCAACATAGGAATGTCATTCTCTACAAGGAGAATGTCATCCATGTACGGTGTGAGGAATGTGATAGCACTCCTACTGACCATTTTATATACACAAGATTTCTCCTCATTCTTAATAAAATCAAATGATTTGATCGCATCATTCAAACGAGTGTTCCAACTCTGAGAAACCTACTTTAATCTATATATAGATCTTTATAGCTTACAAATTTTATGATCTCCATCACTAAAAGTAAAACTCAAAGGCTGCTTTATATAGATATCTTCCTTAAGATATCCATTTAGAAATATAGTTTTCATTTCCATATGCCATATCTCCTAATCATAGAAATCTATAATGGTAAGTAGTGTACGGATGGATTTAAGAATGGCCATAGGCAAAAAAATATTCTAATAGTCAATGTCTTTGTGTTGACTATAATCTTTTGCCATAAGCCTAGCTTTATAGGTTTCTATCTTACCATCTACACCTATTTTTCTTTTGTAAATCTATTACACCTAATAGATACTATATCCTTTGGTGGATCTACTATGATCCATATGTGGTTCGAGTGCATTGAGTCAATTTTTGACTTCACAGCATTCAACTATTACTTAGAGTCGATGTTAGACATCGTCTCATCATAGGTTTTAGGATTATCTCTATGATCCTTATTTTCTACGAGCAATATTTTCTTAACATCCTCTATAAGCATACCCAAATACCTTTCAAAAGGATGGGAGACACTACTAGCCTTACGATGTAGAGGAGGGACTATATCTACTGGCTTAGTGTTAATGGGTTTGACTGGATCGTCAGATGTTTACTCTTTAGAAACTTTCTCCTCAAGCTCAATCAACCTCCCATTGCCATCATCTTAGATAAACTATTTTTCAAAGAACATGACATATTGACTCACAATCATATTGTAATCATCTAAAAAGTAAAAATAGTATTCTATTGTTGACTCTTTAGGATACCCTATGAAGTGAGCTTTCATAGATCTAGCCTCTAATTTTTTGCTATTTGTCTTTTGATATCAGCTGGACATCCCCAAATCTTAAAATGATCCAGACTCTTTTTTTATCATGCTATATCTCATATGGTGTGGTAGGAATAGATTTAGAAGGAATCCTATTTAATAAGTAAATAAAAAGGCATGTCTCCAAAGATACAAGGGTAAGTAGTGAAGCTCATCATGGATCAGACCATATCTAATAGGATCATGTTGGGGATAAAATAGCTCCTACTGAAGTCCAGTAGGATGTCCGATCTCAGTATGACTTCGCCTAGAGTTGTGATGACTATGATCGAACATCAACTAAGCTGTTCTTCTACTCCAACCTAGTTCGAAGAGGTCGACCTTCAACCCATGTGTGCTAGACGATCTTTCCAATTGCAATTGTTAGCTCTTTTTTAACAACTGTAGAATGCTCCAAAGGCATAATGAACTTCGTCCGAACAAACTTGAATAGTGAAAGAAATTATTAACCAACTGACTCTGGTGCTGGTATTGGTAGAACTCCATTGAGTATCAAATCTCAGCATAGCTTGATTTTGTTTGTTGGTCGACCTCGAAGGCAGTTGAATTTTCTCACTGTGGATGAAAATATATCTCTCCAATTTCATATCAAGCACTCGAGCCAGCCAAATTCCTTTTTGGTCAAATTCTATTCAACCAAATTTCTCTTCAATTGAATTTCTCTACTCCATCTTATGAATGACAGTCGATCTTGAAAGCAGCCAAACTTTCAAGAGCAGCTGGAATAGTGCCAGCAAGTAACCACAAGTTTTGGCAGTCACTTGTCTCGACTTCCAGTCGAACTATTAGAAATAGTGTTCCAAAGCAAATTGTCAGTCTATTGACGGTTGAGCTATATTTTATACATGTATATTAATTATAATTAAATAAAAGTTATTCTAGATTTTTCATCATAAATCTTTCATCTTCTAATGAACTCCTATGTAGTGGTGAAGTCCATAGGATTATTTAGAATCGACAAAGAAGTATTTATCATTTAGTCCTTGAAATTGTTCAAGATCAAATGATACGTTGTTATCAAGGATGGTAACATTTATCGAGTGTAGGTCATTATATGCCATATGGGTTAATTATCCTCTTAACCAAGGAGTATGGAGACACTGATATAGTATGCATGTGAGATGTAAGGATACATCTACACTGAATGTGATCAACTCCAGAGCATTTATGTTATCAAGATTTGCTCTAATGGAATATGGGTATAAGTGTTCCTCCGATCTGAGATCACTATGATGACTTTCAAGTAACTCACTGTGCTTTGGTGCCAAAGTACCTGAATTTTTAATTTAGTGATGAAAGATTTTTGGGCACGATCAAGTACTTGAGGAGTCAATGTGTGAGTCAAGATGGGATTGACCACTCTGGTTCAGGAGCTATGTTCAATTATGTTTTAATTTAGTAAATCCTTAGTCAGGATAGTCCTTATGAGGAGTCATAGGATTGATTATGTTGAGATATAATTTGGATGTACTTTTTAAGATTGATAGTTTAACTCTGAGTCATCCTATACATAGAGGTCAAAAGGATAAATTATGCGGTAATTATATTCACGTAGGTTCTGAGTGTTGCGATTGCGACTATTTGATCTATTTAGATGTCGGGTACCATTGCTAGATGATCACTTTGATTACTATAGAAATTAGTTATTATACTACTAACTTAGATTTGAACCTGCAGGATCACACATACTTGAGAGTCCTACCTGATCTGATGGCTGGTAAAGAGTCCCACTGGACTGGGACTCTATAGTCAAAAGTCCCATAGGACTGGACTGAGACTCTTTGACTGAGAGTCCTACTAGACTAGGACTCTAAGTCCTACCTATCTAAAACTCTGTGATTGAGAGTTTTACTAGTTTGAGACTTTGTGATCATGAGTTTCACTTGTTTAAGACATCGGAATCAAGAGTCCCACTGGTTTGGGACTTTTTGATCAAGAGTTTTATTTTGATGGAACTCTATTATCCGAACATTCATCAGATTTATATTCTATATTTATGAGAGGTTTAATTAGTGATTTGATCACTAATTAACTCAATTTGATTGAATAATTATTTTTGAATCAAGTCTAATTGAATTGGATTTAGTTGGGTTTAACCCGATTAGGTCATGAGATGACCTAATCGCCGAGGAGGTTTGATCCTTGATTTGATCAGAAGTTAGGCTTGATCAATTTCTAATTTTATTAGGATATAATTAAGCCTAATTAAATCTAAATTAGTTGGGTTTAATCTGGTCAAATTGGGCCTGGCTAATTTTTATTGGGTTGGTTCAATTGGATAAGATTTATTTGGATTAATATGACTAGTCCTCTTCCTGCACCATCTCATCTCTTCTTTGCCCACATATTTCTATGAGAAAAAAGTTTCCTGTAAGCTTCTCAATGCATAGAAGGGGCCCATGCCTAGGTATCTCATGCCTCTTATGGATAATTCCTGGTGGTTGGTCATTCAAATATGAATGGGATTCAAATTTGAATGTAGAACCAACCTAATCCTTATCTTGCACCACCTCTCTTCTGTGCCCATTTTGAAATCCACAAGAAAAAGTTCTCATGAGTTTTCTCCATGCAAGAGAGGGCACACGCCATCCTTTCTTACACCCCAGGTGGATAAGAAGGGGTTGGTTACCATTTGAATTCAAAATGAGTTTGAATTCAAATGGACAACCACTTCAATCTTATAAGACTTGGTCTTGCACAAAAATAAAATAAGATCTCTTCTAAGCATGGACACATCTATTTGAGAAAAAAAAATTGTGCATGAGCCTTCCCCCTTTGCATGAAAAATTCAAAATTTCTATGAAAAAAAAAATATAAAGAGATGTGTGGGCATAGGGTTTTCTGAGAGCCTACCCTAGGGTTCCGGCCTAGGATTCAAGAAGAAAGTTTGTGAGCTATGAGTGTTATGTGCCCACCAAAATTTTAGGAGTACCTTCTCTACCTCTCTACTATGTATACTAGCAATCCAGAGCATCTAAAGAGCTCATGGATGAAGATCGAAGCCATTTGATCGATATCAGCCATCGAGGGATTTTGACGTCGAGCTAGCACTCGGGAGGAGCAGATTGGGACCAAGATCTCATGTGGACGATCTGCGGAGGCTAGATACACTGTGTGGTTGCATTATAATGAGCGGACCTTCTCGACGATAATCAAATTGTGGATTCAGTTATCCGTATAGGTACCATGTTCTGAACACATAGCTCTTGTAGTAAAATAGTTTTACTGCTAGTATGTAGTTTCCAAATTCAAAGCATGTATATCATATTTAGATACTTAATGTAGAATTTTTTGATATGATCAATAGCTTATAATTAATTAAATTAATTATATTTTTTGCTATATTTAATTAATTTTTGAAAAAGTTTTGAAATTTGTGCTAGAAATCCTACATTGAAATCCTTCAGTGGTATCAGAGTAAGGTTAATTAAATGTGATTTATATGCTTTAAAATTTAAAAATTTATGCATATTAGATATGTATTTTATTCGATTATCCTAGTAATCAAGCTTAAATGAGCCACCAAGCCATCCGGTTATAAGGGATAAGCATGGTTTAAAGGCCATCTCCTTTCATTCGATGGGAATCCCTTATGGCGGTAGGGGTGCCACCATGAACTCATTCTTGAAGATAAATGATGAAAGAATTTTTGAGATTGGTTTAATCTAAATTTTAATCATGAATGTGTTAGATTAGATCTAAATTTAGATTCATGATTTTTATATAGTATACATAGATTTAGATTAAAATCCTACAATTAGTACTGTTCGTGAAATGAGCCAACCCATTTTTGAAATGAGTCGACCCATTTACTGAACAGTGCTATATTGTAAAGAATCTTTCAAAATTTTAAAAAATATTTTCAAAATTCCAAATGCCAAACCTCAACCAAATACTTAATTGAGAATTAAGTAAAATAAATTAGAATCTAGAATTATGAATTAAAGATCCTAAGTCATTGATCATAAAATGTGGATTATTGGGTTAGATGAATTAAGTCCATTAATTGAGTTAAACCAAAGGTTAGTTAAAGAATGGAATAAATTAGAGTAATTGATCAAATGTAACTAAATGTTAAATTAGATTAGGTAAAGGACTCTTTAGACTTAATTACAATAGTTGTAGTCGGTCAAGTCCATGCCTTTAACAAGGACCAAATAGACTTGATGAAGGAAAATCTCATTTTTTGCCGCAGGATCGTCCAGATCTGATCAAATCTTAGATAGATTTTTTTTAAAAAAAATTTCTATGATCTAATTAGATCTAAGAGTTTTCAAATGTGATTGAGGTGATCTAATATTAAATATAAAAATAATTCTAAATAAGAAACATCTCATGTACCTGATTAGGGTAATCTAATTACCCTACGATGATCCTATTCGTTCATGAGGTTCTGGAATAAGCCACGCATGTGCCTAGCCTCTACCAGAGTCCACTCGAACAAGATCTAGAGATCTTCTCCTTCTAAATCAAGACTCCAAAGATTAGATCTAGATCTGATTTAGAAGTTCTTCAAAACTCCTTCGATGAAGCAGCAGTCATCTCTTGAAACAATGCAACCTTCTTCCTAATCTGGGTGCCAATACTCTTGGGACGGCTCTTAGACTTGTGCCCAACTCCTTAGGTGTGGAGAGGTGAGAGAGAAGATTAAAGGGAGGCATGGAAGAGAAGAAGGCAACCTTACGGCATGATGAAAGGGAGAAGCACCAGAACCCTAGGTGCAGATAGGATTTAAATAGACCCTACTGGGCCATGTAATGCCACATCACCTCGGCCAATCAAATTGCATGATTTAATCAGATCTTAATTTGATTGATGGAGTGATGTTACCTGATCCAATTAGGTAAGAGATCCCTCAAACTCTCCATAGGTTGTGCCATAGATGGATAGGCCCAACTCTTTGGCACCTAAGAGTCCATCTCTATCAAATGTCCCTAGAGTCCCATCTGTATGGGACTCTTCCTTTTATCCACATGGGGTGCATGCCTAGGATGGTGTGCATCCACTCTCTCTTTCCTCTTTTAGCAGGGGGACAAGAGCCTCAGGTGCTCTCCAATGGGCACATGCCACATGGCCCTTTATCCAAGTGTCTAGGGTCAATTGTTGACCAATGTCCAAAACTAGAAAATGACAAATGACAGAAATTGATAGGTATTATTTTAAATTCATCTAATGAATTAAGACAATCCTTTTCTAACCTGGACAAGCTTCAGTCAAACTAAGATAAGGTTCCTGAGTGAGCCCAAACAAATTTAGCTTAGCTAAGATGAACCAAAGTGATTACAGAAGGAGAATGTTAGGCTCAATCATGTACTAGCACTATTTTTTTGAATCTAATTAGATCTAATCCAAATCAACTGAAATAGATTATCCTAATTGATGACATCCAAATCCAAACTCTTATTTGTGTGATCCAGTTAGATTCAGTTCCGTATGGTAATGAGATATGTCACGATCTTCATCATCGATATCATCGAAATACCTTTTGATGGATTAGAATTTTTTTGATTCATATAATTAGAATGATCGATCATCAAGATCATTCTAATTGCTTCTAAAATTCACCAGTGATACCTAGCAATATATGGTGGCAAGATATCAGAATCAAAAAAGAATCTCTCAATGTAGCTACTTGTGTGATTGGATTCTTCTATCTTCAGCTCTGATAGGATTAGGATTAAGGTGAACTCATCAAACCCAACATCCATCATATGAATTAATCATTTGATTCGAATCAGATGTGAAACCCTAATAGAAACTCTTTATATCATCCTTACACTGCCATTGTCATGGGCTTAAAAACTCAATCTCATGATTATCATAGGGCTACTCCTCATCTACCGAGGTAGATAGATTTCCTATTGGTGCAATTCAATTCCTACAATGAACATGCTATAGCCAACATACACCTTAAATTTCGAATGGCTAGGAGATCGAGTTATGGTGTAGTCAAACTATAACACCCTCAAGATAAACTATCGATGCACCTTAGGTCAAAGAATCAGACACACCCTTGCTGTATCGAATCAGTCATCGATGAGAAGGTAGACTTTCTTATGACTGTTCGAGGTGGTCATGCTCAGTACCCTCTTTCTCTAATAAGTATCTATACTCTCACTCCAATGTCTCCATACCGTAGACTTAAGAGTCATCTATTCTAAAGAAGCGATCGTATACCAAACCTCTAGATCGATCACCATCCTCGTGATGATCCTACGGTTGGAAGTAGTTTATGAGTTAATTATGAAAATTTATGTCTTATATTTTCAACTCTTGAAAATATGAACTATCATTACCATTAACTCAAAGGATATATCACAGACACTTTAAATACATCCTATGATAGAAAATAATTTTTTTATTAATTTATAGTTAAAATTATAAAATTATCTTTAGAAGTGTATTACAAGTGTTTAGCTAATCTAGCTTCTAGGGCACACATCTACAAACTCACACTTGACCTAAAGCCAATTGGCTACAAATCTAAGTTCCATCTTCTCAAGATGGGCTTTGATCTTCTATTATCCCAACGACTTCATCGGCAGATCAACCACATTGTCTGCGGTGTCGAATCTCTTGATCTCGACGTATCCCTTCTTGAGGTAATCGTGGATGAGGTGGTATCATCGCTTGATGTACTTGGATTTTTAGTGAGACCTTGGCTCCTTAGCTAGGGCTATGGTGCCATTGTTGTCACAGTACAGAGGAACAGCATCTGGTGGCATCACTCCGAGCTCTATGATAAATTTCTTATACCAGAATACCTTCTTTGCAGCCTCCGACACAGTGGTGTACTTTGCTTCCATGGTGGAGTCTGCTATCACCATTTGCTTGAAACTCTTCCAACTGACAGCTCTACCATTGCATATAAATAGACTTGCAGATGTCGACTTTCGATCATCTATATCAGACATAAAATCCGAGTCTATATACCCTTGGACCTGGAGTTCTCCATTACCAAAGATTAGAAATATATCCTTAGTTCTTCTCAAGTACTTAAGGATACATTTTACAAAAGTCTAGTGCTTTTTGCCTGGATTCGACTGATATCTATTCATGACACTCATAGCATGGGCAATATTAGGTCGTGTACATAGCATGGCATACATGAGGCTTCCTATTATCGAAGCATAAGGGATCTTTCTCATGCATTCAATCTCCTCAGGTGTGCTAGGATACCTCTTCTTGGAGAGATGAATGCCATGTCTAAATGGTACTAAACCTCTTTTGGAGTTTTCTATGCTAAACCTCTTTAGCACCTTCTCTATATACATCTTTTGTGAGAGACCCAGCAACCTATTCGATATATCTCTATTGACCTTAATTCCTAGAATAAAGGATGCTTCTCCTAAGTCTTTCATACAGAACTCCTTAAACAACCATATTTTGATTATAGTCAACATGAGAATATCATTTCCAATTAGGAGGATGTCATCCACGTACAGTATGAGAAAGATAACAGTGCTTCCATTGACCTTTTTGAAAACACAAGGTTCCTCCTCATTTTTGATGAAATCAAATAATTTGATTACATTATTGAAATGAGCATTCTAACTCCGAGATGCTTGCTTAAGTGTATATATGAACCTTTGCAGCTTGCATATCTTGTGATCACCATCACTAGATGTAAAACCAAGCAGCTATTTCATATAAATATCTTCCTCAAAATATCTATTGGGGGCAAACCCGTGCCTGCCGAAGTTCGACCAAATATTTGATTGCTGAATGATTCCGTCCGGCAGCGACGACCAAAATTGACCCCTGATCAAATTTGCAAGCTCCCTCCAGACTTTGCTTGGACAAGTTCGAATGGCTGAGATGGCCAAGCTCCTCCACCCCAGATGGTCGAACTCCTTCGGTACTTCTCCATTGGTCGAACTCCTTCTGGATTTCTTCTTTAATTAGACTTCTCCACCTATCGGACTCCTTTCGAACTCCTCCTTCTATCAAACTCTTTCTAAATTACTTTTAGATGCCCAGAAGAATCTGAGCACTAACTCTCAATATGGTGAATGACAACCCACTCATAGTTGATCATGAGAACCTCTGACCTCCTCTGGAACAACATCAGTGAGGGATGCTCCATCGCCTACAGCCATCCTATCTGAACTTCAGCTAGCACATCATGATAATAGACACTATCCTCTGTAACAAACCACACATGGCTTGAACGGCCCACTACTCAGTAATTACGGCTATCACCATTAGTTTGTTATAGGCTCTATTTATAAAAGGGATCCTCTAGATACATTTTCTCCAGGATCTCTCCTCTATCTTGAAACTCTGCTACTTTTTCTACTGAGCATTCCATTTTTGTTGGTCGAAATAGCTGACTTGACCATTAGAGGGTCCTTCCAGAGCTACCCCTCCTCCGATTTGGACTTCTTTTATAGATTCTGATGGTGACCTCGGCTTCTTTAGTTTCAGCCAGTTCTGGCATTAACTAAATTTCGCACCAACAGGATTGACGCTAGAGGAAGAGACCTCTTTCTCTTGAGGTTTTTTTATTCTTAAATGAGCACTCAATAGAGATATCTCTTCTTCTCCCTTAGAGTCCTTCTTCTTTCCTAGCCAATCTCATGAGGATGCCTCCTCGGAAGGCCTCGACTCGATGATCAACTACCTCTATGGCCAGATCTCACCTAGATCTGCCTACTTTTATCTCATCCCTAACATCTCAGGTTTCATCGATAGCAATGGTGGATGCAGAATAGTTCAACCTGCTGGTCCAATAGATTCGCGGCCTTACTAAAGCAGTGCAGACCATGCTGTAGCAGCAGCCTTCGATATCGATTCAACTAGAGCAGGCTTCTCCAAAACCCTAGGACCCAGTCTGGGGGTGACCGACATGGACGAGTCGATCGATAACTTTTGAAAAAGAGAAGCAATGGATAGAGAGCTCCTGCTCCGATCATGATTCAATCCCTAGTGGGACCTTACTCCCATTCAACCAAAAAACTTTGGAGATTCATGATCGAGAGGATCTCTTGGATCGAAAACTATAAGAAATGAACTGGTGGATCGAGGAACTCCACCATGCTCCTTCCTCTCATGGTAATGATATCTGCACTGACTCTCTCTTTTTCAAGAAAATTATGCAGGAACGCATCCCACCAAACTTCAAGCTTTTTTAGTTCGAGAGCTACGATGGGACTATAGATCCAATTAATTATGTAGAGGTTTTCCGCATAATGATGTTGCTCCATGGCACGCCTAACGCCATTCTATGCCAAGCTTTTTCCTCCACCCTAAAAGAAGCAGCCAGAAATAGGTACTCAACCCTTAAGCTGGGTACTATCTTTTTCTTTGATTAAATGAGCCATTAGTTTGCGACTCATTTTATCAGTAGTCGACATCCTCGACGAGGCTCGAACTCCCTCATCAACATTAAGCAGAAGGAGGGGATATCCATATGAGCCTATGTCATCCATTTCAATGCCGCAGTACTGAAGGTCCAAAACTTGGACCAATCTATTATAATGGCCACACTGAAGGGTGACCTTCAAAAGAATGATTTATTATTCTTTCTTGAGAAGAAGTACCCCAAGAATTTTGCTGATATGCTGGCTCAGGCTGAAGGTTATGCCTGAGTAGAAGAGGCCTTCAAAGCCAAGGATAGAGAAGCCATTGAAGAGCAGCGAGCAGATGAATCAAGTATGCCTGCTACTCGTGAAAAATCAAGTGAAGCTCAGTCGCACTCCCAAACTCCTCCTGAGTGCAAGCAAGTCCTAACTCCTTGGACTCGAAGGCAAAGAAGCTCGGATAGAAGGGCAAGGTGGGGCTCCCTCCTCGTAATGTTCCATAACTATGCTTCCCTCAATGCCCCGAAAATCCAAGACTGATAAAAATCAAGGAGCAGCTGCTAAAGCCGAAGAGGATGCGCACACATCCTGACAAGCACAATCCCAATAAATATTGTCTCTACCATCATGACCATGGTCACGATATTGAGGAGTGCATTCAGCTCCAAGATGAGATCGAGAAACTCATCAAGCAAGGCAAGTTTGGTCGGTTTCTACGACATCGGCCTAAAGGATGGGAAGATTGGCCAAGGGCACTACCACAACCAGAGCCACCGAGAAGGAAGGAGCAACAAGGAGATCAGTCCTCACTTGGCATTATCAATACCATCTCTGGAAGACTTTGGCATGAGGAGGTCGGCAGATCTGGATGACTAGTAAAGAGATGGAGAACTGAGGAGCCCCTAACTTTCACTGAAGCTGATGCACAAAAAGTTCAGTTCCCACATAACGATGTGGTTGTAATTGCTTTAAATATTATAGATTATGATATACGCCACGTTCTTGTTGATAATAAAAGTTCTACTGATGTTTTATTTTATAATGCTTTCTCCAAAATGTCTATACCTAATAGCTGGCTTCGACCAATGAACTCCCCATTGGTAGGTTTCACTGGTAATGCAGTACCAGTTGAAGGTATAATAACTTTGGTTGTGGCTACAGGACAATATCCAAGATAGTCTAAGACATAAGTGGACTTTCTAGTAGTAAAAGCTCCATCCACTTACAACGTAATTCTCGACCGACCTAGCCTAAATGTGCTTCGGATAGTGGTGTCAACCTATTATTTGAAAATAAAATTTTTAACAAGTATGGGATCAAAGAAGTCAGAGGAGATCAAGCTCTAGCAAGACATAGCTATTCAATTGCCTAGCAGAGGGGTGAGCAGTCAGATCCTTGTCCGATTGATGGGTTGGATGTCTGCGATGATCTAACTGAAGAGTGGGGTGAGCCCATGGAAGACCTTATCTCCATCCCACTGAATGATGAAATTATGGAGCATGCGGTATATATTGGCTCCAACTTGGTGAATGAGATATGAGAGCAGCTTGTCAAATTTCTACAGAGGAATGTAGATATTTTTTTTTGGGTCCCTGATGATATGCCCAAAATAGATGCTGAAGTCATGGAACATCGTCTGACTGTTGATCCTAAACATCGACCAGTGAAGGAGAAGATGCATAGCCATGCCCTAGAGAGATAGAAAGTAATTGCAGAGAAAGTTAACAAGCTCCTGAAGGTCATATTTATTTAAGAAGTCAACTATCCAAACTGGATCTCCAATGTCATGCTCATCAAGAAGGTGAACGACAAGTGGAGAATGTACATAGACTTCGAAAAGCTAAATAAAGCCTATTCAAAAGATAGCTACCCCTACCCAAGATTGATCAGCTAGTGGATGCGACCTTGGGCCACAAGCTCCTCACTTTCATGGAAGTCTTTTTCGGCTATAACCAAATCTAAATTGCACCAAAAGATGAGAAGAAAATAACTTTTATTACTAACGATAGTCTTTATTGTTATAGGATTATGCCTTTTGGACTTAAAAATGCAGGAGCAACATACCGGCACCTGATCAATAAAATCTTCAAGGAGCAGACTGGCTGCAACATGGAGGTATATGTAGATGATATACTTGTTAAGAGCCAAGCTTCAATAAATCACATTGCCGACCTTGAAGAAATCTTTAGCATCCTTAGAAGGTATAAGACAAAGCTGAACCCAATCAAGTGTACCTTTGGCATGACTTCGGAGAAGTTTTTAGGATTCATGGTGTAGAGGCATGGAATTGAAGCAAATTTGGAGAAGATTTGGGCCATTCAAGAGATGACTACTCCAAAATCAATCAAAGAAGTTCAGTGCCTGATTGAAAAGGTGGTAGTCCTGAATCGCTTCATCTCAAGATCGGCCAAGCGATGTGTGCCCTTCTTTCAAGTCCTAAAATAGTCGAAGAACTTTTGCTGGACCACTGAATGTCAACAAGCCTTTAAAGAGCTCAAGGACTACCTCTGCTCACCTCCCCTATTAGCAAAGCCCGAACTCGAAGAGGAATTATTTTTATATCTGATGGTCTCACCAACGGCCCTTGCGATAGTTCTAGTCAAAAAAGAGGTGAAAGTATAGAGGTCGATCTACTACATAAGCCGAGTCTTGAGGGATGTCGAGATCAGGTATATTAAGTTAGAAAAACTAATTTTTGCCCTACTGGTTGTAGCCCAGAGACTTTGCCTTACTTCCAAGGGCATACGATAACCCTCCTCACTGATCAACCAATCAAAGCAGCTCTTTATCAAATGGATGCCTCCGAAAGAATAGCAAAATAGACAATAGAGCTCATCGAGTTTGACATCAACTATCAGTCTCGGCCATCGATCAAAGCCCAAATTCTGATAGATTTTATAGCTGAATGCACCATTCCAAATGAAGCCAAGCTGGAGCAAAATGAAGTCGATATTCTCTGGTTACAATCGAGTTCCTCTGAAGAAAGAGTCGACCTTCCTAAAGATTTTTGGGTCCTATATGTAGACGGCTCATCCAATACTTTTGGTGCAAGCACAGGGCCGATCTTGGTTAGCCCAGAAGGAATCATCGTCGAATATGTGCTACGCTTTGAGTTCTCTGCAACTAGTAATGGGGCCAAATATGAAGCTTTGATTGCACGGTTAAGGATCGTCGAAGAATTAAAAGTAGATCGACTTTAAGTATACAGTGATTTTTAATCGGATAAGTTAATGGTGATTACGAGGCTCGAGAAGAAAGCATGATAAAATATCTCGAGAAAGTGAAGAGCTTGACTCCGGTCCTCAATAGTTTTTACATCAAGAAGATCCAAAGAGCAAAAAATACTAGGGCCGACCTTCTCTCAAAGTTAGAAACATTGGCCCCAATTGAGCTACCTAGGGAGGTCTTCTTTGAAGTCCTAAAACATTCAAGTTTGGAAGGACAATAGTCTGTAATGCAGATCGACCATGAGCCATGTTGGATTGACCCATTGGTTGCTTATCTCAAAGATGGAGCTCTTCCTCATGACTCAAAAGAAGCTTGAAAAGTCAGAAATCAAGCCTTCTGATATGTTTTGTATGAAGGCAGGCTGTATAAAAGGCCAAATTCTTTACCGCTCTTGAGATATTGATGCGTGCTAATTTATAGCTATGGCAAGTGTACCAGTCGATCAAGTAATAAAGTAAATGAGTAGAGTATCATCCCTAGAGGATTGAAAAATAAGTACTAAAAAGCTCTTTCCTATGCTTTATTTAGAAGACCGATTTATGAGAATAAAAAATTAAAGAATAAAATAAATAAATAATTAAAAATTTTAAGGAAATAAAGAGAGTGCAATTATTAGGGTTTTAAACTTAAGAGCAATGTGTTACTAAGGCAATCATTCACCAACTTAGTCAATACAATATTCAAGTTATTAGATTAATTTTATTTCATATGACGGTGGAGTCTCCTAATTTATTCACTATTCTTTGGTCCAGGCATAGCAAAACTATCAATATTTATTAATTACCCTTTGGTCCAGGTGTAATTTAAATAAATATTAATGCATTAAGTTTTGTGAAACTCTCTAATTAAAATATGCTGCATCCAAAGCGCACTAAAATTCCTGCATGCATATGAATTCTAATTTGATTCATGTACAAGGTATATAATCAAGAAGCAATAACATAGATGTACTTAGTCCGTAACATCTATATTCATTAGATCAATTAGAAGATGGCCAGTAATCTAAGAGCATTAAGATCATATTTATATACTCCTCATGAATAAAATTTAAAATTAAAAATAAATCATACTGAATATTGCATCAAAAGAGTGGCTACACCTTAGCCTAAAAGAAAATTTAGTTCATGATAACAAGTTCAAAAACAATAAATAAAATAAAAAGCATAAAAAAATAGACTATTTGATTGCTGAAATTGATTGTCCATTGCTCTTGGTGTGGAGAACTTGGTGAAGAAGAAGAAGCTCCTTGATCACTGTTCTGATTGTCAAAAGAAAAA
Organism: Cocos nucifera; assembly: GCA_006176705.1. NCBI lineage: Eukaryota > Viridiplantae > Streptophyta > Magnoliopsida > Arecales > Arecaceae > Cocos > Cocos nucifera. The sequence goes on from QRFJ01000567.1 coordinate 481,429, forward strand.
AATTAAAAACCCTTCCTTTTCTCTTAAAAATCTCTCTTCTCTTTCTACCTCTCTCCTCTCTTTCTCTTCTCTTTCTTTTTTTTACTGTCTCTCCTCTTTCTTTTCTTTTCTTTTCTTTGGCAACAGACCTTTTTATAGGCTTAGAGGTGGATTTTCCACCGAATTCCTCTTGAAAATTAGGTTTAAAACTCTCAAAACAACTCAAAAAGAATCATGGATCAATTCTAACCGTTGGATGTTGATCGAACGGTCCAAAAATCGCTTAAAAACCCTTTAAAATATTCTAGATCAACTCAAAATTCATAGCAGCCGTCGGATCAGTCGTTGGATTGAATCTGGGCCATCAGATCGCGCACAAAGAAGCCTTTGATTCTTAGTTTTAAAGTCAGCATGAATCTCAACCATTGGATCTCGACCGAAAGCTGTGGATGCCATTCGTCAATGCATGCATTTTGATCGTTTGATCAAATCCTAGTGAAAGGCGCCCATTGGATTAGACAAAATTTTCAAATTGCCCTCTATAGACTATGTGCGAGCCCGATGTTGTATGGACCACCACATTCTTCAGTCAATCGGAGCGCGCTTCTCCATGTGAAATTCTCGAAATGTCCTCCAAACAGTCCACTGTGCGCTGCAAAAAATGCTGACATCAGCCTAGCATCAGCGGGTCGGTCTGCTAGGTGTGGTCGAATTGGACGGTCTGCTGAGCCAATTTTTCTGAATCGGTTTGAATCGGACCGGCTTCTTCTTCTTTTTTTTTTTGAAATTCAATTCTGGACTCGTTTGAACTCGATTTTGTCTGAAATTTATTTCATCTGAACCAAAAAAATAAGATCTTCATATTGGTAGCCTTCTTTACTACATAAGATTAACAAAAGTACTAATTTCTAAAAAAATAGATTAATTTATTTTATAATTTAATATTTTTATTAGTATATTTTTACCACTTATCACACCTCCCAACTTAGTCATTGCTAGTCCCTTAGCAATGTTTTATGTAAAACCATGTTTCAATAAGATTATCCATCAAAAAGATAAAATCTAGGACTAAAGATCAAAAAATTTAGAAAATACTGCTAATTAAGCATTGAGCTTCAGAAGTAAATTTTTCAATCAATACAATTAAAAACTTTCTTAGAGTACATCAAAGATCTATAGCACTTATGTTCGTGATGACTAACTTTAGCATTTCAGTGTTAAATTAAAAGAACAAAAGTATCCTCTCTTATCATCTATTTTGGTCAATTTTCTATACATTCTCAATTTTATACTCATGAATTAAGGTAGCTTTCACACTACCTTTTTTTTTTTTTTTTTTTTTTTGTATTGAGCATCCTGGCCTTTCCTTCACCGTTTTATGTGAATTTTCATACTTGACCTAGGTGCAGAGATCCAGTTACTAGGCTCTGGGCAATCGACATATACTCTATCTTTTGTACTTTACTTTTAGGCAGGTAGCTCTTTCCTTAAATTCAAGTTTTTTGATTAAAATATATATTAATTACCAATTTTTAGTGATAATTGAATCCTCAGTTGGCCTTATAATCAATACCTACTTTGCCTTGTTAGTGTGCATGTGCAATTAGAAGTGCTAATAGTCTTTTAATGACCTAAGTAGGCTGCTAAAAGTCGACCAACTAATCTACTTCTTTAACTCGTTACATTCATTAGCAAATAATTTTATCTTTTATCACTTATCCAGTCTATCTTGCTCAAGATTTTCTTCTTGACATATGTTTTTTTTTTTTTATCTAACTTATTCTACATTGTCTTAAAGGAGAAAGAAAAATAAAGGATGCAATAAAGGACAGGAAGGAATACACCTGATTTGGTTCAGTCTGGTTCTTTAAAGCTTTAAAATTTTGCTTGAGCTCTCATTAATTTTTCTCTGCAAAATTGAGAATACACACCAAAGTAGTAAAAGAGCAACAACAAATTGCTGAAAAATAAAAGAAAAAAAAAATGATCAAAACTAAAAAGAAAAGAAACAACCTATCTAGTAGTTCTGATTTATAGTCTTCAGCTTGACTTTCTTTGAGTTCTAAGTTAAATCAATCTGATGCCACTTCAATTGAAATACTTTCATGTTTGGTCGAGTCTTTTTTCAATTGGACATTGCTAGCTTTTATAGTCTCAAACCTATTTTCTACAGAATTCTCATATACTAAATTGTCAATAATATCAATTAGAAAATAAGTTTGATTATCATCAGGATGTTTAGTATCTTTGAAAATATTAAAAATAACTTGTTCGTCTTGGATTCTAAGAATTAATTTTTCTTGTTGAACATCTATTAAAGCTCCTCCAGTAGCTAAAAAGGGTCTTCCTAAAATAAGGGGTACATCATAATCTTCTTTCATATCAAGAATAATAAAATCAATAGGGAAAATAAACTTGTTTACCTTTACCAAGACATCCTCCACTATACCTCTTGGATATTTGATGGATCTGTCAGCTAATTGAAGAGTAATAGTGGTAGGCTTCGGTTCTCCTAGACCCAGCTTCCTGAAAATAGAAAAAGGCATGAGATTAATACTTGCTCCTAAATCACATAAAACTTTATCAAAACTACAATCACCAATAATGCAAGGGATAGTAAAACTCCCTGGATCTTTTAGCTTCTGTGGTAATTTATTTTGAAGTATTGCTGAGCATTTTTCATTCAAATTTATTCTCTCATGCTCCTTCAGCTTTTTCTTATTTGTTAGGATTTCTTTGAGAAACTTGGCATACCTGGGCATTTGAGTGATAGCATCTATAAAAAGAATATTAATATATAAATTCTTTAATATTTTAAAAAAATTAGAAAATTTCTTATCTGGATGCTGTATTTGTCTCTCTGGGAATGGTAGTGGTGGCACGTAGGGCTTCACATTTGGATTGGCAAACTATATACCTGGAGACCATCCATCTGCTGGTTGTTTTGATGACTGATGAATTTTAGTTGATGGTTCCTTATTTGTAGTTGGCTCTTCAGTCTCTTTCTTCTGATGTGACTCCTCCAACTTTGTACCACTTCTTAGGGTGATAGCATTGACTTGCTCCCTTGGATTGGTCTCCATGTTGTTGGGCAAGGATCTCTGAGGTCTCTCGAAGATTATCTTAGCCATTTGATCTATTTGCATCTCCAAGTTTTGAATTACTGCTGCTTGGTCCTATCTAAGTTTGGCTTCTAAATTTTTTATAGTTGCTTCTTGATTTTGCATAAATTTGACCATCAACTCTTTCATGTTGGACTTCTTTTTAGGTACTTGAAATTTCGAGGGTGGCTGTTCTGCTATATTTTGATTACTCCATGAGAAATTTGGATGCTGCCTCCATCCTTGATTGTATGTGTTGGAGTAGGGATTGTTTTATTGTGGCCTGAAAATATTACCAACATAATTAGCTATATCAGTTACTTTAGCAAAAGAATTACCTGTCTGGCAATTGCTCGTATCGTGTCCTCCTCCACACAGGTCATAGGTGATGCTCTGAACATGCATAGCTATTTTCTTCAAGTTGTTGACTTCAGCTCTAAGGGCTACAATTTCAGCTAGTAAGATTAGCACGCAATCTACTCCCTGCACAACTGCTAGTCTTTTTGGCCTCATGCATTCTATCTGCCACTGATAGCTATTTGATGCCATCTCATCGATTAGATAGAAGGCTTCTTCCTCCATTTTTTGATTTATTGTTCCTCCTGCTGCTGCATCAATCATAGAATGATTAGTAGGAGATAAACCATTATAGAAAGTTTGTACCTGAAGCCATACGTGTAGTTGATGATGTGGACATCTCCTCAGCAATTCCTTGAAATGCTCCCAAGCCTCATACAGTGTCTCCATTGTCCATCTACATGAAAGAAGTGATATCGTTGTGCATCTTGGACAGTCTTGGAATGGTGGAAAGTACTTGGCTAAGAATTTTTGGGCTAGGACATCCCAAGTTGTGATAGAACCTGTAGGAAGAGAATGAAGCCAACTTTTAGCTTTGTCCCATAAAAAAAAGGAAATAACCTTAATCTAATAGCATCATCCGGCACCCCATTAATTTTAAAAGTATCATAAAGTTTAGAAAAGTTAGAAATATGGGCATTCAGATCATCATGCATGTGTCCACTGAATTGGTTAGTTGATTGAATCATCTGGATCATCGCTAATTTTATTTCGAAGTTGTTTGCTCGCACTGATGGTCTCCTAATGCTCAAAGCTACATCGGCTATAGATGGTGTGATGTAATCGTTTAATGGACGATGTACTGGTCGAATAGCTTCATGCTGTCCTTCGATCACCATATCCAATCCTAAATTGTGTCGTTAGGATCTTCAACTACCATGATTCTTTTTTGTTGTAGTCTTCTAATGGTTCTTTCAATTTTTGGATCTAAAGGTAGTAAGTTACTATGTCCAGTATGTGTCATGCACTGAACAAAATTTTTTTAAAAATAGTAAAAATTAAAAATAAAATTCTAAAGTAAAGCTAGGATCAAAATTTTAAAATTATTGTAGACACAATCCCCGGCAACGGTGCCAAAAACTTGATGTGCGCTAATTTATAGCTATGGTAAGTGCACCAGTCGATCAAGTAATAAAGTAAATGAGTAGAGTATCATCCCTAGAGGATTGGAAAATAAGTACTGAAAAGCTTTTTTCTATGCTTTATTTAGAAGACCGATTTATGAGAATAAGAAATTAAAGAATAAAATAAAGAAATAATTAAAAATTTTAAGAAAATAAAGAGAGTGTAATTATTAGGATTTTAAACTTAAGAGCAATGTGTTACTAAGGCAATCGATTCACCAACTCAGTCAATATAATATTCAGGTTATTAGATTAATTTTATTTCATGTGACGGTGCAGTCTCCTAATTTATTCACTATCTTTTGGTCCAGGCATAGCAAAACTATCAATATTTATTAATTACCCTTTGGTCTAGGTGTAATTTAAATAAATATTAATGCATTAAGTTTTATGAAATCCTCTAATTAAAATATGCTACATCCAAAGCGCACTAAAATTCCTTCATGCATATGAATTCTAATTTGATTCATAATACAAGGATTTATAATCAAGAAGTAATAACATAGAT